>JAEMON010000013.1:16844247-16858656 GCA_030264115.1 Lygus lineolaris
TTGCACAAAAACGGCTATTTCCGACCACTGTGCGGCGTACGGATGACAGACGGATTTTTTTAAATTCGATTTTTGGATTCTACGTATCTTGAAACGTAAAACCTCAAATTTTGATGGGGGGGTTAAACATTTTTTTTCGTGCTCGATTCCAAAGGTTCATTATTGAAAATAATAAACCAAAATATGCCAAAAACCGGAGAGGATTCTTCATTGGACAGGTACGTACGGAACAGGGGAACCCACTATCAAAATACTATCGATAGTTTTTAACCCATAGTATCGGCCAATCGATAGTGCTGAACTATCGCCCATCCCGACTAGCTTGCGATTCCCCGAAGCCTGTCTGGGCCTGCACTGCTGGGACCCCCTCATACCTTCTACAGTACCTCACGTTCACGTCGCAGCTAAACAAACACATTTCCATGATGCTTTGGGAATCCAGAACTCTCTCGCACAGCCATTTCAAAGACAAATTTCTGTACGAACATCCGTTATAACGCACAGATCGAATTTTCAGCAGGTCTACCGCCTCTTGGGTACGAATAATGCGCGCATTATGCGAGAAATGCGATATGCTGCAATAAAAGCCAAATTATGCGACATAATGCGCCTCAGACATGCATTCACTATGACTCAATCAGTCGAAAAAAGTTGAAAATTCGTGGTTTTGCGGTATTTTGAAAAATTGTGCGATTATGCAAACGCATTAAGTGCACATAATATATGTAGTACAACTTTTAAACAGCATGAAACAGGTGCGGACCTCTTGATTAGGCTCTTTATTAATTTAATTAATCTATTTTATAAGTTATGGTTCCTTATTACGCTCTAAATCTGTTTAGAAAAGCATTGAAAATGCCATCCAGCTCGTAAAGAGCCGATTCAATCAGTAAATTCTGTATGGATACTACACATCATGGCATCAAGGTGGAACAAAATAGCTTAATAGCATCTTTCGTTGACGTCACAATTTTTCAGACTATTGCTTTCTGAATGGGAATATGATGCGATGCGGAAGATGAAGAAGGTATCCTTCGGTGATGAAACACTTTTCAGTCAATGAGGGATACCCACGTTCATTCCATATTTTTACATGAAAGTGGACTCTATCCTGAGAACTTCAACACCAACCGCGGTTTACTGAAGTAAATAGTTTTCTATCAATGAATTTTCGAAGTCTGCGCCACCTGTGACGTAATTTTGCCTCTCTCGTCAGGGCGAAATTCACCAGTATGACATCTCAGGTGGAACAAACTTTGAAAAATCATGAAAAGAAAACTAGTTACTAATCGTGAGAGAGTGCGGTTGGTGTCAAAATTCCCAGTATGGAATCTACTTTCGTTTAAGAAAAATTAAAAATAAAAGTACGTTTTTCTGAACCATGGGTATTCCTCGATGAGGAATACAATATGGCAGTAGGGAAAATCTTCCTCTCCCACGAATAAAATACAGACTAATTCATATCATGGATTAGAAAAAAAGAAATGAACTTTACCTCCAATTGATTCTTGTACAGGTTTTCCTGCTGTTGAGCAGCTTCCAAAGTTTGTCGTAATCTTTGTATCTTCACAAGATTCTCATTCCTTGCTTCGACGAGAGGATTGTTGAATGATCCGGGCTAAAATCGTATTGATTTGCTTATTTTATCGCATATACTAAGGGGGACCCAATAGTAACGAGACTAACTATGATCTAAATAGGGTAAAGGCACCAGTTATTGGCCACCCCCCAGTTATTCTGCCGTTTTAAAGTAAAACCACGTATCTCCGAATTCGTCAAAATTTGTGAAAAATCGTATAAACCACTTATCTTGTGGGTTTTCCATCTAATTTGGAGGCAGAACAACTTATCTGCAGTAGTTTGCAAGCAAAACCACTTGTATTTGTCAATTCCAGCCACTTATCGACATTTGACGTCATCAGATTTCCTGGCAAAACCACTTATCAACCGAAATCTGGTGACAAGTGGTTTTGCCTCGAAACGCATAAGTGTTTTTCCATTGCAAGTGATTTTTCGCTTCACACCCAAGTGGTTTATCCTGCAAATTACTTCACTCGGAACTCGGGACCAGCTGTTTTGTAAACTGATTGTGGCTCTGTGATATCCAGCTGATCAACGATCAAGTGGTTTTTCCAAAAAACGATGCATCAGAAATGAATAGTGTTTGCAGGCGAAACGGCTCAAGTGGTTTTGCCTCCAAACTGAGTAATCGAGTTTACATTATCGAAGCGGAAGAACAACTTAACTACGATTAATCGAAGCGAATCGATGTTTTCGATATTTAATCGATATCAGCATGATCGATAGGACCTAACGTTAACATCGAGCGGCAATAGGGATTCGTAACTCTAAACTGGAGTCGAGCATTGACAGGGCCAGCTGAAAAAGAGGCATTTTTTGGACGTCGAAATATTTGCAGATAAGTGGTTTTTCCCTGAAACGGCAGTATTGGCCGCCTCCTTCTTTACGTTCGTTTATTATTACACAGATGTCTCTGATATCGTTTCAAGTACTCTTGTTAGTTAACCTAATTAATACAGAAGGCATTGACACAAAAGGAGTTACAGTGTAACCATATTGAAACCTCACAGTTCATTTCGAAGTGATCATGCCGTCGCATGTGGGTCGAAACCACCTGTTCCTTGTGAAAACGGTAAGCAATCCACCTCTCATTCTTAAAAATGTAACGTGTTTCCACTTTGTTTTGGTCCTCCTATTTTGATATTTCCTTGATTTGCGATTATCTAGTAGTCGATTGTTGCCATAAAAATACAAAAATCTCGGGAATTAAGCAATAATATTTGTGTGGCTAATAACTGAATCTGGCTAATAATCCGGCCAATAGGTACTAGGTAGCCAATAGCTAATAGGTAGGAAAACTAAGCTTCCTAAAAACCCCAAGACAACAGGGATTTCAATGAAAAATACGCATTTCCAACAAGATAATAGCACCAAAAATCCTTAAGCACCCAATTACTGGTGCCTTTACCCTAATATGAACTAAATATTGAAGTATTTTTCTAAGACCAAGAAAGAAATGGTTGAGTTCTTACCTGACCCGGAGCTGGTTGTTGTTGATTTTGATCTTGCTGCATTTGACCCATAATTTGCCCTCCTTGCTGAGTCACTACACCCATGCTGTTATCTGAGAAGTGAGAGAATTCATACCAAATCAGTCATGTGTGGTATAAAAAATTTAACATTGATTACGGCTAGAAATTGAGTAGTATTCAAGATAGGGATTTGCGAAGTTGAATTTGTACTTAGGCAGCAGTGCCTCCAGGAATTTGTACACGACTCTGCGAGGATCCTTCAAACATTAAATAAACCGTTTAATAAAAAATAAGAAACTCACTAATCTGTTGTCCTTGTTGCTGGCCCATAGGATTCTGAAGCATGCCAGCCATGGACGTTTGGGGATTGTTTTGAGGAGCACCAGGTGCCATGGAGCCACCAGCTTGACCAGCCTGCCCCTGAGAATCGACAAATAGGTTAAAAACAAATTATAAAAAGAGCAATGTAAATAGCAGTTCCAACCTGTGGGGAGTAGGGAAGAGACACGTGGGGCCACACGTGCCTCCTTGTCGCCCTACCTATTTAATAGGTGAGAATCGGAGGCCTGGCAGGGGTAGATCCCCACTCTGACAGGCGTGTAACTGGGGGCTATAAAAGCCGGCCCATGAGTCCAATAAACCATTCAATTGAATCACAATCTACTTCACAGCTACCTACCTACCTCTAGACTATCACACAACCCATCAAAATGGTTTTGGAAGCCCTGAGCTGTTTGTTTCAGCTGGTATCCTGACGGCGCCATGTGCCATCTACCCCTAGAACCAAGATGCTTCCTATAGATTATTTTATGGATAAGGTGTAAATCTGGATTTGGAGTCAGAATATACCAATCGGCTGTTTTTACTGTGGATTGTATAAATCGCCGTAAGGATCGTCCATCACTCAAAACACTTGACTGATCTCGTGCAAACAAACACCTTCAAATAAGAGACTTAAGATTGGGAGGTTACCTGACGGTTCATAGCGTGAGTTGTCTTAGAATGTTGAATGACTCTTCTCAGGCGGTCAACAAAGGCGACCTGGTCGTTAGGAATAAAACCCAGGAAAGCTCGCTTCTCAGCAGTGTACAACAGAATCAGGACTTTGATATCACATTGGGGCGAGGAACTGACGCTGTTGAAATGGACGCATCCAGCCTGAAAATTGAAGATGCATGAAGAGAAATCAGTAGCCAGCATTTCTGACAGAACTACCTACATACTCTCATCTGAGTTACTAATTGCCTAATTACAATTAGTTGGGAAACTGTCGCTTAGCATACCATCTGCTACTAATTTCACTTATAAAACTGCAAATTTTCAACTAATGAACAACAAAAAGTCTAACTTACGAATCCAGAGCTCATGACTTTGGTCAAGGCTTCCAATGCTTCGCTCGGTTGAAGGTGGAACAAGACAGACTTGGAATTCTTGAGGTAAGAACCTCCTATGCTGCCAATCAATTGTTTCGGCATAAGCTGCATGATTAATTTCTGTGGCCACGAGTCGGCTTTCCTGATCACATATATAGACAAAATGATTAACAATTATCACGGATGGTGGAACGCATGAATAATACAGTGCGAGGGAAAGCAGCTTGTGCATATGTTGAAGGAATCCCTCTCTTTGCCAACTGACGACTCTCACCTGGTGCCAACCAATCATGACTTAAAATACTTGCAACTGTCAGCACAACCTCCCTCACTTATCTTGTGAGGTAACGGAGAATTCCTCCCAAAATATACCTGAATGACACACACACGAACTGATTTCTCTCGCACTGTAACTGATACACCAATAGCAGTGTTATGAGTCCCCAGTTCCTATTTGGCTGTCCGTACCATAGTGGTTATTGCATCATGCTTTTGGATTCCTGCCTTCAGAATTTAGTTATTTCCTGGGTTGGAGATCGATCACCAGGGCCCTGAAAGCCAAGGCTGAGAACTCGGGAAGCGTTTTGATAGGTCGACCTTTGGGACGTATTTAGCAGTTGGGAACTAGAAAGTACTGCAGCAGTGCACTCTCTACGTCCATCGCCAAGAGACACGTCTAAAGAATAATAAAGTAATGGCGGAAGAAGATTGGGTTTCCGATGCAACGAGGGAGTTTCTGCATCAGAAAATTGATATTTTTATATTCTTGTGAATAACTGTGACTCACAATAGTGGGATGAATCGGAAAACACAGTTGATATCACCACCTCTTGGAATGCTGACTGATCCCAAGTGGCTGAAATGTCACTAATAATTGTTAATTTCAATTATTTTTCATCGTACAGTTCACTACCATTGATTACTTTATTATTATTCATCAAAAGAATCAGCTGAGACCCTGAGTAACCTCGATTTCGATAGGAATAGAGATGCGAGATAAGACATCAGATGACAGGGCAGCTCAGTTAGAGTGTGGCAGACACTTTGAGGAAGATTGACAAGAAGTGGGATTCGTTTGGGTTTCTTCACCTGACAAGACATCTAAGGAGATTTCAACAATCGAGTTAGTATATTATTGTAAACTTACAATTCTGGCTCCCCATCTTTTGTAGCAGTTGAGACTTGACAAGGAACGTGGCGTGTTGTTTTTTGAGCATCGTTAGGACTTTTTTTGTCAATCCACTCGATGACACCTGCCCAGATGGTTTGACGTTCTCGGTTTCCCTGAGAAAAATAGAAAACCCTTATTATTAACTTAGCTCGCACACTACCTTTGAGAGAGATTAGCTTGCCTTGATGAAGGGGGTAAACCAGCTGCCCAAACAGCATAGTTTTCTCTTCCACCAAGCTTCAAGAAAGGTAAGGCAAATGTGACGGTTCGAACCACTTTGGAACTAGTAATTAGTTAATCAGCTCAGCTAAGAGGAGATGCAGGTTGCAGGTTCAGACCTGCAGATCATCCTGATCGCCGTAGCTTTCAAGAATTGGGAGTGCACCAGTCGAACTGACATGGTAAATTTCATGTACCGTCACAAGCTATGAGCTAAATGTTGATGGTATCTACCTGCAACAGGTGCCACAAGGATGCAGTTGTCCAGGGATTTGGACATTTAGAAAGCATTAACGGCTGTAATATCAACGATAAGAATTGGGCTGAATTTAGATGGAATAGGTTGTGAGACAACGACAGGTCAGTTGCAAGGTGGCTGACCTACTGAAATCAGCTGCTACCTTCAGACAATATAACCAAAATGACGTCAAATTAGAACAGTTATTAATTGTACGATTCAAAAAGAACATTGAATTCTACTGATTTGGAGGCTTACAGTGGGTTGGGGTCCTTGAGGCTGAGACATGCCTGGCCCTTGAGAGGTCTGCGGCTGCATAACGGTAGCCTGCCCTATCTGGGGACCCTGGTTGATCATTCCTGACTGCTGAGACATCACCACAGCGACATTCGGTTGCTGTCCAATCATACCTGGAAATGAATACACCTACCTTCAACATTGAATTTTAATCATAGTTTTACAAAATTAAATTTTATGATCTGGGATGGGTTGCTCTTAAAATTCAAGGGTAAACCTTGCCTTCTTCATCTCAATTGGACGATGAAATCTGTATCCACCTAATTGGATCGTTTAAAGGCGCAAACGACTGAGCAGATTCTGAGAAAGAAACGTTTGTAGACGCTTTAAATAATAATAATCTCAAAATAAAAATAAATTCATGTACGTCAGAGGAGCGAAAAATACTAACTTTGCTGAGTACTAGGAGGAAGAACAACACCAGGTTGAGGTTGTCCCATGCCGCCTTGGGGCATTCCTTGTTGGGGCCCAAGTATCCTCATCTGATTGGGCTGCTGCTGAGTTGAGTTGGGTTGCTGCTGCTGCCCTTGAGGATTCGTTAGCTGCTGCTGTCCCTGGGCGTTCGCTAACTGTTGCTGAGCACCCTGAGAGTTTGCGAGCTGTGGCTGTTGAGGTTGCCCGGGTGATTGGGCCATTCCTGAAGTATCTAGGTTAAGAAAGAACGGTAGAAACTTCAACATTTTTGCTGTACAAATGGGAAGACGATGGCATGAGACAGAGGGGAGTAGAAAATGATGGAACGTCACTCTCCTTCTCCCTATATAATTGTCTTTGCTCCAACGGCGTTCCTCCAACGGATAAATAAGAGGATAAGATCAGGGATCCGAAGTTATTCATTATTTTCTTCATTTCTCGGGCAGGAAGAACCCGTCTCCCTCCAAAGGAAAAAAGAACACAGTTAGATATGAGATCAGGGTTCAAAAGTTTCTCTCTGTTAGGCGATTTGAGTCAGTGAGGCTCCCTGCTGGGTGAGTCATATCATACATCATTGGGTCACCTGGATACTATCCTAATTCCATGCTACCTAACCCATTCTTTCCTCCGCCGCCTGACCCTAATTACGGATAAACGCGATTTTGTACCAATTAATTTAAGAGAACACCTGCTTGGCACATAACTTAATAAGTTGTGAAACATGACAGAATAAGTTATCAGGAAATCTTACTATTGAACTGCGGGGGGATGGCAGTTGGGGGTCGGGAAAGCTGAGCTATAAGCGTGGATTCGTTTGGATATCGAGGTCCTTGAGGCGGCATCATTATTGGCCACCTGCTTTGCTGACCTTGAGGGCCTGGACGGACATATGCTGGAGGATAGCCTCGACCTGGAGCGCCACTGGTGGGTGGAGCCACGACCATACCGGGGTTAGTTGGTACATTCTAAAACCACAAAGAAGACCAAAAAAGTATAATTTATTATTGTAAATTAATACAGAAATGAACAAAAGCTGACGAAAACAAGGCAAAACAAGGATTATCGAAGCATTCAAGAATCTCCATGATTAAAAAATTATGTATTTTCGGTGCCAGGCAAGAGGGGATGAATGGAAGAAGGGAATATGTACTGAGACACGCATTCGTTACCACAGGGATCAATATTTATATACGTGATATGTATGTGATAAAATTTAATATTGAGTTGGGTCTAACATGACGTCATGCTACCTAACTACTTCCAAAGCAATTTGAAGATGAACGGCAATGTGAAAGGTTACATTCTTTCATGGATTCATGGTTCTCGTAGTTGAGTTGATTCGTTCTTAATATCCCCGAATCCTACAATATCTTATAAAAGTAAGGACCAAGAACTAGCTTTTTACAACCAGAAAGATTTCAACCAAACCAACAGGTGGCCACATTGTGTTATACCAGCTTAACTTTTCTACTTTCCTCATCCTCGAATAATTCCTTCTCAAGGCACAGTAAAACGACGTAAACTAGTTTTCAACTTAACAATACTCACAGTAAGGATGGGAGGTTGTGGCTGGACAGGTTGGGGTGGTTGAGGCTGAGCGGAAGGTGCCATGGGGCTGCCGTGAGATTGAAGCGGGCTAGGCATGCCGATTGGGATGTGAGTCGCAGCTCCTGCGGCGTTGGTGGGGCTAACAGGCCGCTCTTTCAAGCTGAAATGGATATCCAAATGATGAAATTTATACAAAAAATAAATAGAATTAGTAGAGACAAACAATATTGTTATTGACATCTATTTTACTTATGCATCAAATTATTGATCGTGCAATCGAATAAGAATACTTGATACTAACTGAACAGTTCAAGACATACACTACAATGAAATAACCGATTAATTGACCAATCGATTACTGTTAGGCCAAACATAGTATTTTCTGAACTGAAACATTGGTCATTTTCCCAGTTGATTGTCAATAACATCAGTCAATGGTTACAAACAGAAGTTCATGTGGATTGACGAGCATATGTGTATGCGTTACAACTGTTACCCAGCAAATCAATACTTTCCAACCTTATTATACGATGAAGACTTTTCCTACCTGAATCCTTTCAGAAGTACCAGATTCCTTGGGTCTTTAGCGTAGTTTTTGGTCTGACAAGCTCCGAGATCCCCGCCAGACTTCTCAAAAAGCTTGTACAACGCAGGGATTTTCCTTGGCGAGAGTACAGATAAGTGTATACCTTTCTGAAATGAGAGAAGTAGTAATATTCCTTCATGAACAACAAAAAAACCTTATCCACAGGATTGAGAACCAGGAAGGAAGACTTTAGTAAGGAAGAACCGGCCAGAAAACGAAGTTACTCATACAAACATGTCACCTATTAACCACTCAAAACTCTTTTCCCCCAGTTATTGATTGAAGAATTATGGTTTTATCAACAACTAATGCCGATTATTATTGGCATTAGTTTTATTTTAGGGGGACAACTCGACGAAATTTGAAAGATTGACTTCCTTCAGCGCTCAAAGTCCATTTTTAAACTAATTTTGTTGTTTTAAATGAGCCTCCAATCGCTCAAATCCGCCCGAGTCTCTAGAATGAGATTGAAACAACCAGAATCCATGGGGGGGAAAGTAATTAGAGTGAATAATTACACCTTAATTATGTAATTGACATAGTTTGAATGACAAATGTGCCAACTACATGATTGAATTATTGCAATTAATATTATTTATTGTAACTACATGTTTGTTTGAGTGATTCCTGTTCTTTCTAATGCACTCTAGAGAATGAAGGGGTTCCAACAGTGTGGTTTAACTAGTGATGGGCGATCTCGATTCGATCTGAGTGAGATCGATTTTTCCCTCCGATATATCGATATTTTGGATCGATTCTACGCGTGTCGATTCATCGGCAGATCGATATTTTAGGTCTGCATTTCGATCTCGATTCACAAGCAAGTTTTTGACCGCGCAGCCTGAGAAGGCGGTGCTCGGCGCGCTAGATACGAAATAAATTTTGCAGGTAACCGTATTATCAGTGATTTTTTTATGCCTACGACTTCGGTTGAAGCAATGTTTCCTTTGATTTAAACTCTTTAAAGCTCACAAATATCATGCAATTACCATATCCATGCCTTTTTACGAACTTCGGTTTCTTAGAAATCCGGATGGATCTGCCGATCTGGTGGAAATAGATCCCCCCCCCCGATAAATCGATAGGTCGAAAATTGTCGATACATCGATCCGTGCAGATCGATTTTTTGCTCGAGATCGCCCATCACTAGGTTTAATATGAGAATTAAGCAGTTAGAGCCTCATTTACAACAAATTAATTGTTCAGCCAACACTGGTACCAACCTCATTCAGTAATGCAGCCATTTGCTCGGCAGTGTTGCCAGTGTAGTTTTGGTTCTCCATGACGGGCATGAGGTAGGGAGGAGAGTTACAGATGAGGATGCAGTGTTTCTGCGAATGAGAGCCGCTGTCGCGTCGTTGAGCGAGGTCGTCCAGACATTGCAAAGCAGCGGCAAGCCCTTCGGCGATATTTGCGTTGGATTCTCCTCCACCACCGACCAGTCTGTAAGATCGAGCAGTATTTACTTAGACAACAGTAAAACCGAGCTAAATAGCATATTATCATATTCCATGATGAATTCTGTATGAGGTGAATAACTTTAGGGGAAAAGAACCACAAACCTAGTAAGCCCTGTTCATTTATAATTCAAATGTTTTTTGAAAAAGCTGTACACATTTTTCTATGTTATTTTTGGTTAAGGAAGGTCTCAAATTCTATTCTACCAGTAACTCACTCGATTTTATCCAGCGTCTGCAGGAGTTTGTGAGGATTGGAGTAGGGACCATATATGTCGGTGCTGGGGCTAGGGAGACGGTCGGCTGAATGGTATATGATGATACCGTACTGAGCTGTTGTACCCTGAAGAGATAAGATAGCATTTTATAGTTTATTAGTATTTACTGCTAGGTAATACCAAAATAGGGATTTCCTTAGAGGTTATGAAGCGATTTAAATAGCTTCATTTTCTTTGATAATTCGCTGAAATAACTATACCTAATGAAGTCTGAACATTTTAGGTACCTCACAGCCATACTCCCGGTCTTCTAACGTGCCTTGGTTGAAGAACCTGTGATCAAAAATTACAAGAATCATTTGAAGATACAGATAGGTTAGCATAAAACTATGAAATCTCACATTACTTATTATTTGGTTCATTAGTTCATGTAATTTTTAAATCGTAGAAGCTCATTGTTGCTATTTGGAAAGATGATAGCGTGGGGAATGATCGTGTATGAGAAAATCACCTTTTTTCTGCTATTCTATTCTTATTTGGAAAAAATAACACTGTTAATACAAATAAAAAAATAGTTTATCGTTCTGGTGTGGAGAAAATTCTGAATAAAATCTCAGCTGTTTGAAAAGGCCCTTGAGACACCTGGTTACACGTCACAATTAGTTAATAATAATTTATTCTTACCAATTAATAATTAATTAATTCAATCAATTATCTAATTATATTCTCACTAATCTGGAGCCAAAACATTGTTGTTTTTGGAGAATTTCCGTTTTCAGTTTTGTTTGGTTGACAGGCATGGACGGGTTTGGCCAATGACAGACGACGCCCTTTTCAACGTAACTTTCCCGCCATATTACAATAATGAAACTTTTGAATAATTTCCTAAAATTACAGATACCCACATTATTTCTGCTCTACAACTTCAATATTGTTTCTTTTAAACCATTACCTTTCAGAAAAAAATTAAAAAATTGATGATAATTCCCCATTGTGTCCTTTGGGTTAAGAGTATATAGTAATCAATCTAATAATGTACCAATCTCTACTTAATACTGTACCTAATAATGTATTCCATATTGAGTAGGTAGGTAGCTACGCATTAAACTATTCCGTAATAATGAAAGGTTACTCATTAAATAAAATATTCTCATGTTCATTTGTACGTTCTATTAGGATCGTACCTTCAACTATCCTTCCTTGCTTCGGTATTATCACCTCGATCATAATGATTAACTGCATCACAGCATCACCGAACTTCACCCAGATTATAATGATTACAGGTTATCTGATCAACCTTGCATTACTTGCAGTAAAGACACTAGAATCACGCTAAACTAAAACCAATAGGTAGGTGGTTCTAGTATCTTTACCATGCAGACAACTACTGGCTCCTGTTGTCCAATCTTGGAAGGTGGTACCAACTGACGATTGTGGTGGAATGACAGTGCTCCTCTTTGGGTAAGAATCGTACTAAAGGATTGAAGGGGTATTTTTGCTGATTCCGAGCATCCTAATGTCCAAGTCACTAATCTATGCAGAAGAAGGTAGTAACTAGGTATGCAGGGAGAGAACCGTTAAGGCCAAATCGCACTTGCGCCCCGGCGTCCCCAGCCAGGGCCGTGGACGCCAAAAGATGAAAAAGAATGAGCGATAGTCAAGAAGACGTTGGGACGCATTTTCAAAAATATCCACCTCGCCCTTAGGTGTAGGTACCTACCTCCTTCAAAAACACCTTGACTTGTGATTGGGACTCATCACAATACAAAGGTAGTTCGTGTTTGTGAAAATGTTGATTTAATAGATCCTATATCCCTACATGAATGATGCCTGGAATAAAGACCAACCAGTGTCAGGCACAAAAAGACAGAACGAATGCAATGCAGTCATGGAAAAGAGGCTAGGTTTCAAGAAGGTTCTTGGAGGTGGTTGTCTGGGAGCAAAGGGAAAGAGGAAGCTCAAAACAGCAGGAAGCAGTCTCATTGACTCTCTCCTCAGCCCTCTTCACCCTTTGGCGTCCACGTCCAAGGACGCGGACGCAAGTGTGAGTGATGTGGCCTTCAGTCCTCTTCACTCTTCAGCGTCCGCGTTCCTGGACGCTAGTGTGATATTATACTACATACTACTACTACTGAACACACAGTTAAGTGGTAATTTTAACGCTGACTGAATAACCGCTCATTGGATAAGTATCCCTACAATAAATTTGCACCTATTTGAAAAGCTCTCATCAAGATCTATCTACCACAAATCCAAAAAAGTAACAGAGAACAGAACCCATTAGTTTATTGATTTAAAATTAAGAGATAGGACTCACTCGAGAGCTGGGACAATATAATTAGTCCGAATATCACCCAGATAGGCTCCGTTGATGGCGGTCCCTTCTATCGCGAAGATGACGTCTGCCGCCGTCTCCGCTGGAGCGACCACCATTTCAGATCACTCCAAGATTCAGAGAGGGATAAATTCTTAAATTTATGTACATTCATGCGGACGATTCCATAATGACCTTATAAAAACTATATTATTACTTAATAAATAAATAAAATGAGTCGGTAAGCGTAATAAATAAAACTATGAATGACAAACACCACTCCACCTCCATCGACCACAGAGTAACGGTGGTGGTGGTGGTGGTGGTAGTTCTCTGGTTCATTGTCTTCTGGATACGTCAGACATAGTTGAGTGAAGTCAAATGACGTTCAGGATTTCATGTATTCATGAAACTCGATTCGAGGAACTCTAAGTTTCTTCAAGAAGTCACGATCAAGATTGGCTTTTATATGGTCCTGTATGTAGAGGCAGGTTATTCCATTTTCTTCTTTGAACTTTTGTCGTTCAACTGAATACTTAATGCAGTGATATTAAGCAGGTGGTCGACGTTGGCAATTTCCTGTATTCCCTGACAAGCAGCGCAGAAAGGGGTAGGAGAATTAGTCCTGTCGATACGGTACTTGAAGATTCCATCATTTCCGTGGCCAATAAGGATTCTATCAACGTTGGTGAAGAATTTACCTGACCCTGGGACATTGGCGTACCAGAGAGGGCCAGTGGAGTAAGGGAGACGTGATGGGTCCACTCTCCACAGGAAATCAGCTCCTCATCGTGTTGCTCAATAAGTTTTTCGAGTCTCATCTTCTCCAGAAATTCAACGTGGTCACCAAACAGAATATGATTGTGGAGCCCGACTGTCACTAGTTCAGTGAAGTGTCAAACAACCATATCAACTCGGAAATTTGAAATCAAATCAACATGGCTAGGAATCTATTGGAACGCTATGGCTGTTTGAGAGCTGGTAGTGATGTGGACTATGCATCTTAGGATCTTTTGAATAATGAAAGGTGGATTATCCCCATATTTTACATTTTTAAGAAATTGTAAAGACACAGACAAATAATGGTATAACACAGAGTAACAGTGAGACAGAGACAACTGGAGACTGTTGTTATCGTTCGTCTTGTTCTGCATCTGCAACTTAACCCTAAGGCAGAGCTTCGTACGGCCATAGATGAGTGGTTGATGGAGTGAAGCATCATCATTGTTTTCTGTTCAGTGGAGCCATGACTAGCAGTGGAGGAGCGATGGTATAAAGCAGTGGTTCTCATCCTTTCCTCAGCCATGCCCCCTGAAATGTGACCCAATCAACCAGTAGATATACGGTATTTTACCGAGATTTTAGGATGTAGGATGTTATAGCCAGAAGGTGTCACAATACCTATTAATTGTCTATTGAGTGTGCTCTAATTCCCACATACTGAGCCTATGGCGAGGGATGAAGAGATTGTTAAGTGACACACATATACAGGGTGGTCCAGCTATTAGGCTCACCCCCTTT
>JAEMON010000013.1:16884664-16899948 GCA_030264115.1 Lygus lineolaris
ATTCATTTTGACTGATAAAAAATCGATTTTTCGATAAAATTAGTGAATTTTTGGACATAAATTAGCTTATCAAAACCATATTTTGTTGAGCTAGTAAACAATTGAGGTAAATCTGAGCACTAATCATCAGGAAAAATTAAACTCACAAACATTACTCAAATAGGGACCTATGGGCGATTGAAAGAAAGTGGTGATTTTCAAGATTTGGCAATTTTTCCTCTTCAAGCTCATTTTTCACCCATTTTGTCTACTGATGTCTACTTTGTTTTCCATCAAGTAGATAGGAAATTTAACGCTCTTTCCAATGGTATATTTATTTTCAACTTTACACTGTAAATTAAGGGAGTTAAGGCTGTTTTGGTGATGTAAAGTCGAAAGAAAACACAAAATCTTAAAATTGAAAAAACTCACGAAAATAGGGGGTTAAACAAGAAACGATAAGAGACACTTTTTGCTGGAAATGACCTGTAGAATCAATACCCGGCCTGTGACCGTCGCGAAATGAAACACCCTGTATATTTGGTTTCTACGTATCTTTCAACGTAAAACATCAAATTTATGGGGGGGGGATGTTAAACAATTTTTTTCGCGCTAGATTTCAGACACCCTCTATGACAGCCCTCACTCGTTTCAGTGTTATATTGCTATCTCCTACAGTAAATAATGAACGTAATATGAGCTCAAATTCAATATTACCAACCAATATTATTTCAATTATTACAATCATTTTTTGTCTCTTTGAGTTTCCTTTTTTCAAAAGGTTAGTCTAAGTTAGTTTGGGCTCTAGGGAAGGGAGTTGAATCCCTCCTACTACCTAATGTAAAAAAAAAAAAAAAAAACCTAACAACAACAAACAAACAGAAACAAATAGAAACGTCGTGTTGATCATTATTAAATGATAAAAAAAAAGATAAATGAGTAAATAATTTAGGATTCGTGTGTAGCGAGGTATGTGACGTATGACGGTATTACATAATGGAAATTCGAAGGCTCCTAAGTTTGAAAATGCGCCACTACAGCTCAAATTGCGGCGTTATCCAGCAGGGTTGCTATGGAAACAGAATCCCAAAGCTCCCTGACTTTTCCAGGTCGCAAAGGTGATTTTTTATCGACCTTTTCCTATGCGTTTCAAAAGCTGCCTCCCTAAAAAAAAGTGAGCACGGAAAATCGTTTAAAATTTCACCGAAATAGGTGGAGTAGTTCAGGAGTTATGGTTATGAAAACAAATTTTAAGTTTGCTCATGCGCAGTAGCTATTACTGATCCAGTCTTGACACAATTAATAGGCAATTCTTGGAATCAGCCCCTAAATAAAAAAATTACAAAAAAAGCCCCTAAATTCTCAGAATTTGAGCGAAATCAGCCCATTAGGAACTGAGGAATTGTAGCTTCAGGAATTTCACGTTTACGCATGCATATTGCATATACACTATGGGATGGTGGAACTGACATTATTTAGTCATGCATATACGCTACTAGTGGAAATGAAATCAATAGGTGACCGCCATGGGGCTATCCATCACAATCCCTGAAAATTCCATCAAAATCGGACCATAACTTCATATTATAGTTTTGCTTAGGACAAGGGATTGACCACAGACCGACAAGGAACCAAAATTGTTCAGAACGCTATGAAACGTAAAAAGTTCCATTCATGCAGCATGAGTTGAGCGAATTTTGAAAGAGTTATTTTAACCGATTTGGTGGGTGATTCGTTTAGTGATATAAGAGAGAAAAAATATATATATTGCACTGATTCCAAATATATCGTTATGTTCCTATTTTTACGATGGTAATTTACACGAAAAACCTCAGAAACTCGTTTTTTTACCGTTAATTTTCACAATTTGAACCCTTGGAGTACTCCAAAAATGCCGGCAAACGAACTCATCATTTCTCTACCATTTTTTGTTCTTTTTATCTACACTACAGAATTGATCATCTGCATTTATGTAATGTTACAAGTCTGTTTCAGTCATTTATTAATACAACGTAAAATTGCTTCCTCACTACAGACGATATCTGACTCTGGAATCTATCTAAAAAGTTCCATTCATGCAGCAAGTTTATGAGCGAATTTTCATTCTAACCGATTTGGTGAGTTATTCTTATAGTACATTTCACGCTGATTCCGAATATACCATATGTTCCTATGTTTAAAATGGTAATTTACACCGAAAACCTCAAAAAACCCGGTTTTTAGTGATTTTTGGCTCTAAATGTTCAAAATTTGACCCCTTGGCGTACTCAAAAAATTCTGGCCAACGAACTCATCCTTTCTTTTGATATTATTGACATTTTAATTTTTTTTTGGATTACTTGTAGCCCGTATTTTGCGTAAAATTCCAGATTTTCAATTTTTCTCTGACCTTTCCAGGTCTTCAAGGTTTTCCAGACCCGTAGCAATCCTGTTCCATAACTTGAATAGGACGTAAACAATACATTATTAGTGAGCAAACAATTATTATTGTTTGGTGATGCAAACAACAAGTTCAATTAAAATTGTGTAAGTACGTACTTACATGTTTTCGCAGCGGAGGACACAACAGGATGTTGATTTGAAGGTGAAGTCCCACTAGAAGTTGAGTAGTTCTCGGCGAAAAAGTGACCCAACTGCAGGCCGGGACTAGTGCAATTTGATTCAAATAAACAAATATTGCCCTAATCACAGCCTGCCAACGGTCACTTCTATGAAGAAGTTCGCTCCATCGAAGTAGAAGACCAAATCCATTTCACTTCCGGGATGCTTATATTGTAGGAACACTGGATAGATGATAGCAGAGACTGCAGATAATTACACATTGCTAGAATATACTATGATCCACATTACATATTTGGTAACTTATTATACTAAATAATCAATATTTATACATTATTTACATAGAATCGCTAGATATCCAAGATACCTGCTAAAAAGTAGAAGTCAAAAGTCATGACTGTACATAGTAATTCGCTATTAATGACAAAATAATACAGCATTAAATGAGTAAATTTTACTCATTCGAAAAGCTATTTTTATACATTCTTCTTCACTCTCTACGCTAATAAATACCTGTAAATAAACGGAAATGTGGAATAATCCCATTTGTATTAATTATACACATTTTCTTTACATTGTTCATCAATGGAGACTCATCATCTTTTTTTTTAAATTTTTTTCTGAAAGATAATGACTCACAAGAAACAATAATGAAGACGTAAGGCAAAAATAGTGTATCTGTAATTTTAGAAAATTTATTGAAATATGTATTATTGTAATTTGGCGGGAAAGTGACGTTGAAAAGGGAGTCGTCTGTCATTGGCCAATTCCGCCCAAGATACCAACCGAACAAAACGAAACACAAAGCCCACAACTGTTTGGGCTCCTGATTAGTGAGAATAGCATTTACTAAATAATAAATTGATTGAATTTTAATAATAGTTCAAATTATACCTATTTTTCACGGCTCTGCTCTTTTTGTCTGCTCAGCGCATTCTTTTTCGGTTCAGTTCTTTTAGTGTGACGTAGGAAATGGTTTCTCAAGAGCCTTCGGAATCCCACCTTTATTCAAACAGCTGAGATTTCATTCAAAGTTCTCTCCACACCCGAATGATAAACTATTTTTTCTTTGTATCGGCAGTGTTATTTAATTCAAAATAACAAAACAAAGGCAGAAAAAAATGTGATTTCCTCATAAAAGACAATTCCCCATTGTGGAAGGCAAGAATTTGCGGCAACACAAGACAGATTTCATTCAGGAAAATGCACGTAAAGCGTGAAATGCGAGAGGAAGGTCAACTTATGATATTTACAAGGATTTCCCTACTGGAGACTCAGGAGACAATATTTCGATTCAAGGGCACTTGAACCAGGATTCACAAGATTTCTCACTGGATCTATAGCACTAATTTTCAAATCGTATTGAGAATTTTCCAAACCAAATGAGAATTTTCTAAACAAAATTGAGAATTTCCCAAACCAACAGAACATTCATAGTTTGGTAAACTCTCAAATTGGTTTGGAAAATTCTCAATTTGGTTTAGAAAACACGCAAATTGGTTTAGAAAATTCTCAAATTGATTTGGAACGTTCTCAATTTGGTTTGAAAAATTCTCATTTTGGTTTCGAAAATTCTTCTCAATTCTACTTGGAAATGCCATACATCTATGGCACATTTCATCTGTAGCTTCATTCATAATTTCTCTAAAATACGACAAGTACAAAAAAACCTCAAAATGTCAAATTCTGAAAATAATTTACATATAACTATCAACGGGTATAATAAATCTGAAAATAAATAATGTCACATTTGAAACGAAGTGGAGAGTGATGCATCGTCAATGTAGCTTTTCTAGTCATTGGCGGTGTCAGACGTCAAACGAAGACGCTACTGCCGCCCGCGGGATAGGCCGGGACAAGTGCAATACTGGCTAGAAATAAACTGAGCATGGCAACCTCTCCCGGCCTACTCCACGAGCGGGTGGTTCCCCTCGGACAGATCTTGGTCACCTGCATGGAACAAACATGTACAATTTGGTGAGAATGCAAAGATTAGATTAGATTTAGATTATTTATTTCATGTAGTCACCCATAAAGGTAGGTATTACATCGTCAAAATTATGCAGGTACTGACATAAATAATATAGAAACAACTTGTACAGTACAAACTAGTCTCAATTTTTATAGTCCAAAAATCGTCAATCTTATAAAGACACTCCACGGTCAGTTTCCTCTTTATCAAAGCCCTGAATTGTTTTGTTGGCTGCTTGGCTTTCTAGAGCTGCTGGAAGACGATTCCACTTCTTCGTGCTGAGGTAGGGACTTCCAGTGTCGCTGAGTCCTGGAAAGTCGCACCAGTGGAAGTTCCAAATCTCCCTCCTGTCTCGTACATGGTGCCCATGCATGTCACCTTCTCCCCTTACCTCCTGTAGAGCAAAACATAGGCCTGCGAGTGCATTCTCCACAAACAGAGGTTTGGCGTGTGCCCCAAGTGGCTTGCGGTAGACCACCCTGATAGCTTGCTTCTGCTGCCTGAATATCCGTTGAGCTCCAAATGCTTGTACAACAGTACCCCATATAACATGCGGGCTTCAAAATACCCATGGTATGCCAAAATCACTGTCCTATTGTTGGCTAACCTGCTGAGCTTCTTCAGGCAATTGAGTGCAGATCGCAATGATGCTGCCAAGCCATCGATGAGGGGAACGAAGGTGAGCTTCGAGTCGATGGTCATGCCAAGTAGCTTCACTGTGGACTGCATACCTCCAGCAAGTGAAAACGTCAGGTACTTCTGTTTTTCTTCATTCAATTTCATATGGTTCGTAATGAACCACAGTGCTACAGGAAGAGAAGCCACAGTAAAAGCATGAAAAAGCATCAGACACAGACAAAACTGCAACAAATTTCGACTACTGGAGGACCTTTGCAGAGAAGAGTGGGCATATATACTTACCTCCTGCCACCACGGTAGAAAGTTTCCCTAGTTTCATAAGGGACAGGGACAGTCTTTCAGGCATGACTTTTGATCTGACTAGTACTGGTTTTCTTGACCACTTGATACAAAATGCTGCTTCAGGTTTTGAGGGATGTTCAACCATAGTTTTCATCAGCCCTCAAGACCTGAATCAGCACTGGATAATGATGACCAAAGGAAGAACGGCGACCTATGCAAATTGGTGTTCTATAGAGTAAAATAATAATTCGTGGAGTAATAATTGTCGCACTTTTGAATGTTTGTACTATGTCCCTGGTATCAGCTCTACTCCTCCTTGTGCCTCCTCTGACATAGGTACAGCTATTGTTTGATTGCCATTGAATGAGCCAGAATTGTTCATGCTTACTATTTTACAGAGCGTACCTACTTAGTTGGTTCAAGTTGCCGCCAACCAAGTATATAATTAACTTTTCGGTTCATTGGACGGATCCACGTCGTATCTGAACGAGTGGGTTTAGTTGAGCCTTAATTAGAGCATTTGAGGGGGGCTCGCTTCAGGGTCTTTCACACGCTACGCCCCGCGGGTTGTCTGTCGCGTGGCCGACCAACCGAAATGGAATGGAGCGATAAAAACGACCAATTTATCGTCAAACGGATATCGATAAGTCGTTTGACCTGTACTGAATAGATTGGAAGAATTCATAGGTACCTTTCCCCATCAAGATGATTTGTTGGGGTTTGGTGACATCGTCAGTAGCAAATAACAAAGTATAAAAATATAAAAGTATGTACAGAGATGACACAGGATGGGAGAACAAGTTACCAGACTCTCCTTGCATATTATCATGGACGTTGAGGAAAATTACATTCTGCGTCGAATGAGACCAACGTCAGTTCTTTAAGTAGGCGTTGTCATTTCGATTTCCATAATTATTATCCAAGTAGCCATAATCCATTATCTGATCCACAATCAACATAGTAAAGGCCGATCTTGGACGTTCCCATCATATTTATATCTTGTGAAAAAAAAAGATTTTTACCTGTTTGTATCAAATTTAAAAAGTCTTAGGTACTAGAATTTCTCTCGTTCGTGAGTTTAAACGGTAAACCCGATAACCCGGAAAAGGTCCAAGAAATTTATCCTTTGATGGGTGAAACAATAAACAATAGATCATGGGATATGTCTAGCGGCTTTAGGAGCCGCTCAGCTGATTCAGGCCTTATACGTCATCAAGGATAAGTCCAGTAGTTATAGTTATCTCATATCATGTTGTGAATAGGTATACCTATACCTATGTCCAATCTTTTCAAATCCCAGTTTCCTATACAACCAAATTTGTTTGGATGTAGTATTATTTTAGTGAAAACAGAAATCTTTGTAACCTCAACCTCAAGCATTACAAAACAAGCACTGTCGCTTTCACTATATCTATTTATAACATAAAATAAATATAAGTCTGACATATATACCAAAAACAAATAGGTACGCAAGAAATGCGTTATAATTCGAGAGCTTTCGATCGAATGAAGAACGATTTTTGTCCGATGAAAACTACAGAAGTTTCATTTCCCTTGCAACGGCTTGGTTGTAAGTGAAAATCATCATAAAATGTAGGTAACGCTTTTCGAGGCCACTTTTTCGTGACAGTTTTTTTATTTTAATATGCCAAAGCAAAGACATAAAATGCCAATATAATATAAAACTTCCGTTACACTTTTTCGGGCTGAAGAAACGGTCACAATTTTTTTCAAAAATTCCAAGCTAAATGACATAATATTTAATTATTATTTGTATCCTTGTCAAAAGTTTCACATAGAATGATACCACTATCACCTACCACTATCCTTCGATTTCGTCGGCTCAAATTCTAGAGGAATCAAATTTTAGACAAATTTAATTTTTTGTTTGTTTGAATTTCAATTCAATATTCGTTTAGTTGGAAGTGGAATAATTCGTTTACGATTCTTCGTAATCTTTCACTGAAACACACTGAACAACTTACCTACCTAGAAAGAACCGGGTCTTACTGAAAAATTGTCAAGGATTCCCCAGGGACCCCGGTACAGGTTTTAAATACGTATATTGGTTCCGTATACGGTATATTATTCTTTATCCACCCTGTAGAATGAAAAATCAAAAACCAAACCGACGTAAATAGTTTTGAGTTTCGTTTAGAGTAAATAGTTTTGTTATAGAGTTTCGTAAAGTGCAAAAATATATTAGCACTTAACATGGTCTTATATATATTATATTCCTAACGATGACATCCTTACATACTCACGTGATGTAGTACCTACTCAAATAGACAACGGATCACATCATAGCTCCAAGCAATTTCAACCAATCAACGAAGAACGTCCTTCGCTGTGCGGAAGGGGGCACCAGACCGCACAAGCAGATTCGAAAAATTGAGATGTCGTTATTAATTGAATCAATGAGACGATAGAAATAAAATAGACTCGTAAATCCAATTTCAAAGATTGTTAAACCGCCAAGGAAGAGTAGGACGTTTGTTTATAAATATCATATCGGGAGAAGACTAGAGAAGCAATGGAAACATTGCTAAGAATAACAAGTTTTCAACCTCCTCCACGATCGATTTATATTCAATTTCCAACAAACGAACAAGGCGGGATTCAACATTTTTAGCATGGAACACGCTTTAGCCTTGAGCTAACTACCCGAAAACGTTACGAAATTGTGTCATACAAATGCGGCCCAACTGTCACCACCTAACTGTCACAAAAAGAGCGGCATGTTCCATGTTTCTTGAATTATTCCAAATAACTAGTCATGTGACTATGAAACCATCACCTCAACTGTAATGTTACACGACAAGTTACCTTATAAACAACTGGTTTATTCGACAAAACTCAACAAAAAGCCACCTTTTAAATTGATAATTTTGTTTAAGTGACATGAAAAGAAAAAGAACACATGTTTGCACATATTGCCTAACATTAAAATCGTGTCGATATTTTTCTAAACAAACACACATCAACACGATAGAACACGTTGTACTTTTTTAATTGATCTATTTGAAAGTTGAGAGTGAGACGAAATTATACCCGTTTTGCTTTCGCGCAAGACCAGCGAATTTAGTGAATTTTTGATAAACTCCGTAAATTCTGATGACGTCACCGTTGAAAGATACTTGGAGAGGATACTCGAAATATAGATAGCCAGGGATGGGTATCAATTAATCGAAATAATCGATGTTTTTATATAATAATAGAAAGATGTTACTTCGGTTTGATCAGTTGTTAATCGATTAATCGGGCTCAATTTATTATTCAGGGGTTTTCCCCTGCATTTTCAGGCTTCAAAAATATTAAAAATTTTTAGTCGTACTGGACGAATATTAATAATATCGATCTTTATTTTGTTCGCCAAGGAAGCGTTTTCTTCGTTTATCACCAGAGTTCATGTTCATAATGGTGGTGGTGGCAGAGAGAAATTGAAGAAGTCACATTTATGTGATTACAGCATCGTGGCTGCCCATGCCCTCTTTCTCGCCAATTTTGCATAAATTAATATACCTACAAAGTCATACAAACATCTTAAAGTAGTGTGAACATTCGAGTAATAGATGCAAATGCAAATGAAATACCACAACACAAAGAAGAGTTTTATGGACAATCCAAGACATAGGAAGAATAAGAACTAGAAATGAAACGTAAATGGAGAAGAAGAGAGGAAAGAAACATACGTTTAAGCAACCCTTTGGCCGAGGGAACAACACCCAAAAACATATTGAACAGGACGTCCTATATACATACATACATACATAGGCAATATAAATAGCCCTGAAGATGCTAAACTAGAGCGAAAGCCCTTGGCAAAATTTTAAGAAATATAACAACGTATGAAAAAAGAGGAAAGCCTATCCATCCTCACCCTCACCCACATAACTTAAGGCACCTACAGCTACAATTGATAATATCGATCTTTATTTTTTTCACCAAAGAAGAGTTTTCTTCGTTTATCACCAGAGTTCATGTTCATAATGGTGGTGGTGGCAAAGAGAAATGGAAGAAGTCACATTTATTTCAAGTTAACGATTTAAGGGGCCAAGGACCCATGTGATTCAGTTTTTCCCATTTTCAGCCAATTTTTGATAGATTTTGATGCGGTTTGCTGCATTCTTCTTGTTTTTCGATTCCCCAAGGCGGTCTATGTTCATTTTAAAATTCGAAATTTTGAATTTTGCACACCCTTCAAAAAACTGGAGAATGATAAAATAGGAAGAATGCCGTCAACTCCACCAAAAGCCGTTAAAAATTGGCTGAGAAAAATTATAAGGAGTTATACGTTTTTTAAGGGGACCCAGCAGCAAAAAATTTGAGAAAAATCAATTTTCTTTTCTTTCATAAAACAACGTATTAACATCTAGGGAACAAGAAAGTGCAATAACAGTAAAAATTATGCTAAAAAGAGGTCTATTTAAGGCGGGAGGGGGGTGGGTACCGGGTCCTCTTAAACTTATTGGTCTTAAGTAGAAAGTTAACTAAGTAGTTTTACTTAATCAGAGTTCTTATAAATCCTTCGGTAGCTGAGATTTAGGCATTTTTGAGGAAATGTTAGGCTCCGTCCCTTGCCCCCTTATTCGAGTATCTTAGCCGCAATTAATCGGTAGACCGTAAACAAAGGCAGTGATGCCAACATACCAGTACACAGAACTTCACAGATCACAAACTCAATAGAGAGGAACCACCTAGATTATACTATCCATGAATAAAAAATAGTGATACATACATGGAACCATACAACATGGAATTTCCAACAATCATCTACGTTTTGTCGTTCAATACCCATCCCCAAAATTCATGATCTATGATGCTCTTGAAACTGCCTTATCAAGCGAAGTTCATTATCACTTGCAAGGGAGTGAAGGGAAACAGTTATTGGCAAGGGCAGCTGTGAGGGAGCAGAAAGTGATGTTGTTAAACTTCCAAGTCCAAGCTGTGGTATGGATGAGTGACGTCACTAGTGCAGCGTAGGTAGCTCCCGTAAAACCAAGGAAAAAGTCGATATTGCGCGCAGACGATTTTGGGGAAAAATCCGCCAACATCAGACCTACGAGTAACGCTCGTTATTTCGTCATTAACTGACTGGATTTCACGTTTTTGCCAGCTAAAAATGACCCGATTGCGATAAATTTACAAGTTTGCGGAAAAACGCCTTACTGCATGCTCAGAGGCTACCATTGTGTGATATCCTTGCTAGGTATGTAAACCTGTGAGAAATAAAAATGGGTTCAGGCTTGCGGAATTGACCGCGAATGAAGAACATGCAAGTTCCAAGAATTCTTTAAAAACTTGTATTCACGAAGAATTACACAGCAAGTTCATAACCAGACTGCCTTAAAATTCTAAGTCAAACATGTATATAGTGTTATGTCAAGCTAGAGGGGGGTACCGAATTGGAGAGGAGGAAATTGGGGTTAGAGTGGGATTTTTAGGAGGGGATGATTATGTGGATGGTTGTGGAAATGGGTGTGGAAGTTATGGGTTAAAGCCATATCGGAATTCCCACAAAGGCTACTACCTACAATAGGCCTTTTCTATACAATAGGTAGGTACGAAGAATGGATGTACATTCACCTGGGAAATGAGCTAACCTGGGTGTCCCATTATCCTGTGCATTTGAAGGTGATAAAACATTCCTTAATGGTCAAGCAATTGAAAATGAAGGAATGGCATTTCTCAATAGCACCTGTTTAGAGGAAACGTGGGAACTACACCAATTTAAAGGTTTTATTGTGGGAAAATGCACGTGTGCTTTTTGGTGAAAAACGTTAGGTTGATCAGGTAAAAGAGAGTTTCTCTATGAAGGCTTTTATATACTTTTAAAATATCTGTGAAGCAGTGAGGGAATATCACAAACTTTTGAATGCAAATGACAAAAATTGGCAAAATTTTGAAATTGGCGTAATTCTTGATTGGTCAATGATAAACAACAATTTGAGTGTTTTATGGTGTGCTTTTTGGGGAAAACCCGTTGGGTTGATCAGGTCAAAGAGAGTTTCTCTATGAAGGCTTTTATATACTTTTAAAATATCTGTAAAGCAGTGAGGGAATATCACAATTGATTCGACATGGCTAAACTTTATCTATTGCTCAACCCTCACATTCCTTGGAAATTTCATCGAAATCGGCCGAGTTTAATATAATGCGTGTGGCAAAGATTCACGGAAACACACGGACACGGTACCAAATTTGTTTAGCAAGGTCTAAAACGTGAAATGGGAGTAAAAATGTATATTTCGACGAAAAAATTGTCTCCTCACGTGAAAACTAAGACTCCGATGCCTTGCGGTGGACTCGGAAGCAATATTTATTGGACCTGCAGGATTGTGATGAACTGAGCTCAGTTTTCTTTCTTCTCAGGATAGTGTGCAAGATTCTATGGCAAGGATTGAAATTAATGACACCTCAACCATTCAAATTTGTTCAGTTTGCTCGACCCTGAAGATTTGTAGGTATTCGTAGACTGGTTCATGTCGTATGTATGTCGTTCCATTGGATCACAACAATCCTGTGTAAGTTGTCTCCGTTACTCTGTGTGTGTAACGCAAGTGTTATCCCGTGGTTGTAAAAAAAAAATTAGAACCGTATAAATACAAACGTTTCGAGATATCACATAGAATGCAAAACCGAGACCTAGCGAGGAATCAGAATAATCGAGAGTAGCCATGAATCGACCCTTTGAGTATAGATAGATTTATACTCAAATTTATATTCGAAGAATCGACCAGCATGACAAGTCACACATTGTTGGTCCCTTGAGCGCGAAGCAGTTACAAAAAGAGAGAAAAGGACGAGTTTTACTTACAGTTGACCTGATAAGAAGTCCCTCAGCCTGCTTCCCACCTGAAAGCGCCTTTATGTGAGATAAGCTCGTTTGACGACTTGAGGAAGCTACGATTTATGTCTTGAAAACCATTTTAACAGTTACACAGGTTCAAATAATTGTAATTTATTTATTACGATCTATGTTTTGTATCCAGTTCTAGTCACACTAAAATAGGTATGTGAGTAATACTATGATAAATCATTAATGCGGCAAAAACTACAAAAAACTTGGAATAATACACATTAAAATTGCACAACTCAAGAAATACAACAAAGAATGCTCAATTAACAATAACATTTTGATGACACATTGTTTTAGAACAATAAACACAATAATTGCATTTTCCCATCTATTTTCACAATGAATTAATCTTTTTTGCATCGAATGAAACTTTTTTCACAATGATCCACTTTTAAGGGTGTTCCGGCCAGGGTGTGAACCGTCATCAAAAATTTGCAAAACTCGGGAATTATACAGTTCATATTAACTCTCACTAAAAATCTACAACTTCTACTTCAGGCCAATATGTTTAACAACAAAAACTGATAACAAAATGAGAAATTTTTGACATTTCAAGTTCGATAGTGTGTTGCAGTGCTGAAGTGAAAAATATAAAGAATGCCGAAAACTTGATTGGAACCCCCTTAAACTTGTCCACAGTCAATTAAACCTTCCATTAAAGGTGAAAAGGAGTCCCGTGGTTTGGACTGACTTCCCTTACAGGTGGGAAAATTCAATATGAATTATGGAAACTCGAGTTATGTACGTACTGGCGTTCTTGTTTGATTGGTTTACGGTAATAAACTATAAAATTGGCACCTTAGAGCCTTCTACATCGTGTATGATGAAATATTATGATGGATAGAACAAGGTTGTGGCTATTTTTCAGATTTGTATTGCTAGGTACATGTTTCTACCCGACATCGAAGTCTTCCTAAAGGTGCTTTTATTTACACCAAATGTTAGCAGCAAACATTGCTAATAACAGAACATTGTTGATAAAAAGAATGTTGGTAATTAAAAGATATGATATATAAAATTTGTTACAAAGATTGTTGGTAACAAGGTTGTCAACTTTTTTTTTAACTATTCTTCCGTCTATTTTTTTTTTGGGTCTAGTTTCCAAATCCTGTGAGCCACAATGTTTCCAGAACTCTCATTTTGTTATCGCACGTGGCGCGATAACAATCTCGATGTTGACGACAATGTTGCTAACAATGTTGACGGAAAAAATTACATTGTTACCGAAAATGTTGCCAACAATGTTTCCAGTAACATTTCAAGGGAGGAATTGCTGTCAACATTTTTCGTACGCCGTAACTATGTTATTAACAATTCCTCTCTCCCGATGTTGACAACATTGTTGCGTCCGGTGTGAAAGCACCTTAAGCATTATACTTTGAGATTCCTCAGCACATTAGTTAATAGTAGTATACTTAGTTTGGTACCTACCTAAGTTAGTAATCGTAGCAGTTTCGACATAAGCTAATTTTGTTGTGCAAACAAGTCAAAAAAACTCCATGTTCAAGTATTTGTAGGTAATGAGAATTATGAAGATAATCATATTAATGGAATGAGAAGCAATAAGTACCTCCTTAGTTGATTCAAACTAGAGAAAAATCATGCTTAGAGACATCTAAATGAAGAGAGATGCATGCAGGTACTTGAAGAAGCCGCCTCCTTCTTGTCAATCTACCGATTAGGTATTACGTTATATTCAGTATACTCCATAGTATACTAGTGCTTACTTAACAACAACAAGTTATTGGAAGGGTGGAAGAACAAAAAAAAAAATACAAGAATAATAAATTCATCAGTCTTAAATTTGAATGGCTCATCATAGTGAACCGAGTTAAATAAGTAACTACTTGCTTTTTGAACATGATAAAATAAACAGAAAAAAATAATTGATAGGTTGATTTGATAGGTTTCAAAAACATCCCCGACCAAGTTTTAGCATGGAACATGCTTTAACCCTTGAGCTTACTTACTACCCGAAAACGTTATGAAATTGTGTCACACAAATGCGACCAAACTGTCACCACCCAACTGTCACAAAAAGAGCAGCTAAAGCATGTTCCATGTTTCTTGAATTTTAGCTCAAAGCAAAAGCATCCGGGGGTGCAGGGGGTCGGCCCCTGCCGATTTGTTCTTGACATGTTGATATAGTCCGATAGTAGAAGTGGTTCCTTGTCGCCTCAACCCACACACTCTGTTCCTATTGCTAAAAACTCAATATTAACAAAGTGTGTGGGTCTAGGAAACAAGGGTCGCAGGTATGATGATTTCCAGTGAAGAACGGCGAAGATCAAACTCGATGCCTTCGATGAGCTGCGTAGCGACGTAAGTAGTAAAACAAGTACTTGTAGGCAACTCTTAGAATAAAATTAGGTAGGTAAGCACTTATGCAGAACATGAGATATTTAAGAAATATCTGCTACCTAAGAAGGTAACAATATAGTAACAAATGATTCCTTCAAGTTGAATTACTGTGATGAATTCGCAGTATAAAATAAATGATAAAGTCTTATTTTATTCTTATAACTAAAGGTCAGAGCTTTTCAATGGGAATCATAGATGAGTAGTAGGTAAACCTATGGCACTAAGTATGTTGGAAACATGAAAGAAAAATCCTATATACAAATATTCTCCATTATATCACACCCAGGAGGGGGGGGGGGGGGGGGGGGGGGGGGGGCTTGCATGGATAGGAATTTTGCGCGACGTCAGTTAGGTTCAAATTACAAGACCCATTTTTGATCACTTTCAATCGTCGGATAACCCTCATAATATGAGCATATTATAGCACCTTTTTGGAAAGCCCTCATTATGATCTTTCAAATTACAAAATAAAAACTAGCCATGCAAGTTCTCTATTTTAGAACGACCCAAAACGTAGTTTTGGTGTCGAATATCCGTATCATCGCATCTCAAATTAATGTACGCGAAGAAATTAAGAGTAAACGATACTGCAAGCCTCAAACTTTGGGAATGGGCCGTAAGCTCGATGCCTAA
>JAEMON010000013.1:16899958-16918997 GCA_030264115.1 Lygus lineolaris
ATGTCACACAGATGTCACCCATATTCACATGAGAGGTATCTGAAGAGTGGTATCCCTCAGTTCGTGGTAATCATGCACACCACTGTTGATGCACCCCTCAATAAATAATATTATAATAATCATAAATACAATTTTGTGACGAAAGCCACCATAATATTGAACGATAGACTAAATGCGTCTGATAATTTGAAGCATGAATTGAGCAGGAGAGCCTCAATATTCAATACCAATAGTGGGTCAACATGGAAAACTATTGGTTCTTCCATGATCGATAAAATCATCAGTTGTCTCTGTGGATAAAACCATCAACTTAGTCAATTAGTCAAAAATAATTTCAAATCAAGAACCTTGAACAAAAATTCCCTACATTTTCTTATACCTAAGTATAGTTTATCATGGAAACAATTACATAAAACAAGTCTTACAAGTAACAAGACAATTACACAACAGGAAAAAAACTGACTATATTACACCGGTTACCAAGAAAAATATAAGTAAATAAAACCTTTTAAAGTCCATAAATATTTTTGTTGTTCAAAATGGCACTTGAGCCCTTGGAACATAATGCCCTTCACAATTCATGTAGTACGTAATTTAAGGGACTATTTTCAAGCACATGACACACGATCCTTCATGCAAGGTGCAATCCTGACATAAAGCAGTAATATTAGTCGGCGGTAACATTAGCTATGAGGGAACAGCCGGAGGAAACCCGATGGCCCACATGTTGCCTGCCTTTTTCTTTCAAGTTGAAAACAAAATAGAGGGGAAAAAAAATCAGAAAACAAGGACAACCAACAGATGGACAGAGAGCGCAGAGCGGTGGGAAAGTCGAACAAAAGGATCAAGTCCTCTCGGCCCGCAGAAGACGGGAAGTTGGATATAAAAAGAAGTCGAGGTCCGCCGAGGAGGGGTCCGCGTAAACAGACCCAGATAGCGGGCGGCCAGGGATGGGCCGGAGGACAGTCATTCTGAACTCAGTTAGAATGACCTCAAGTGACGTCGAAACGAATCCCTGAACCCGCAAGGTATAATCAAATCAGTCAAATCCAAGAGGGATGTTGGGTAAGGTAGAGCGAAACAAGAGCCTCAGGTAATTCGAAGCCTTGAAATCGCCGTTTATTGCATTAGTTTGTCTCACAAGTGTGATCTGCATCAGAAAAGTGATCACTTGCTCAAACAAATTTCAAGTTGAAAAATAAGTGCTGTCTTTCCACTCAATAGCCATTTTCGAATCTGGAGGCAGCTGCAACGTCCCGTCACAAGAACTCTTGGAATCACCCTTTCTCGCATAAAGTTTGTCTCAGAAATTTCATCACCTGCTCAACAACGGTATCGTCTTTCCAATTTCTTAGGTATTTTAAATTATCGAGGTAGCTGCAATGTGTCTTCACAAGAAGCCAAGAAATTGGATGCACGAATATCAATATGGTTAACCCACGACCTGGGAAGCAGAAATGTCAAATAATAACCTCTTCAAAGTAGCTCTGGGAGTGCTAAGCAAAAACAGACCCAGAATAGCTGGCGACCGTGAATCTTAATCTGATGACTGGACGAATCGAAATCAATTTTTAAACAGAACCAAAGGCTTGGGATATCAGAAATGATGGTACGAAACAGGAGCCTCGAAGCCATGTCCGTGCAACAGAACTCCTGCAGCTGCAGCATGAGTTTGCCGCAGAAATTTAGGTCACCCGGCGGCCAAGTATCATCTCAGAAATGGTTCTCTCTTTAATAAGATTCGCAAAGGGAACTTTAAACTTGGGGCCTTCTCGTATTACAGCGTTTCTTACCGACGGCCTTATCTGGTGGAATAAACCGGTTCCCGTGAGATCAAGTTAAGCTTTCAGCGGCGCGGTTAGTACTTGGATGGGTGACCGCCTCAGTATTTTCACGTCGGGCCGTCGGCGATCCCCTCTTAACTCAAGGGGGCGAGGCAATGAGTAGCCATGAGCGAAATCATCAGAACAAATTTCGATCCTCCCTTTGGAGTACAGCCGATGACGTCTGTGACGCCAAGAGTGGCAGACGGACGAAAATCCAGTCTGAAACGGTTGCTTACTTTACTTACTCCTTCGATGCCTCTGCGCTGACGTGATACTGCGATAAAAAAAAAATCACCGGCACCGTGTGTCAGTTGTTTTGTACCGACACCGTTCCATTAATCAAGGAGGGGGGTGTCAGTTGAAGGAAAAGGTGTAAATGGACTGGACACTGATATCAAGTAGGTCTGGATCAGTAAGTACTTAATGGATATTTCGTTCATTCACGCTGAGATCATGGGACCCAGTTGAGAAATAAACCAAACCCCCCTCCCCGGCCAAGAGATGGGGCTGCTGAGTTGGCTGAATCTTCGGCCTCGCTGAACATCAAAAGCAACGAACCTTATCAGAAATGAAGAGAAACTACGTGTCTAACCGTAATGTTATCGAATTGAAGTGCTCAAGAGATCGTTGGCGGCAGGAACAAACGAGTACTCAGTCAGACCCCAAGACTAGCAACGTAAGCAGATGGATTGAAGATACACGGGTATCCTGGAAGTATACAGTTGTCTCACACTACCATAACAAAATTAGAATACCGCTTGGTTCATTTCGTAATTATTTCACGCGCATTACTCCTACAATGTACTTAGATGAAATAAATATTTGAATTTGAATCGAGTACTTCTTCCCTAAGAAGACATCTAGGCCGCCCACACGAGCTGGAATTCATCATTGAAAGCAATGGAGGGATGATTGAGTCCTGGAGTTAATATGGGAATAGTCTAAAAGTTGTTTCCAAGGTCAAAGTTGGGTGGATCTTCGGCTTGTTGATTTTCGAATATTATTCGTATTGCGCTCTTATTAGTTGGAACGAACCTGAGATAGCAGATTTCTCTGTATTCAACCCTGCAGGGGTGAGAATATTAAAATTGTGTGCAACTTGCTCTGACAGTTGTAATAGGGTTCCAGTTCTTAGCAGTGGGGTAATTTGCACACAATTCAATTGGAATAGACAAAATATTATAATATTCACTATAATGTGGGCGTCTAACAATTCAAATATTCGTATAGTTGGAACAAACCTTAGATTTTATTCAAATTCGACCACTGCCACTACTACCCTCCAAAATTGAACCAGTTGTACTAAAAATACCAGCGTTTGAAAACCGTTTTCCACTACAGTTCGTTGATCCAATAAATCAACATTTCACAAGACAGTATTGGCAAACTACCTAATGAAAAACGACATAAGAATGTAAACAAACACCTGTAGCCGAGCACAACTTTTGAGACTGGAAGCTACAACTGACAATGCCAGACGTCGAAGAGGCTTATTTGATAGTGAAGGGCGCATCTCGTGGGAGTCGACAATAGGCCATGACTCACCGAGCCCACTCAATTATTGAAATTACGGTGGTTGTCGTCGAGAGGGGTTGCGATGAATTGTAATATCGTTGGATACATGGACTAATGGAGTGAACAGGTACTAAACAACACGAAAGCGTTATTATAATAGTCGGGATTCAGCCAGGAAGTAGATATTATGAGGAACTCATATGGACTCCACATTTCGCTGGGACCTATAATACGTTTCAGGTCTGACTAGACTCATCTTCAGTCACACCTGAAACGAACTATTCTAATAATAATGTGGAATCCATCCGTATGAGTTCTTCGCACACCTATTTCCTGGCTGGATCGCGGCTAATATAACAATACATCATTCAGCCGATCATTTCTCAATCGAAGGAAAAGTAGGTAGGTATGTCCCACAACTCTATCTGTGTACTACATACCTACTGATTGTGATTAGTGGGATTACTCCTGCACAAGAGCTCAGCTTTTTTTTCTGATTTGCCACAAGGGGGAGCAACCAACTCCGCCAAACCAAGGAAGCTGCACTTGCTCAAACATGCTAACTCCGCCTCGATTGGATCAGGGATCAGTGAAGGTCAGTACCATCTCCGCCAATGCCATTCAGACGACAAAAAATAGTGTTGGACAATTTGATTGAAAACTATCGTGACAAAAAAATTGATCGCTTGCACTTCATTAAATGCGCGTCCCACCACTACAGCAAACAAAATGCTGACTAACCTATACTGTGACTTTTTGTATTTTGTTATTTTGACTTTTTGACTATTTTTTCGTTGATGAAAATTTATTGTAATACAACACATCTATAACATCGACTGCATTTTCTTATTCTGGAACCTGGCGGAGTTGAACACAGGCGGAGTTGGTAGAAAATTAGGGGGGTTATTATACGACGCAGGCGGAGTTGGCCACACTTTTGGCGGAGTTGGGACACCCCCGCCACAAGAACTACGAATAAAGTACAATCATGAAAGATCGTTTATTGTTGTAAACTAAGAACAGAAAGGAAAGAGATTCACTCAATTTGAACTGGGAATTGATAAAATTTGGTACGTAGGTACCTGTAGAATTATTTTGCATCGACCTTTCTATAGTTTAAAAATTTTCGTAAAGGTTTGACAGTGTCAAAATTTTGTTGATTTGGTGAAAGTTTCGAACTATTAAGGCAATTAATTTGATACTTAATTACGCTGAAGTAGATCTAGCTTAGAAATCCAACCAAAATAGGAACATTCGATTGAGTACCTACTCCAAGAGCTCGATCACATGTTCGGGAACGTTTTTTCCACAACGTTTAAATCTATTAAAGTCCTCCATTCAAGTGCTCCATAGCTGAGAGAATTAGATCCTGTTTAACATACAATGTAGGTATGCATATCCTTACATACAAAGATTCAAAATGCAAGAGAATCGTGCAAGACATTAAGGCATTCAACCCCTATCTATATAGGGTGGTCCCAAACTAACGGACGTAGTTTGATGTGTTATAGGAAATTTTACGCTGATCACGAATATGCCACATGTTAACCTCTGAATTAATCTTTACCACTTTTTCCGCTAAACAAACCCCACTTTTTTCGACGTTTTTCGAGTGTTTTTTGGCAATAAGCAAGGAAATTATCTGGAAAATCGAAAAAACACCTCGAAATAAACGTTGTAGGAAATTGAAACGCCAGCTCTTGAGATTTTACCTGCGTGTTTTGGCGAATTTTAGAAGTTTTGTTCTGTTCATAAACTGCTTGATAGGAGCAGGAAGGTAGGCGGGTATGAACTAAGGTATAAATAATAATTCAATTTCATTCATATAAATAATAGGTATAAAAAATAAGGTATGAACTTAAAATGTAGGTTCAAATGTTTCTTCATAATTTAATAATGATTAACAGGACATTTAAAACATTTAAACCTACATGTTTAAGTTCATACTACCTGCCTCCCTTCCTGTTCCTATCAAGCAGTTTATGAACAGATTAAAACTTCTAAAATTCGCCAAAACTCGTAGGTACAATCTGCTGGCGTTGGTCTCATTCGACGCAGAATTCAATTTCCTACAACTTTTATTTCGAAGATTTTTTCGATTTTCTAGATAATTTCCTTGTTGATTGCCAAACACTCAAAAAACGTCAAAAAAGTGGTTTTTTGCGGTTAAAGTGGTCAAGATTTATTCAGGGACCCTGAGGGTATATTCGTGATCAGCGTAAATTTCCTAAAGACCTCAAACTATAGATAGGGGTATGCCATGAAAGGTTAATCGTTTGGTTTAGATGCAGCCCTTTCGGAATTTCACCGAATTTCGGATTTAACCCTGCCAGGCCCTCAGGGAGTTGCATGATGGCAATCCAGCAATTTTGGGCGCGAGACTGCGACGCGGGATTGATAGTTTGAATCCCGCACAATCCAGCAGCCTCCTTTTTCCATTTATTCATTCTTATAGAATCGAGAACTGGTGACAGGCTTTCCAATCGGAAGGGTAATTTTTGGCCGATATATAAAATGAAGCTACTCGACCCCCAGCATCCATAAATGGACGTCCGACAGCACGTATCCTGGGCAGGCGAATTTTACCTCAAATTTGCTAAATTGGGACATCAACACGCAGATTCCGAATATACCATATATGTTCTTATGTTTAAAATAGTAATTTAAACCAAAACCTCAGAAAACGCGTTTTTTAAAGCTATTTTTGACTAAAAATTTTCAAAACTTGACCTCTTGGAGTACTCTTCCAAATCCTTGCCACACACTTCGACAATTTTCCAATTTTGATAGATTTTTCAGGGATCGTGTTAGGCCCTAGATGGTCCCCAATGAATTTGTAATTGAATCAAAAGTTAGAAGCCACTCCTCATGCGAAAACGTGTAAGGTTTCCAAACATGAATTTCACACGATTTCACACGAAATTTGTGTCTGAAAATATTCTGATCTGAGAAAATCGTAGGCAATACGAGGTAATTTAACAGACTCTCATTGTCTTATCAAGCATTATAAGTAAAATGGATTCAATCCCGATTAGTCTCGCATAACCTCCAATCCCACGCGTGATTGGCACCCTATTTTAAGATCTTATGATTTTCGGCTACAAAAAATAGTATGAAATGAAAGGTGCTTACTGAGTTGAAATTCGTTAAATGTCTGATTTGAAATGATTTCGACTACTGGAAAGTGGAAGATGAAACACTGAAGGTATGAGAGCACAAAATTAGGAGCTACCACCCCCTTTTCTTGGCTGTCAGTATTGTAGGTACTTTCCATGTTCGTGTGGTATCTCACTAGGTGAATGAACGTCGTAGAGGGTACACGTTCGCCTTCGAGATAGCGCCGCCAAGGAATATCTCTAGCTAAAAATAGAGGTCTGACTGTCCAAATATCCGTAGAAGACGTAGATCATTGCTCCACCGGTACAAATATTAGGATAGGTAGGGGAGAAAACAAGAGTTTTTCGTGTTCCCGATCGGCCCCCATGGTGTAAACGGTTATTCGACCAGAACAGATTTCCACGAATGTAATAGTACCTATGACTAAATTTGTGAGCAAATTCTCTTAAAAAAAAAACAACATACAAATTTAACAGTGATTTAAGATTTGATGAGATTATTGAGCTCCAGTCCTTTTTACAGGAAGACATTTCTTTTTTTTCACCCAAATAATTGGTGCAATCGAGTTTAAGCTTTCGATTGAGAAACTATTTTGAAAATCGATTGTTGGCGACCGATTTTGCATCCCTAATGCTCAACCTTCACTTAGAACCATCATAAAACTGGACCAAACAGAACATCCCTTCTGGATGATAAAGGAACATAGAGGAGGGATCGTCAAACAGCTAGATACGAACGCTTTTGCAAGATACTAGCTCCTACCTATTCTTTCAATTTTTCACTGGCATTTTTAGTCAGTCCATTTTCCTTCACCTAGAACCATCATAAAACTGGACCAAACAGAACATCCCTTCTGGATGATATAGGAACATAGAGAAGGGATCGTCAAACAGCTAGAAACGAAAGCTTTTGCAAGATACTAGCTCCTACCCATTCTTTCAATTTTTCACTGGCATTTTTTAGTCAGTCCATTTTCTTTCACCTAGAACCATCATAAAACTGGACCAAACAAAACATCCCTTCTGGATGACATGGGAACATAGAGAAGGGATCGTCAAACAGCTAGATACGAACGCTTTCCAAAATACTAGCTCCTACTGATTTTGTCAATTTTTCACTGGCATTTTAGCCAGTCCATTTTTCTTGTATTCTAGGTTGCGAGAAGATGGCAAACAAACAGGTTGGTAACTAGAAAATGGGAAGTACCTATATATCATGTCGGCAATTATTGAAACGCCAATAATAAAAGTCTAATAACAACACAGGACTAGAAATGGGATTTTTGTACAGCTCACGACTGAATGGAACATGCCGGCAACTAACATACAGAAGAAATGTCTTCCAAGAAATGGTTTCCCCTAAACGTAGCCCTCGAAAATCCCTGGAAAAAGGGACCCTTGGGGAATGGCGGCAGTTCGACTGAGGACCCCAATATGACGGACAAGAGCTTTCAAAAAGGTCAAAGACCCTTCTCCAACAAAGGTGCCGAAAAAAAAGAAAGATTCGAAGTGGAAACCCATAAATTTTACGAGTCCTAACGGTCTGGACGTGGGGGACGTGCTTTCTTCCAGGCAAAGGGAAATTGGTCTGCAGACGAAATCAACAGAAACTCCGACACGTGGATGGCAATGCACATAGGTATGTAAACCGATCAAAACATGAGAAATACATTATGTAGGTGCTATGAAAGTAACAGTCCTTGTTTTTTAGATTAAAAGCTGCATTTTATTCTGAGGAGCTTTCGATCAACCCTCTGGTTGTCATTTTCAACTCAACAGCAGGTAGAGAGCTCTCTTGGCAGGAACGGGAAGAAGGAAGGTTGAGTCGAAAACGATAACCAGAGGGTTGATCGAAAGCTCCTCAAAATGCAAAAATCCCTAAAAATAACCTCCTAAAATACTAATAATACTAGATGGACCTGATGGATAGATCTGGTAATGAACTCAATACTAGTTGAATGATGAATCAAAATAGTTCCAAGCTTAGTGACAATTACAGAGATAAGTACAGGGGAACTATTAGGTGGAATTCCGAGAAAAATTTCGCATTGCATGGACGTAACTTGGAATATTTGAGCCTTTGTGACCCAGTTAATAACTGTTTCGTTCAATTTTTACTCATGACTTATGACCAACGTACTACCGAAAAAAGCTGATAAAGTGGTAGTAATTAATTAGGGTGAATAAATTAAATTCAACTACTTGCAATTGAAAACTTAACAATTGCTACAAACTGCAAGAGATATTTCATCTTGAAATTTGATATCTACCCCAACCCTTAAGTAGCTGAGGAATTTTCACTCGATATTCTCGAAAAACGAACTACGGAGACCTTCTTTACCGAATTCCTCGGAATCAAGAGACCTTTCAACAAAAAATTGACCCGAAAATGGCTAACATTGCCTAACTGGGAACCATCTAAACCACGACATGTGATTCACACACGTGGAGGAGGCCTCCTTCGATGAAAAACTGTCAACACGGCCTAAAACCAAGAGGACTGTTTCACAGTGTTTCACAACTACATGCCGATCAAGAAGCTAAAATAGGGTCCCCGTTGAGATGTAGACCCGTGTTACGTCTTAATTCAGTGACCCGTTTATCGTGCGTGTCCTTGTACGCCCATCTACTTATAATTCCTCATGTCTATTCATCGTTTTAGATAATGAAAAGAAGACGTAGTTGACTACTAAAAGTGGTAACAAAGACCGCTTGGACTTGAGATGAATTACCTATATTCATCTTGATAATAATAGAAATTAAAAAATAGTGTACCTTTTTGGCGAATTTCCGAAATAAATCAAACATTGCATTGGGCATAATATTTCTCAATTTTCTAAATAGAATCTGACGCAAACACAGTCTAAACGATTCACAATGTTAGAATGTCAATTTAGATTACTTATTCAATTAGTCAAGTTAGATTGTCAAACGGTATCATTCCAAAAACGGTAGGTAGTGATCGAAGTTTGACGAATGGTAAACTAAATGGAATGCCAAGTATAATAATGAATGTGTGATAATAAACGAATGAATAAGTAGGTATGAAAGAATTTGAAAGTAACACAACAATTATGAAAATTAAAGGAATCTAGAATGATAGGACTCCATAAAACGAAGGTTACTCTTTCAGTCTTCGAATTCGAATCAAGTAGAACAGCAGAGTGGGAGCGTGATGTCTTCAGGAACGGAATGGACTCCTACTTTTCATAATTCGCAGAGTAAAGAGCAGAAACGAAGAGTTGCAAAGTGAAAAGTGGAAGAGTCTTTAGGAATAGGCCCCTGTTGTTTTTGGAGAAACACGGCTTATATCTTGTCCTTTCATTTCGTGGCCGGATAGCAACATGCCGTGCAATGTGAATGTTAAGATAGACCGTGTCATCCTGACGAATCGTGGGAATCGAGCAATAGTTGTTGAAAGTTACAAGTATTTGAAACATCGGGCAATGAAAGAGATGGTACTCTATCGTACGTAACTGTGGCTTGATATGTGCACGTGACATCTACCTCTACATTGGGCATGTCCACCGACCAAAGAAGCGATACGAACAACAAAATGCTGCAGAAAGCTTCCATGTAATTTCAACAGTCAATTTTATTCACCACACCAACATTCATGTCGTTGTTGAGGTCATGAAGGAAATTCAAACAGAATCTTCCTTCAAGATTATCAGTGTGAATAAGGGAATGCACAATAAGCCAAGGGCGGAGCAGGAGCACTAAGTTTGCAATACTTGAGTGCAGTAACCACTTCCAGTTGAAAGAAATCGAAAGAAGCTGTGATGAAGAAGATGCCTAACTTCAGTATTGAGCCATTGAATCCGACACACTCAAATCAGAGGTAGAACAACACGTTGTACAGTTACTTTTTAAGACTAAATGCAGGATTTCTTCTTTCCCCAAATGCACTGATCCAGGGCAAATGCCTTTCCCCAAACGCATCGTTTCTTCCTCCCCAAACACATTGCGTTTTCCATCATTTTCCCCAAATGCAACGCGCCTAAATTCGTGAGTATAGACACTTCGATAGGCCCATATAGTTTGAACCCAAACCCGGGCTCGCCTGGGTAAATTGAGCCAAACAACTCTATCCTCCACAGAAATCGATGGAAGAATGATGGACCCAAGCTAGAAATCACTACTGTGGACGTTTGAGTGCTTTGGTCCGGGGACTGTCATGTTTGGTTCGATTTGTTAGGCATCGACGAGGACCTAGAAAGTTCCATTCCAGGTCCATGGGCATTGATGACATTAGCGAATAGCGATGAGGGCGGTTCAAACAGTAGGCAACAACACGTGATTGGACCGGAATCACCAACGCTGGACTCTCGCACATCGAATTAATTACTTAATAGGTTTAATTGCTTTCAATTCTGCCCTTTTAAGTCAATGCTGTGCTCAAGATACGTCCACCTATTTCAAAGAGTCAAAAATTAATAAAAATCATGTTTTTGATTAAAATAAAGTAAAATGGCAGTAGTAGTAGAGGCATGTGGTCGATACCTGAGGACGAAATCATCCCAAAATTCGCAAAGAATAAGCAAACAATCAATCACAAATGTACATCATGAAGACACTAGTATTTAGTGTCCTTAGTACATAAGATAATCCTTATCAGACTTTCTGAAACTGGTTATTCGAAGATTCGCTCGTCACAACGCAATACTGTAACTTCTTATCAATCAGATAGGTACCTACATAAGTACTACCTAACTTTGTCATCATGACAAAAGGACCCAAATAAGTATTTTAAAAAAATAGGCGTCATTTGGGAGGAGGGAAAACGTAGAGGATAGGGAAACGTACGTAAAACTAGTAAGTAAGCAGAGGATTTATAAAAGCTAGATTACGGTTGATGGTGTATATTGCTCGGAAGACATCCGGAGAGTACTCAACTCATACTAGGGCGAACCCCGGACAAAGGTCAATGGAATCTCAACTACCTACCACGTACCTGGCATAAGAAACAAAATATGGCAACAGATTATACTTACAATAGGTCCTAAGTGTAGTTAAACAGGAAAACTTGTGAATCAAATGAGCCTAGATAATAATTTGGGTATTCATCCTTGATCACCTCATTCATCAAAAATGAGCACAGCTCGAAATCAACAGCATGGCCTTAGACAACAAAAATATAAACAGTGAGGGTCGAGATGACGATGAGAGCGGACTTTACACCGCGTGGTGAACTAGAACTGAACGAGAGCTTATGAGCGGAACTTGAACTGGTAAGTAGTCTGAATGACATGTGTTGTGAAAATTTAAATAGAACCTATGTAGGTTACCGTGGATTTGAATAATGGAAGCTCAAGAGTAGTTAATATGAATATGTTTATTAGGGGTTTAGTAATGTTAATTACTAACTAGTAGGTAGGTACCAAGGTACCAGGTAAAGTAAGTAGATTGCTTTAGTACTTTAGTATGTAGACAAGTTGGTCAATACCAACAGGAAGGAACAACAGATAGGTAGGTTGAAAACTTCGATATGGCATGGCGTGTGTGGAAGAGATCCCCAGAACATAACAGGTAAAATACGTCATAAGCACGTCGAAGGAGTATTTTTGCAGAGTTGAGTTGCAAAACTGGCTGAGGGCACCGTTTTTAAACAGCTTTGGATCCAAACCCAGAGGGCTTTTGGTTGACATTGACATTTGGTGGTCGAGCTACCTAGTTCGAGAAAATAACGCATATAATTCATTTAAGTGATGAATGCTGATCACGCATGAATGATTTACGTGATTGTCATTTCTCTGATGAAAATAAACACCTTGCGATCTGAGCTCGGTTGGTCGAAACCGGGAGAACCTAATAAGGCCTTCCAAAACATTGGACTGGTCAAAGGTCAACTGAGACAGTTGTTGCTACTCAACTCTTTCGCTCGTTGATGCTACCAGACAATCAATCTTGCATCAGTATTTTTATTAGGCAGAAGGCCGGTACCAGTAAGTCAGTACCTACTCAGTTATTCAGAAACTAGCAGGAGGCCGGTAGGTACTTGGTTTATCAGAAACTAAAATTGGAGGAGCAACAGTTGGTAGCTCCTACCCAGCCTCAACATGTTATTTCACAAGGCAAGTCCAAGACGTAGACTAAGGCAGTTGGCTATTCATGCTATAAAATTGAAGAAGGGAATTTTTAAGAAAAATGAGTTAATATTACGTCAAAAAGCATTCATAGTCTACGGAATGTTTAGGCCACGCGGTATTTCTTCTGAGGGGACGGAAACAAGCGTTGAAGCGTTAGTTCAAAGTCCACTGAAGGCTTCTTCTTACAACAATGAACGGAAAGCAGTACCAAACCAGTTTTCTAGGTCTCTAGTAAAGCGTGAAGGTGTGGTTTTCAACAATTTTGAAGCAAAGTTGTAGCAGAAAACCTTCTAGATCATATCATTCCAAACAGGTAATCTTACCTACTGGCATTGGAGGGACTAACCGGCACCATGTGTCAAAATCGGTGGGAGGTTAGTAGGTAATACTTATAGCTGCTGAGTTGCTTACCAAAACTAAAAAAGTATTCCAATGCGCAGAAACGAGAAGAAACACGGAAATCGGTCGGGAAAAGTCATCGTCTGAGAAATGAGGACCACCATCACAGAAAACTTGAACTCACGAAGGCAGAAGCTCTCGGGCTCTGCAACCACAACCGTTCTTATCGCTGTCCACCGAAGAACTGGTTGATGGGAGGGAGAAGGGAAGCAGAGCTAGGCGATGGAGGGGAAGTGATGGAGAGGCTGGTGGGGAGGCTCCCCTTCAAAGGAGGGGAAGCGACCGGCAGCCCGCGTTTTCACGAAGGGGTGCGAGCCCCTGCCCTCTGGGGTTTGTTTTTCCAAAGATTCCAAGACACGCCCCAACAAACGAAATTCTGGAAAAACAACCGAACACAAAAATGATTCTAATGTATCATTTTTGTCTCACCAGCTACACAAGCCTACCAGATTCTTGTTCAAAAAATGCGGGACACCTCCTGTCACCCTGCTTGCATAATTAATTATTTCAATTTACAATTTCAAAATTGCTTTATTTGTGGAAAAAATACAACGTTTAATACGTATGAAATATGAACGAAAAACTCGGCCTAGAGCCTATGGCTAAAATTCAATAAACATGGAACATGCTTTCGCCGCTCTTTTTGTGACAGTTTGGTGGTGATAGTTTGGATATGACAGGTGGTGACAAAATTCCGTAACGTTTTCAGGTAGTTAGCTCAAGGCTAAAGCATGTTCCATGCTAAAAAATACAAAAAATAATATCAAACTTTGAAAAAAAACAGAATATATTTCCACAAACCCACAAAAAAAGGATGAGTTCGTTGGCAAGAATTTTTGGAATACTCCAAGGGTTCAAATTTTGAAAATTTTGAGTCAAAAATCGCTTTAAAAAAAGCGTTTTTAAGGTTTTTGGTGTAAATTAAATAATTATCATAAACCTAATAACATCATGGTACCTACATTCGGAATCAGCTTGAAATTTCCTACAAGAATCACCCACCAAATCGGCTAAAATTATTCCTTGAAAATTCGCTCATCAACTCATGCTGCATGAATGGGACTTTTCATATATTATGTGTCACCCCAGACATCGAGATCGAGATTCAGAAAAATCCAAAAATTTATTGAATGTCAATAATATCAAAAGAAGGGACGAGTTCGATGGCTAGAATTTTTGGAGTGAAGTGGTCAAATTTTGAAAATTTAGTCAAAAACCGCTAAAAAGCGTGTTTTTTAAAGGGTTTTAGAGTAAATTACCATCTGAAACACAGGAACTTACCATAATATGGTATATCCGGAATCAGAGTAAAATTTCCTATAAGAACCAAATCGGTTGAAATTATCCTGTGAATTTTTTTTTTTTTTTTTTCACCGTAAAACGACTGGAACATGATTACAAAATCAAAATGGGGCGTCTCATGCAAGTGAAATAGACCCATCGACTCATACTGACAGAATGCTCAATCTATGCAGAATCGAGTGGAAATAGCATTGCAAAGTGAGAGGCTCATAAGATTATAATACCATTTTTAATCAGAGGAAAGTCTATCTTCATAGTTTTATGGTTGAGTTCGCCATTTTTGACCATGATCCAGATCAACTGCGTCCTTCTCCTGAAGTAGGACCACTCCCATCACTTAAGGGGCCAAGGACCCATGTAATTCAGTTTTTCACATTTTTCTCAGCCAATTTTCGTCCGATTTTGCTGTGGATTGCGGCATTCTTCTTGTCGATTGTGGCATTCTTCAATTCTCTAAGGAGATCATCTATGTATAATTTTAAGTTCGTAATTTTGAATTTTTCACATCCTTTTCTAAAAGTCAAATTGGCATAAAGGCACATGACTCCATAGAAAATAAAAAATAGGAAGAATGCCGCCAACCGCATCAAAATCTGTTGGAAATTGGTCGAGAAAAATGGAAAAAACTGTGCAAAATGGTTGGGGGAGGGGGTAGGGGGGAGGTTATTCGTATTTTAAACTTTTTGGTCCTAAGTAGTTATAATGTTATGGTTCTATGGTTAGAGTTCTTATAAACCCTTCGGTAGCTGAGATTTAGGCATTTTTGAGGACATTTTGGGCTTCGTCCCTTGCCCCCTTAAGGGCGGGATTTATAGACGTTCCTCGAGTTTCGAGGAGACCAAGAGATTGATGGTTTTCAAGGATTCCTTCCGAATCCGCATTCAAAATTTCGGGGAGACCACCTCAAAGTCTCCTGGAAACTCGAGGGCCGTCTAAAAATCCCGCCCTTACAACCACTCCAACTGCAGCCCTTCGCGAACGAACAGGCAGAAGACGATCACAAAGCTGTAAATGGGGGTGGGTTTTTGTTTTCTTGGAGAGTTTGATTAATAAAGTTTTGTTCTTCAGGTATATATATAGGGTGTTCTAAAAGTTGGCACGAATTTAAAAATTCGGTGAAATGCTCAATATGAATTTTTTTTTAAATTTTGTTTACCAATAGGTGGTACCCGAGTTCTTGCCATTCACTCATGAAAAATTGTATCGGGCAAATGCCCACCGAGATAATGGCACTGCTAGGACATAACTGATGATTTCGTTACCATGACACTGTCTTGGACGACAAGGAGTTCTCAGTCGTCCGTGCCAAACGTTGTCTTCCGAAAGTTCAATCCGGAAATGAGCGCGGAAATTTGGCTTGTACGGGAATGTGGCAAAAAGAAATCAACCGGAAGACAACCAAGACCATGGTTACGAAATCACCAGTGTAATGGCCGATACAATTTTTCATTCGTAAATGGCAAGATCTCAGGACCTATTTGAAAAAAAAAAAAAAAATCAAATGGTGCATTTCTCTGCATTTTTAAAACAGTGCCAACTTTTAGAACACCCTATATAGCGATTTGTTGGAGGCAGATTTCGATTTAGCCCGTAGGTCTTGATTTAGGTCTTTGTGCAATGGAGCCTTATTTTTTTAAAGATTTTCAGTCCTTCCATCACTTCTGAATAGATCCGAGTTTGCCAGAGCGTTGTGAATTTTTCGCAACAAAAGGTGCACCCGGCAGAGGTTTAAAAGCTCCCCTCCCCAACTTCCCCTCCGCCTAGTTACCTGGGAAAATACGAAAACACCCTCCACGGTAACCTTCCCTTTTTCTCGAATAGCCGGAGAGCAGATGGTTTTTAATTTTAATTGTCCTATCTAGGGCGGCAAGAGAGGGAGGTTGGTTGTTCAGGTAAGTTCCAGGAACTCTGTTACCTGGGAGCTCTTCTTCCCCTCAGGATGTTCCTATTGTTGGGGGGGTTTTGTTATTCTCCGTTGCCTCGACCACGCTGGTTCCTCGAGTGCATCTCTACAGATCTAGAGCTACTGCAGAGCTTTTCAGGGAAACAAGTACCAACCTAACACTTCTGGCAAGATCTAAAACCTTCAAACTGGAGCTCCCATGATTCGATTCCATAATCCTGTTCGGTTAAATTGGGGTAATTTCACACAAAATCATCAACTCAACTCCTCGGGAAAATCGTCTGCCAAATTGGGTGGGCAGTATAGATTCCTCGTTTTTTTTTTTTTTTTTTCTTAACAAGGTCGTTAGAATTAATTAGAGAACATTTCACCGGAATTGGTAGAACAGTTCCCTAGTTATGCCTATGGCAAAAAATTTCAACTTGGCGCATCCAATTGTTCAAAGGCAATCTTCTTCGAGTTTTCCCCCCGAATTTGAACAAAATTGGTTCAGAACTCAGAAAGCATTGTTTCAGGATATTTACGTTTGCGCATGCTCACATGCCACCACTGGTCCGACATCCGTAAAATTCACGGAGCACAATCCCTGAAAATTTCACTTAAATCGAAATTCAAAGTTCCAATTAATCGAGTAGTTCCGGAGTTTCGATATGACAACAACTTCTTACAATATTTTTTTTTTTTTTTATATACGAAATCGTCTCGTAGTCACCGCCCAACTACCCTCCGAATACCCCGAGCGAAATTCACCACAGACAACCAGACAGACCACAGACAGATACGGAACCAAAATTGTCCAGGAAGCTACGAAACGCAAAAGCAAGTAGAAATTTTGGTTTTGGAGGACAACATTTTTTTAATTGTTTGCACGAATAGTTCAAACAAAACTCAGTTCGATAGTTAGGAAGCAAAATGTGCTTCGTTGGTGGGGCAGTAGGCATAGTATAATTCTGTACAGATATTGGAAATACACACAATATTACCTTTTAGATGTCCACTATGTTTATTTTATAATACAAAGCTTTTCGATGGGGTTTCCATCATCTTCAGGCTTTGACACAACAAATAACAATCTTTAACAAAATGACGGAAAACCCTAAAGATCATGGAACACCCGTCGAAAAGGTTTGTATTATTCAAAATGAACATACGTGGAAAACGATACCTAACTTCTCTAGCCATGGTCAAATCGGGAAACATCCAACCACTCGATTTACTAAAATATCCCAATTTTTAGCATTCAACCGCGATTTTTTCCTATAATTTTTACAGAAAAATTAGAAATAATTATTCAAGAAATGGAGATGTTTTCCCGCAAACGGGTTTCACCAAAAACATTTAGGTAAACACCACTGACGAAATGCTCGATGCAATGCGACAGAAATTGAAGTTTAGGCTCTACAAGAGCTCAATAAATACAGTTTCAGTTATTCAAAAATTATTTCATCTTACAGGAAATTTACCGCTTTTTCCAAAGGAATCCTTATTTTTAATTTTATACAATAAACTAAGGGACTTATGGCCATTTTAGAATCTCAAAGTCAAAAACACGAAAAACTCTTAAAATTGGAAACTCACGAAAATAGGGGATTGACAAAAAAACGCAAGGAGACACTTTTTGTAGGAAACTATAGAGTTTTATAGAGTAGAATCGATCCCTGAATTTTTTCCACTCAATCCTGAGATACCCTGTATAGACTCACTGTCTACTCTGACGAAGGGAAAGAAAGAAGGAAGCCATACCTATCAAGTTCTGAATGCAGGTAGATATCAAAATATTCTAACTCTAACTACAACATAGATTTAGATTATGTAATGTGAAATATCACCTATTAAGTAAAGCAATAACATGAAAACTGCAACCACTTCCCTACTTAATTATAATTTAAAAACTTTTTTACAGTATTAATGAGAATGATTGGGAAAGCCTCATTAATACTATAATAGACTGGTAAGATAATATCCTTGTTAATTAAATTAGTTTAGACAAGTAGGAATCGCTATGCTAAGTTTTAGCGAATTTTCGAAGAAAATGAAGCTATCGCAATGTCTTCACAATTTTTGTCATGCAAATTTTTGAAAATTTACTTCATGGAAATCCGTTTCAGACCATTCTAAAACGATTCCTGAAATTTAACCTAAAGCTTAATCTACGAATGACTACAATTCTTTAATGAATTCCCAGAAGGAAAACTGGTCTCTCCATACCATCAAAAGAATCATAAAACCTACTAACGATGTTCACACTAACACAAAACGTGATTAGAGGCATTCGGCCATGGCCCAGTTCTGGTCTCAGAGTTCCCACGCAAAGGGTTTTTCCTCTTCTGCATGTTATTAAAAAGGGCTTTTGTTCCACCTGGTCTCGAAACTAGGGGAGACAAACATGTTCTGATGGTAAGGGGGGGGGGGGGGGGGGGGGGGGGGGGGGGGGTACTTGTTGAGCTGTGGGGCGCGAACCTACCCCAATCTTTACAGTTCGAACCCCAACAGCCTGTAGAACTGGAGCTGCAGGCAGCCAAAAAATTCAACCCCTACCTACCACCCCTGCGAACTTGATTATTTTCTCGGTAGAATTAAATGGGTCACTACATTCGGTATTAGGTAGGGGAGAGTGGAGCACAATTGACACCTGGGCGTATCTCGCTTGATTTTGAATTTTCACGTGATTACTTGTGGCTTGACCACGGACAGACAGACAGACACGGAACCAAAATTATTCAGAAAGCTCTGAAACGTAAAAAGCAAGTGGAAATGTTGGAGGGCACACATTTTTTTATTTACCTATATGTACCTTCGGTAATGAGGAAGCAGTAGTAGTCAGTACCTGGGTACCAAATATTTCGTTTAAGAGCGGGCCGACGAAGTGGCGCTTGCTACTGCGGCGTT
>JAEMON010000013.1:16922065-16940337 GCA_030264115.1 Lygus lineolaris
AGGACAACCAAAGTGTCACTTTTTTTGAAAATGACCCAATTATTGTTTTCTCACTGAGATCTTTTTCTTATTGAGGAGGCACAAAGTTTTGTAGTCGACAGACTACGATAAGCGAGGTTAGAAGTAGGTGTCACACTTTGTGTCACAAAAGTTGCGTTACGAATTTATTCTAGGTTCTACTGTACATAAATATGAGGTGTAAAAAAGTTCCATTCATGCAGCATGAGTTGGTGAGCGAATTTTCAAAGAATAATTTTAACCGATTTCGTGGGCGATTCTTATAGGAAATTTCACGCTGATTCCGAATTTACCATATGCCCCTATGTTTAGGATGATATCTCACACCAAAAACCGCTAAAAACACGTTTTTTTTTAGCGATTTTTGAAACTAAATTTTCAAAATTTGACCCCTTGGAGTAGGTGGCCCTTGGAGTAGGTCAAAATTTGACACCTACTCTCCATGAAGAAAATTTTCAAAAATTTGCATTACAAAAATTTTGAAGCTATTGCAATAGCTTCATTTTCTTCGAAAATTCGCTAAAAGTATAATAAATATGTCCCAAAAAATGCGCTACGAAATTTTACGGGGTGTACTGTACATAAAGAAATTCGTAATGTGTAAAATGTTAATACATGTCACAGAAGATCGTTAAGGATTTTGTAGTTTGAATCTTTTCTTTCAAATGTTTTTATTCTCAATGTTCAGATATGAAGTAATGTACCTAATGTTGAAGTTTCGAGTTTTCTGTCGACTTTCCACGTCTCTCGCACAGAGTCCGAGGTCTTTGGATTTTGTAATTATTATTAAAGTGTAAGCTATTATTAACTGCATTAGGTAGCTAAAAGTAAGTTATTAGCTACCTACATACTTTTTGCTCAACTCTAGTACAATAACATCCGCTTCGTATTGAAGGAGTATGCAGGGTATGAGCACATCCTATTTTTGGTATAACATCAGAACATACTACGAAAGATCGAGGGGATTCTGCCAACAGCCATCGGTGGCTACTGGCATGCAAAAACCCACATCCTGTGAATGATCCAAATGAAGCGACCACGTGGTGCAACCTTGAAGGATCCGTTCCCACAGAGAAGTTTTTCATCCTCGAGCTGAACAACTGCTCTCGGCAGAGTTCAGTTATTTTGTTGAAGGGTTCACCTTTCCCAAGTCCCGGAGAGGGGTTGCATTACAAAGGTAGGCAGACCAGGTACGAGGGGCACCCAATGATTGAGAAAAGCCTCGTTCCTGCCATCAGCCTCATCCCTCTTTGTCGATGTGACCTTGTTACATAGTATAGGTGTAACAAGGGTTGTGTTGTGAGACCTTCCTCCTGGGTTTTATAAAGCGTAAAAGATTAGAAGCAGAGTCTCAAGTCTCCAATTAGCGAAAAATTCTCAGGTCATGAAGAAGGTTGTCATAATGAGCTGTATTTTGTAAAAAAAAAAAAAAAATCAGGATTTTTAATAATACTTATATCTACTCAAAATACCTAATCCTACATAATCTATTAAACTATAATATTTATATACCATATTATGGTACCTGCAGTGTGTCTCTACGTAGTAGCTCCCAACCCCAAATCAAAATTTCATGAAAATATTGAAATTGTGATATCAAATAATGCAATTCTCAAAAAAAGAACCCCCATTTTTCATTGCAGATTTTGATATATGCAAAATTTCAAGTAGAAATGACCCGTCACCGTAATTGTCGAGTGCACAAAAAAGTGCTCTATAAGTACGCGCAAATTGTGTGTTAAACGTTAAAAAAACAATCAAAATCATTCATCACAATCTCATCATGTGGTATTTGAATAGGTACTGGCAAAAATTTGCACACTATTTTGGAGATGTCGCGTTTGCGTAAATATTGAGAGTGTGAGATGAAATATTGTGCAAAAAAGGGCGTTCAAATTTTTCTGGAAGATTTGAAATGTTTTGCGAACCTTTCAATATTTTGTAGTTAGGGAGCGCGGTGTGAGGGGTTTTCCATCGCGAGTTGAATCAGGACTGAAATATTGCGCAATATTTTTGTGGAGTCTGAGGGCTCCCGATCATTCAATATTTTGCACGATATTTTTGCTCAAAAGATTGAAGGCGTATTTTGCCAGTGTGAGGTGCCCTTAATGGATGGTGCCTGATGGCACATATTTTTCTCTTTTCTTAAATATATTACTGTGTGTGTAGAATGTCCCCAGCATAGATGAACAGAACAACTTGTAAACACTTAAGGAATACGGGTTCAAAACCAGAACTTTAATAATGATTTGATTCTATTCAGATGGTTGGGTTGGGCTCAGAATTCCAAAAATGTATTAGTTGGGTCTCAACATCATTTGGTAGAGTACCCGAGTTGGGGTACTCACACCCCTTCTTTCATGCACTCTAATTGGGACCAGTGAGAATATAATTATTTAATTCAATACTTAATTAGAGTTAATTCTATTCTCACTGATTGGGTCCAGCGTTCCCAGAAGGTTCAACGAGGAGGCTGGGTCCTCTCCCTTCTCACATCCAAACTAATTTATTTTACTGTAGACACACATTTCAAGTTTTGGATGAAAACCCTCTGATATTGTTCCCTGAATATTCAGAAACAGGGAAGTCAAGTTTTCCTTAGTGTTGGTATAGTTACGTTCATCGAGTTCAGAGCAGTTTTTGGTTCCTATGTGCTGTTAGGTAATTTTGGATGAAGAACTTGACGAGAGAATGTTTGCTTTGTCTCATTTCTTTATTTTCTATCGTAAAACCATCATACTTTAACTCGGCTCGAATGAGCTTCGAAGGTGGTGGAGCTGTCTTTTAGTCACCTGAGTTGCTAAGTTTTTGACTAAATAGAACCTCACAGTCAACAATGTTTGAATTTGAATGGCAGTAGGTAGGTAATAAATTGGGGTACCCCACGAAATCTTGGGGACAGTGGGACACATCCTTCCAAATTGGGGCTGTCTGGCCACCTTATCTAATGCCATACTCGTTTATCAGGTCTCGACTCGAGTTTATCCCTATCCTGCCGTCAGAAGCCAAATATTCGTATCTACAAACTGGCGTTTGGAAAAATGGCCAAATACCTTCCATGGTTTTGAGTCAAAATTCCCCAATATCGGCGTCAGTTTCCGAAACTGTCTCATTGAAATAAATGTCAGAAATAGTCAGAAATTTGATTTTGCTCTGACCACAGTTGCCATAAATATGAAGCACCACAAATGGTTGCAGATGGTTGTTTTTAGATGGTTTGCTCCACATTGATAGTTACTCATGGACAATGTTGTTCTCCGTTCACTTCGGACGACGTAACTGTTCTCATTTTTATTTTCCAACAGTATTGTTATTGACCAATTAGCCTTCCCGTGACGCCATGCAGCTATATAGGTACCTATATCCACCAAGGCCAACACCTGTTATCGTCAGGTGGCCTAAGAAGCCTGAAGACTCATCCTGGTTTCCCTACAACAATACCCTTCCGTAGTTTATATCATCGAACCATCACCCTTCCTTCTTTCCTTTCTCAAACAAAATCATCAGCCCATTTCATTAGAATTAGTTTGAACGGTGAATCTTCTACTACTACGACAGCCAAAGGTGGAAACACGAGGATCCTTCACATGGAAACCTGGATAAGGAATTTCCCGAGCAGCAGATCACGGGAATCTACAATTGATCCCACAGCTAATCGTTTGAGTTGAGAGCCTACAAAGGCGTCAGACACTAGCAGGATGAATCATGGATAGTTTTAAAGTTATCACAATGTGATTGCTTCAGGGCAAACTAGTTTTGAATGACTCTAGAAACTACTAAAGCCAACAGATGCGATCATCTACCTGTTGGTGCGGTAATCAATAAAGTACCACGTATGATGTGATTACATGATTGAGATGTAAGTTCCTACAAATAATCTTTTAATACTTTAGACGCCATCATAAGGCAAGAGCAGAGCCCATTGGTGATGATTACCAGCTTTTAGAAATTTATTAGTTATGTTATTGTTATTATGTAAAATCAAGGTGGGATCTTCCGATCTCATGGGAAATCTCTGCTGCCAAGGTAGTTAAATCATTACCAGCCTAATATTGGAGATTCCAATATCGTGAATGTGGACACGTAGAATCGCCACTGTAGGTAATTATCAGATAATTTAAAACAAGTACCTACACGTATCACGGTCAACAATTTCCAAACGCAAGGGTATACTCCAGTAGTAGGAATCTTTGCTTACACCGAATTCTAATTTTATAGGTTAATGGGTAAACTCAGTCAATAGACGTCCCAAAATCGGATCAACATCCACTCAAAATATCAATATCCTATGAGAATAAATTGTGGTGAGATGTCCTGTGCGTTCTCCGAGGTCGTGTTGGAAACCTTATAGACGGTCCTCGAGTTTCAAGGAGACCTCGAGACCGTCTCGAAATTTGGAATACGGATTCGGCTTAAGAAATCCTCGAAGACCATCTCAAGGTCTCCTTGAAACTCGAGGACCGTCTATAAATCCCGCCCCTAACGTAAATATTCCCGAAATGCTCGTTGAAATACTTATCGATCGAATGTTCGAGAGACCTTGGTAGACTCAAAACTCCTGGCAACACCAACTTCCCGCCCCAAACCTTTTTTTTCGTCTCTTTTCCTTCCAAGAACAAGAGACCGGAAACGAAATTACAATCCGTCGGACGGGTTCAATTGGGATTCCAAGCGTCGCATTATAATCCCTTCTCCATGCAGGATCTCTCCCGTGTGGGGCAGGACGTCGACTGGCAGATGGCCGAGCACACCTGCCTAGCACGCGACCCTGCATCTGCCGATCGACAACTGTCCAGCGGGAGATACGATTACTTTTTTTGGAGAGGGAATGGTTTCCCGGGAGAGACCCATGCTTTTCGTTGTTGACGGGAAACATTATTTTTTGGGTGCTCCTCTAACTTATGTGATAGCTAGAGTTGCCGCAATGGGGCTACAGCCGTTGGTCGGAATTCAGCATTTTCACCCTCAGATTCGGATTCAGCACCATAAAGAACCCCTGCAAAAATTCTCAATTCAGAAATCCGATCGGAGAAGTGTGAAAGAGCGTGCTTAGTTACAAAACTTAATATTTGAGAAAATTCCAATAATATCTACCAATCGTAATTCGGTTGACAGTTGCCACCTTGTTCCTTCTCAACTTTGATAGGAGTGCAATGGAATTTGTGTAGGAGTGCCCAGCTCCCAAGCACCCTCCAATTCTCTGTCTCATTCGAGATACTTCGGAATTTGCTTCACCGACTTTCCATAATGACAGGGAGGTGTATTGTTTGTTCCAGAATGACCTATCTTGTTGTTTCTTGGAGAATTTGCATCTCGACGTACCAAAGAATTTATCTGCAGATCCACCGAAAGAGATGATTTAGTGCCGGAATCTAAGTGGGAATCTAAGAATATCACCATGTTAGTGCCATGCAGTCTTAGATGATGTTCACTTGGTCCCAGATATGCTGGCCATCTCTGATAGGTACCTTCTATAACCACAGCTTGTTCTCTACAATATGAAAGCAACCGATATGTACGTAGGTACAGATATCATTACCATATCATGGGAATTTGCATTCGTTGTGAAAGAAGATGTTTGCACATCTCGGGTTTCCTTCCCGGTAGGTGATAGATCCTGTATGATAACAAGATGCATGTTTTTGTGCTAAGTAGTAGAAAAACGTCTGCCAAGTTGGGTGGGCAGTATAGCTTCCTCACTTTGTAATATGCTACATGGACGTATAGAATCAGTTAGTGAACGTTTCAGCGAAATTGGTAGAATAGTTCCGGAATTATGGCCCCGAAAAAATTACAGATACACTATTTTTGCCTTACGACTTTATTACCGTTGCTTTTGGGCCATTATATTTCAGAAAAAAATTTAAAAAAATTGATGATAATTCCCCATTTGGACCATAACTTCATATAGTTTTGCCTTTGGACAAGGAATGGACCACAGATAGACAAGGAACTAAAATTGTTCAGAAAGCTCTGAAGCTTGAAAAGCAAGTAGAAATTTTGATTTTTGAGGACAACATTTTTTTTCATTTCTGGACAAACACATAGCTTCCTACCTTTGGTAGTGAGGAAACAAAAGCAACAACTTTAGAAAAAAATCATAGTTTTATTCCCAAAGCCCCTTCAAAATTGAAAGTTTTCGAGATAGGACTGTTTGAAAATGTCATCCCTTTATTCTACCCCTTGAAGACGACTAGGAACGCTAAGCTTCGATGCACAAAAAGACCCCAAATTGGCCCTATTTTGTACCAAATTTTGTATTTCAGAGCTTATTGAACAATTTTGGTTCCGTGTCTTTCTATTGTAGATTCCTCGTCTCGGGCACACTATAGGAAATTAGGTAATATTTCGTATATATTCCTAAAAGCTGGTTGGAAAAATTATAATTATTTATCATTGGTAGGTGCTATCTGGCACCTACCAATGATAAATAATTAGGAAATTAAGCTTAAATTTGGAGGGTAGTTGGGGGCAGGCTCCAAGAGGATCAGCTGAGACCATAGCGCAGTGAAAAAGTCTAAAAAACATCACCATTTATGGGGAAGAATGGAACAAATTCTTAATCGTGTTGATGTTTGTCAGTTTGGAAAACTGAATACGATTGTGAAGATCGTTAATAATTTCATCAATAGGAGGAGGTGAATAATAATGGAATAAATGCACCAACTTTATTTATTACAAACATACCTACGTTTTTATCGGTAATTAGTCGGTCCCATGGGTATAGGTTCCAGTTGGAGAGTTTGTTAAATAAAGTTGTTTAATACATTAACTAATTAATTACGTATACCTACGTCCATGTTACTAATGTTCGCTGACATTTTTTACTCGAATCGAATATCAAATCAATCTCTTCAGAATGCATGAAGATGCTTGTTAGTTAAGACAATATTTTATTTACATCCTTCGAGGAGTAGGTTCGAAGGCCATAATGACGTGATCAGGTCTAAGTTAACTCAAATCTCACACTCTTGTCGACTCAACGCCGCGAAAGAAGCTCAAGTGGGCACTAAAGATGTAACTCAAAGAGAAACAGAGGCCCAGAGAGGTTCCATCACGACCTGATGACTCGACACGTTTGATGATCATTTTTACTTGCGTACGTCAAACATATTTCTAGTACATTATTATTTTGTTCACATAAAATACCTACGAGATTACCCACCGAATAACCGTTTTGAGTAGACGTGAACCCCCACATGAAATCCTTGCAAACTCTATTACTCTTGCAACTGCATTAACTACTTGCAACACCCATTACTACCATAATTTCCACTCGACTCCAATAAAATGTACAGGGTTTGTGTCTACATTGCCCACTATTATAACGAACTAAACCACTCGCGATGAAGTTGTGGAAACGCATTTGAATGTGACCAACTAAAAAGAAGATCTTTTAGGACGTGCTACCAGTACCCTCTCCAAATTTGAACGAAATCAAATCATTAGACGATGAGAAATGGACTTGTAAAGAAATTCAGTTCCGCGCATGTGCAATGGCTACTACTGATCTGATAACGGTGAATGGCTACTACTTATCTGATAACGGTGAAGTTTATAGAGGACATAGAAAGAAACCGAAGTCAATGAAAAACGTTGACTATTTCCACGAAAATAATGAGTTACAAATCGATTTCGACGGTTAGGCCATCATCAGTAACAAACAAGAACTTCTTGAACTTCAGTTCTGTTGTCTTCAGTGTGGCCTAACCGTCGAAATCGATTTGACTTTGTAACTCATTTCGTGGAAATAGACAACGGTTTTTTGAAGGAAATAGATAACGTCTTTCTCAACTTCGGTTTCATCGTTTTTCATTAACTTCATTCGTGGTAATAGACAATTTCGTGGAAATAGATAACGTTTTTCATTAACTTCGGTTTCTTCGTTTTTGATTAACTTCATTCGTGGTAATAGACAATGTCGTGGAAAAAATAGACAACGTTTTTCATTAACTTCGGTTTCTTCGTTTTTCATTAACTTCATTCGTGGTAATAGACAATTTCATGGAAATAGACAACTTTTTTTTGAGGAAATAGATAACGTTTTTCATTAACTTCGGTTTCTCCGTTTTTGATTAACTTCATTCGTGGTAATAGACAATTTCCTGGAAATAGACAACATTTTTCATTAACTTCGGTTTCTTCGTTTTTCATTAACTTCATTCGTGGTAATAGACAACGTTTTCCATTAACTTCGGTTTCTTCGTTTTTTCATTAACTTCATTCGTGGTAATAGACAATTTCGTGGAAATAGACAAAGTTTTTCATTAACTTTGGTTTCTTTTTATGTCCTCTATAAATTGTCACCGTTATCAGATCAGTATTAGTCATTGCGCATGCGTGGAACTGAAGTTCTTTACAAGTCCATTTCTCATAGTTTAATGATTTTATTTCGCTCAAATTTGCAGAGGGTAGCACGGCCTAAAATATTCTCTTTTGATTTGGTCGCATTCAAGAATGTAGGTAGGTACTTGCCGCGCTTGCACCAACGTTGGAATTCTACGAACATAAATGTTTTCGTGATTTTTTTTTTTTTTTTGCAAGGAGGTGGACTTTCTAACATCAAGTAACATCATAACTCCCGAAGAAACATCACTTGAGGCAATAAATTGGTGTGAGAAATTCTGAACACCTAAATTCTGAAATTCTGGATATCCATAAAGAAATTTTTCAGAAGGACAAGGTTAAACCTAATTTTTGGACGCAATGGAGCCAATTCGAATTTAAATTCAACGAAAATTCGCTGAATTTATTATATACAAACATCTACCTACGTTTTTATCTATACTATAATATTCCTTGTAGTGTGCGCATACCTTAGAGTCTTCCTATATTCTTAGCAGGCGTCCTCCCTCCACAAGTTTATAGGACACAATTAGTGACTCAGTTCCTTCCCCAGACTGTAAATTCGTCGGGATATTTTAGTCTGTGGTGAGTAACTTGGCAACTTCTCTACTCTCACAGGTCTGAACCCGACGTCGGAGTTCAGCATTCCTTTAGGACTAATGAGTGAGGATGACAACTTTTACAACCTATAAGACATGGTTGACAATTAGGTAGGTAAGTACGAGTAGAAGAAAGAATTTGGAAATAGAATTTGTATAGGGCAAAGAGAATAGGTAGGTCATGTGTCTCCAACGTTCTATTTCAGTACGAGACAGCTTTAGGTTCATAATTTGAAGGAGATTCTTGAATTCTACTCGGGAAAGTTGGGAAATTTCGGGCCTTGAAGATAGAAAAAAATAGTAAAATAAATAAATAAAAAAAAATTAAAATTATAGAACAGAAAGGGAGATGGAATAAGGAAATGGAGTTCCCATACCCACTCTGAAATTCTGAGTTTTTTTGAAAAGTTCAAAAAAGTTTGATTTCTCCCAAGTAAGGGAACAATCCTGCTTGTATTATCCCAACTTGGATTATTCCAAATCTTGAAGTGACAATTTTTTTAAATTCCCAACTTTTTGCTGCTTTTTTGACTTGGAAAAGTTGGGAAATTTCGGGCCAGGAAAATAGAGAAAAATAATAGTGAAAAAATAAAAGAAGTTAGAATTAGTTCGAATGTTTTCAGTTCCCAACTCGTTGAGGTTATAATTTCGTCATCCTATGTTGGATTTTCCAGCTAGAAGGACCCTAAAAGTCGATCTTCCACAAGTTCGAGAACAGCCCAGCTTGTATTATCCCAACGTGTTCCTTTGTTCATTTAAATAAAGAGTTTATTTACATTTTTACTGTATACTACGTCATTCGCATTTCAATTCCTGTATTTCTCAATAAGAACAATATTATTTATAAGTTGTTACGTTTCATTTGTATTGAATATTCTTATACATGGTGGATATGGTGGAAGACCAAGGGCCTATTATTATTTTTATAATTACCAAAATGTAGTTTTGTTTGTGCATAACCTATTGGGCATAAGCATTCAGCCAATCTTTGGATATTTAAGTAAGAAAAGAAATATATTTTAGTAGGAAACAATCCCTTGGCTTTCATTTTTTTGAAAGTTGGGAAATTTGGATCCCCCCCACGGGTTTTCTTCTCGCTACGGCCCTGACCTACATTCTCCAACCCCAACCAATGACGACGGCTGACTCTTTACCTGTCTTCGCCCTCCACAGTCCACACTTCTGTAGTTTGTATTGGAACTTCCGGATTCTATTGGTAGATACTTTCAATTTAAAGGAAATCTCCAAAACTTCGGCTACCTACATGAATGCACATCAGGCAGAGTGGGTGAATACTCCAAACATTCAACCTGATATGGCTCAACCTTCGTTTAATACTAATTTTAATCATAGACCAAACACATGAACGGACTTGCAAAGATTTTGTTGAGGGCCCCAAGATGATGCGTAGTTTGGTGACGCCGAAGCTCGCTTGCATCACTCGAAAAACAAGAAGTGCCATAGGGGAGGTATTGGGGTCTGCTCTTTTGTCCACGATCCCTCCTTTATGCTTTGAACTTCATTCTTCGTCTTGAAGAAGGGGAGGAAAACTCAGGATCTCCTTTTATATTTTAATGAGTGGAAGAAACTTGCGCAACAGGCAGCTGTATCCCAGCAGCTGCTTACCTGTTGACTGGATATCTCCCCGAGTTCCTCCCCTCGCCAAGCAATAACGGTCCTTTTGAAGAGTGCGGTTATGTTGACTATTATGACTCAATGTCTTTTAGATAGCAAAAATATCATTGTGAGTAAATTCAACAAAACATTTGCAGCAGATATGAATAATGATTTAATTAACGAATTTTCAAAGAAACATTCACTTTCTAGCAATTTATTGGAACTAATTAGGTACCTATACCTGCATAACTACTATGGATTTTGAACTAGTAAAATCTGATGGGCTAAGGTAGGCTACCCAAAGGCTGTGATGATATAATTTCATGAAAAACTGCGCTGATTCCTCACCGTCTACCAGATTGGTTCTCAACTCGGTCTCAAATCGGTTTTCCTCGGGAGACCCCCATCTAGGGCCTAGAAGACCCCCTGTAAATGTCATCGCCCTACAGTAGCTACCTACCGTGTGCAAATTTTTAAGTCAGATCTTTAACAAATTATGTAGGATCAAGCTGCACATTGGACGGAATCATGAAAATGCGTGTTTCTCTTCCGCTTCATGTAATTCGTCTGCATATTCTTTCCATTTTCGAGGCCGATCTTTAAAATATTCTTTAAAAAAAAATATACATAGTAAGCACCTATTTTGGCAAACTTAAAAATTAAAATTTGAAATTTAAAAACAAACCTACCGTAGGTAGTTTGAAAAAAGGCCATCTTGCAACCCTGTATTAAATGGAGCGATCTCCATTTTTCTCGGATCCCACGGTAGGAGAAAGCTGACTCATTTCTCTGGAATGGTCATTGGAATTTTGCTATAAATTGGATTTAGGGAGAATATAGATATCTAGGGACAGTGCTCAGTTTGATTTCCAAATTTGTTTCGATTCCAGCATTCACATGTTTACATTTGCACAGTTACAATTATTGTAGGTAGCAATTGCAATTACAATTGCCCATGCAATTTTTCTAAGAGATATTATTTCATTCGTACAAAGTGTTCTCTTGGAAGTCCGAATAAAACCAAGACGAAGAATATTACTTTTTGTAGGATAGGTCGTTGTAAGGCCCACTTTCGTTTATTTGTTTGTTCTTAATTCGGTCGTATCTACCAGGCGGTTGATGTGGACAAATTACGGTTTCCCTCATAATCGCTCCCCGGTTTTAAGTGGTGACTCACGGGGGTGTTGAGGAAGGAGGCATGGAACTGTGCATGAAGGCGCTAGAAATTGGAATAACCATTTAAAAGGATGGGACGTTGGCTTCCTTACCTACTCTTCCACCTCCCTGTCTTTGAACAAATACAGCACGATTTGGAAATTTCAAACAAATTGAAAAGGTACCTACTTACTCTCAGAGATTTTTCGCGTATAAAATTTGATCAAAATACTCTTAATAAATTATGGGCTACATTTCCAGGTATGTTCCAACTAAAATGCACATTTAAAATATACAGTTTGGGAATTCACAATTAGAATAATCTCAAGTTCGTCTATCATGGTTCAAGTTGAGTTGATCTCAGGCTTGAACATTTCGAATATGTACGAACAGACATATTCTTAGTTGGAACTGAGGGATAGCAGAGGGTTTCCCAGCATTCAACCCACCCCTCCTCCTCTGCTTGGGTGGGAATATCTAATATATAAAATTATCATGTCACAGTTTTCGTTGCCATACTCCTCCGAAACGGCTTGACCGATTTTGATGAAATTTTTTGTGCTTATCCGGTATCTATGAGAATCGGCCAACATCTATTTTTCATCCCCCTAAATGTTAGGAGTAGTCCACCCCTAAATTTTTATTTTATTTTTTAGACAAAATTTTTAATTTCTATTTTTTTATGATACAACATACAAAAATAAATACAATCCTCAATTTTCACCCTTCTACGATCAACCCTTATTTTTTAATAAGGGCTCTGTCCCACTGTCACGCGAGCGAAGCGAGCGTTTGGGATCTGGACAACCAACCGTCTAGAAATCCGGCCGTCTAGAAGTAACCGGCTAGAGATCATTTATATATATGGCAAAACAACATGCCCTGACCCAAAAAAATTCAAGTTTAATATTATTCACAAGAGTGTGTGCAGAAGCTCCTGCGCAGCCAAAATATTCGAATATTACCTGCACCGCCAATAGTTGGAAAAAACCTTCTTTTAGGAGATTGTTACTGATTCTGACACAGCATGGGTTATTACTTGACATACCTACCTGATGTTTTCATGCCTACAATAATTACTTTTGACGTGATCACGTGATCGTCCCAAAAATCTCAAAACAACCGTTGGGCCGAACAAGAGCTCTTATCTGTGTTGCTATTTTTCGAAATTCATCATAGAGTAACAAAGGACAACATTTCGAATTTTTTATGTCGTGTTAGGTTCATCTTCAAGAATGTCACCTACATGGGAAATGTTCTTCATTCGTCAGCTCCAATCTATCCATCTCGATTTATTCAAAAAATATATTACCTACCTAGGTATCTTACTCCAAAAAGCATTTACTAAGAGCCTTATTAGATTGTTTTTCCTTGCAAATTATATCATTTTCAAGGTTTTCGGGGAAAATCAAGTCAAATTGGCCGTGATAGGTTTGGTTGTAGACTACTTAATAGTGCTTCTCACCTGGGAGGCGCTGAAAATCATAGAAATTGTCGAAAAATAGTAGATAACAATAATAACATAGGATCAGAAGATAATAACAGGCAGGCGTCACGAGACCAAGGAGCTTAATACCCAGGTATTCTAGTTCACGTAGCAGTGTTAACGAAGGTTAACATTATTATCAATCGAGTTTCCGAGTCTTTTATCATGTTCCCAAAATCGTTTTTTCACTTTCGTGTTACTGACTTCTGTTGAAAGCGTAATAGCAATATGAATCAGAATCACTGTACTTCTCTGATCCTTTGATTCATTAATATTAACTTGAGATTTGAACATTATAATTTTTTGTGTCGACTAACAAAAGAAATTAGGCAAGAGGACTCAGAGTATAATGCGGCAACAGAAGTGTGGAAGCGAGGTGACCCTGTTATGGTCAGCTCGACGATGTTCTGGGACCGGAAGTCGGCATGTGTCCCACGGAACGGCTGTGAAACCTGAATCTTTTAGTTCGAAAAAAAAATCCGAAGAGAGAGAGAAAAAATCTTTGAACTCACCACAGTCGTGACATTGAGGAAGTGTTGCAACCAATTTCACATCCTGAAAATAAAAGGAAAAATATTGACATTTTTTCAAATAACTATAAGATGTTTGATATATAGTGCGAGTAGAAGAATTATTTTTCAGTGTCATCATCAGTGGGTCATTTTTTGACCCCCGAGTAGGAACTTACCTACCATTTTCCGACCTAAAGACGGAAAAAGCTGTTAGAGATTGAACATTTTGAGGCACAGTCACTTTTTTATTGCTAAATTTTGATTTATCTCCCGTATAGCAATTTTTACCGAAATTTCGCCCACCAAAAGTGTTGTGTCCTTCGGAATTGTTCAATTCTGTTTCAATAAAATCCATAAAAGGTCGGTACTTAATGAGGCAGTTTGACAAAACTCCGAATCGTGCGTAAAGACGTGTTTCCTTTGGGCGTAATTTTCACCTTCATTCTTTCTCTCGAATTCTTTCTCCCAACCCATTTCTGTCCACTCCAACTGCCGACGTAGAGATATTGCGTGTTGTATGCTACATTAAACCCCGTCTGGTTTTGAATGAGCCCTAAAAGCTTTTTAAAAAAAGAGAAGAATACCCTAACTGGGGTGGTTGCGACACTAACCGGCGAGTTGCTCAACATTTTCGTGTCGTATGTTAATGTTGTGTTTGCGAAACTCGAGTTTTGGCGAACCCTATCATGGCTCAGTGCGTGGGACCCTGTCATTTGGCCAGATTATCTCACTATAAAGGGTGATTCCTACAGAAGGGGTGGACTGTCTCTACGAGCTCCCGACGGTATCAAAAGACATTCAAATACTGAGAAACGCTTTGAAATCGGTACCCTTCACCTCAAACATAAACTTATTTATTAAAACACTTGTGTGTCTTTGTGGTGAAATAAAAACGCCAAAATAACACTAAAATCACATCGTAGCTAGCATAAAAAGAACTTTCTTGAAATGACGAAGTTAATAATTATAACCTACTGAATCACCTCTCTTCTCAATTACTCTATTTGAACGGATTGAATGATATCAATCGTAGCCATTTAATGGTAAATCATCGGGCGTAATCGATCTGGGGGACGGGCTGTTAAGAATGGGGAATTATCGTGTATGAGAAAATCACATTTTTTCTGCCTTTGTATTGTTGTTTGGGATAAAACAACTCTGCCTATACAAAAAAAAAAAAAAAAAAAAAAAAAAAACAATAGTTTATCGTTCGTGTGTGGAGAAAACTTGGAATAAAATCTCAGCTGTTTGAATAAGTAACAGGCGGAATTCCGAAGGCTCTTCAGAAACCCTTTCCTACGTCACACTAAAAGAACTGAACCGGAGAAGAATGAGCTGAGATCGCATTGACAACAGTGAAAATAGGACTAATTAAAATAATTTATTAATTCAATCAATTTATTAACTATGAAAATTCTATTCATACTACTCAGGATCCCAAACAGTTATGGGCTTTGTGTTTCTTTTGGTTCTGTTGGCATCCTGGACGGAATTTGCCAATGGACGACACCCTTTTCATCGTCACTTTCCCGCCAAAATACAATAGTACCTAAATATTTCAATAAAGTTTACAAAATTACAGATACACTATTTTTGCCATACGACTTCATTATTGTTTCTTTCGAGTCATTATCTATCAGAAAAAAATTCAAAAACTTTTATGACAAATCCCCATTAGCGACTGAACTGGGCAAAGTACCCTCGGCATGTAAAGACCCGTCTTATTGCTGGCTTTGTTCGGTTGAAGAAACATCAGTCAGCTGTTCGTTACTGTACAATAATTATGGATGTGCCAATTGAATCAAAATTTTAGATACCTATTTTTTCTCACTAGGAACCATCTATTGACTTAGAAAAGATGCTCGCAAAATAATGAGTCGTTGGTGCAAAGCTGGAACATGGTATCAAGAGGATAAAGATGTCAAGAAGTACCTATAGGATGTTGCAAATAGATACTAGCCGTGTGACTATTAGAAACTACAGAACAATGTCGACGGGTCATTGCTGGGATGACGACACTATCAATAGTGTTTAAGGTACGACACTAATAAAATGCTGCTTCCAAGCACTAATTGTTAGCAAAATCTTCCCCCAGTTCGATTGCTGGTTCCTCAAATCATTTCCCCAGTTACATGCCAAAAACTTTACCCCAGTTGACGACCGCCCAAATTTCCCTAATAGTTTTATTAACATTGATACAGGTATCTAAACCTATTCATTTTTACCAGTCACTGATGAAAAACTGGGCAAATGATCAGTGTGAGACATTTACGGTTAGCTACGAGAAGGTGATTTGAAATCCCCTTTCCATTGTATTTATCACAAAGCCCATTATCTTTCACAAGGACCGTGGATAGGGGTGATCCATCACTTGATGACACTTTTTTGACAACCCTTTGGGGGGAAAAAAATTGGTTATGTGCCTACCTGCCTATTTTTTTCAGCAACGGATTTTTTTTTCTAAAGAAAGGATCTGCTAACTGGTGAATGAATTCAAACGAATCGAGGAGTAACAACGAAACAGGGTGCTCCACCAGATAGATCGAAAAAAAGGTGCACAATGACGTTTTGGGAGGGATTCGTGTTTTTGAGATGGGATGCAGGAAGTACTGACAATAAAATAGGGACTGGGAATATAATACGGTGGTAAAACGTGGGAACGAACGAGGTGTTGGGCTTAGTGAGTCGCGTTAGATGTGTCATCCCTTAGCTTAGAGCCGCCATGCATGATCAAACCATTAAGGGTAATCATGGTCTTATTTGCGCTAATTCTGAGAGCGCTGAATTTGTATAGCTCGTTAGCTGTCAATCCACCATCTGCCTTTTGGTAGGTACCCATTTTATGGTGGTTTCGATACCTACTTGGACCTTATCATGAGCTTGTTTGCATTTCCCTGTACCCAAACAGCCGGTGAAAGTGCTAATTCATAGTAGGCACCCAGAAGGCCTGCAGCTGCAGAGCAAGCTAGGGTAAAGGCACCAATTATATGACACCATACAAAAAATGTTGCGTTATTTTCTTAATCAAATTCTTATTTATCAACCAATTTTTACGCTTCATCCTTTTTCTATCTGTTCAAGGTCTGCGTTCCGATTCCGCTTATTATTCTTTTTGTCGAAACACTACAATTTCCCGTTTTATAGCTGAAATTCTGAAAATTAACTGATTTTTGACACACATTTCTAATTATATACAGTAATGGGGGCCAATTATTGGCATCCTGTCAGAATTGGATCCTTTCAATATTATCAAAAAGGGGCAGTGTGTTTGGGACCATTGTGTTCCTAATGGGAAAATAATCGTAATAACCGTTAGATTTAAATTCTGTGAAATTCCCATTTATTGATAGGGATGTCAATGATTAGATAAGTAGTAGTTTTTGAATAAACTTAAACATTGACACCCCTAAAAGTTTTGTTTTAATTTGAATTTACATTGAGAAACTGTATTCTCAAGACCAGGCAGTAGCAAAAAGTGGATAAAAGATTATTCAAGTGGACAACCACAAATGAAATAGTTATTGTAGACAAAATCGTGAACCGGCTCCAGCTGCCGCGAGAGAGAATTGAGAAATCCTTCTATCCCGGGTTCTGCATCACTCAGGAGGAATTTTCAAGAACATTAAAGGAGCAAGTGTCAATAATTAGGGTAGTGTCAACATGGAGCTTCTACTCTACGAGTGGGCTGTACCTAAACGACGATCCCCCATTTTAATGATGCAGAAAACAGAATATTATTGATATCACTTAACTGTCCACTCAAAGGGAAGAAACTCAAGGGGTTACTATAAGAAATGAAACCAGACGTAGGGCCAAGCGTGGGAAGTTGGCCAAGGCTGCTCATCTTCATGCAATGGATCGTTCAGGAACATTTATTTTTTACTCCAGGAAAATTGTGCAAAAATAAAAAAAACGACTTAAACTTCCACGTCACCTCTCTTCATTGTTGTCCTTGATTTAGTTTTAAGCACTTGTAAAATATTGTAAACAGATTTTCCCATATTCCACTAAGGTCAAATACTTTGTAATGGTCATAAACAAATAAAAGTTTTCCTTTATTAAAAAAAAAAAAAAAAAATCAAATGAAATCACCGAGATAGCGAAGAATTAAAACGAGTATCAACGCTTCACGCCGATGATACATTGACATTGTGACATGAATATATCTTTTTGTACTGAGTAGGTTTCCAAACGCCGCGTCCATTTCACAATGTATAGATATATAGACGTATATATCTATGCGTATATAGTGTTGACATGTTAGAAGAAATTCACGCGTTTATCCAAAGGAAAAATGAAGTAGTGTTAATAGAAACAAAGAAACCATGTCACCTACCACATTTCTGATACTAGTAAACAAATAATCTCTATAAAAATGATACAGACTGTTCGAAGGAAAATTCATGTCAAATCCTCGTAACTAGGGAAATGCAACTCAGTCGGTTTTTCACCTACAAAAATCGTTATCCACTCGTTATCGTCTTCGATTTATGCCGTAATTGTATGCTGACTGCTCGGCCATAAAAACAATGAAACCAT
>JAEMON010000013.1:16954853-16982291 GCA_030264115.1 Lygus lineolaris
TGTTACGCCACTGATACATAGTAGGTAGTGATCTAGCACTAGAAGCCCGAAAGCTTTGGTGAAGAGTCATGGACATGAGAGGGCATCGCCACCCGGTTCAACAGTCAGCCAATCTATTCCGTCATCCCATTATCTAGACTTGTGGACGGTATTTGAATAATACGATGCAAAGTTTATACGTCAGGATCACCTCTTTCCGGGCTCGAGGTATACGTCTTTTTATTCTTTTTTTTTTTTCAAGATCTCTCTCGCTTATCAGCCATTCTTCTTTCTTTCCTGAAACTGGTTTGGGAGCTGATGAGACATCACTACAAAGTGGCGGTGAGGTTTGCTGATAAAAGCAAAACTGAATGTGATTGGCGATAATGTTCTTGCCACTCGCTAGAAACCGCTCAGAAACACGATAGTGAATCAATCATTTCTTCAATTTTGATTGCATGGCAAACTCAGAGTTATCATCCATTCTTCTTTTAACCTTCTGCCCTTTGAATTTGGGAGATTGATCTAACCCTTTGAATCAACCACCAAAATAATAGGAAGAAATTCACAGAAATTTCAGTTACCTAATCTATAGGAAATTTGTATGTAAACCAACCTTACATTTTGTGTTTTTGTAATAAACAATTTACTTTTATTACTTTTTTGCAAAGTGTAATCCAATCCTACCCGAGTTTTTGTTGTAATGTGTAATGTTTATCTCAGTTTTCCAAGCATAGTGGTGAGGTGATTATTAATATTTTTTGACATTTTATGTCTTTGCTTTGGCACATTAAAATAAAAAACTGTCACGAAAAAGTGTCCTCGAAAATCGTTACCTAAAATACATAAAATGTCTCGCTTGCTTGCAGACTCGTATGCAAGATGTCGAAAATGGAGCTCCCTGATCAGCTGAGTCGAAATTGGAGCTCCGAGATCAGCTGAGTCGAAAATGGAGCTCCCAGATCAGCTGAGTCGAAAATGGAGCTCCCAGATCAGCTGAGTCGAAAATGGAGCTCCCAAATCAGCTGAGTCGAGGCCAACGAACTCGTCCTTTCTTTCGTTATTCAAATTAAGCTTATGACAATTTTATTTCATTTTTCATGATCATGTTGTGAATGTCCTACATTTGCATGTGGTCTGCCCTACCTTCACAAGAAATGAGGTGGTAACCTATAGCCCTTTTCCTTATGGGTCTGAGCCTAATAAATTTAAATACCTTCTTCAGGAACTCAAACAAGATAGCATTAGTCGGTCATTGGACGTCTCAAGCAGATTAGCTTCCCCTCAGAATAATATTAGGTCATAATAAACTATCTTTTATGATAGAAGCTGAAAGTTCAAGAACGATCAATGACGACTGTTCGGTATCTATAATTGACGCTCTAATTTATATAAATTTGTTTATTTGTTTACGTTGGTATCATAATTTTTATACTTACGTAGGAATTACATAAAATAAGACTAAAAAGACACGTTATTCGCTTTAGATATTCTGATAAATTATATTTTTATCATCCTCGCGTCAAAATCTACCAAATCCATCATTTTTTAACCAAACAAAAACGCGTAGACAAATTCATGAGATTACATCAAGGTTAAGATGGGCAGGTATGTTGACGACGGACGTCCTCCGAGAAACCCGTTAGTCACTCAAAAAACAAAATTAATGACGTGAAAATGAATTGCATAACTGGCGACTGTTGGACGGCACATAACGTTTCGGGTTTCCGCTGGCGTTTTTGTTTGGAACGGGATATCGTTTACATGATATAACAATAATATCAATCTGTAGATAAGTGGGGAGGCTCGACCTGTGTACACAAGAGGTGCGGGATTGGTCGGTTCTAATAATACAACTTGGTGGCAATTTTTAGGACTCCACACTTCACTCAGAAGAAAGACTGGACGTCTTTTGTTTTCGATCCTGGTTGAATGAATAAATGAGAATAAACACGTAGGAATCCGTTTTGGAAAATCCTGAATCCAAATTCATTAAAACCATAATGGGTCAGTATGTTTGACTTTGTAGGAATGTATTAATTTACCTAAATAATAAATAACACTGATTGCAATACTAGGTATAAACGTGGACCTAGAAGGAAGGTCCTGGTTCCTTCTAGGTACAGGTTACTGGTATATTATAAAAATATTGTCAAGTGTATGACAATATTTCGATAGTTTTTCGTAAAATGATGACAAAGTTCTTTGTCAGGTTGTGTACTGTAACAGAATACTTCTTTCATATCAACGGTCCATTGCGACCGACCACGGGTAAATGATGGTCACTAGGGATCAGAATGAGGCATTTCATCATTTTTGTATAAAAGAGGTGAAGCCATGAACGTTTTTAGAAAAATTTCATCAATTCCAGTGGAACGAATGTCGTGGTTTAGAGAGAACATGCGTAATAAGGCCTTTACTATTTTTAAATCAAATCCCCTACACAGGGCACATCAGATTCAGAGATTAATATATCCAGTGGATTTTATGGATGTTGAACAGTTTTTAAAACTTTTCTCGTCCAATCATTTACCAATTTTATTTATCTATCTATCCAAATTTCACCTAATTTTCGAAAATTGTGAAATAAATTTTAAATTTCAATTGTTGATGGCTTTTAGAATCGAACATTAGAAGGAAACCCGATTTTAAATTGCAATTGGTTACTAACGGAGAATAACTTGAAGAACTTTGCTAAAATCCGTTTTTCTCAACCTATGAGTCCCAAGTAGTAATTAAGGTTAGCCAAATGCCCACAATAGGGACAAGCTTCTAAATAAGGACAGAATTTGAAAAACAAGATCTTATCCGCCCCTACGGGTAGTGTGCTGTACTCAAATTCTATCTTCGGTGTGTAAACATACCTTCAAGATGTTCTCTATCGATCACAATGTTTATTTTGTTTGAGAAGGCCATAATTTGAGGTGGAGTGGTCCGCAATAGGGACACGCACTTTTTTGTCATTTTATCATCAATAATGACACTAAATCGTTTTCAAAAGCCTCGGTGTCTGTTGGTACCTCATAACGGCCCTATTTTATGTTGTTTGCATAATTTCCAGGTGCAGCACGATGCCATTGGAGGCGCCAAGGGTCTGGCCACCCTTCATCCATTTACCACAAGTGTTAGTGGATTATGAATTATAAGGAAAAATATATTGTTTTAACTTAACGTTTTTGGATCGAAGAATTAAAAAAAAAAAAAAAAGAAATACCTTATCCCTATTGAAGAAATGGAAGATTTGAATAGGTTTTTGGCAAAAAACATGTCGTGTCCCTATAGCAGAACGTATAGGACCCTGAATTGGGTCACTTTTTGACAATAAAAAAAATGTGACGGAAAATATTTTTTCGCGATTTATGACATCATCGTGTCTTGAATCCAGTGAGGAACACCAATCCCACCACATTCCAATTTCGTCCCTATTGTGGGCCCTTGACGGATAAATTAAGAGTTTCTATAAATTTTGATTGCCGAGTTTTAGAAATTCTTTAGGACATTTTGGGCAGTGTCATGTACCCTCTGAATAACTAACTACTAGGTATATATCATTATCCACCTGCCTACTGCAACATGCACTTTTGCAACATTCAAAAGATTAAAAGTACCTAGCTACGCTAACCGAAAATAAATAACTACTTAGAAAAATGTGCCTACGCCTCGCAACCCAGCACATGATCATGATATAATTTTTTACATGTAGGCACATTCCCAGCTACGGTCAAATGAATCGGCACTTTTCTGTTTCAGGAAGCGACGGAGATTTTTGCTTCAGGTTCAAAAAGAAATCCGACTCGGTCATTGACACGTGGGCTGTATTTATAGAATTGTCTACTCGCAGAGCTGCGGTGGCCAGACGGAATTAATCAATGGAATTTATCCTATTTTTCTAGGTATGTCTAAATTGTATTTCTATAAAATATTAGTTTCTCTCTACGTTGTAATAGGTAGTACGTTTCTCATACTTAAAATTTCACATTTTTCAAACCAATTCAATATTTCCCTACCTAATGAAATTTGATGACGAAATTTGAGTGAGAAATTTGAAAAAATGAGATTATAATGAATGAAATTATGAATTATAGTGCAGTTTGTTACCATACTAGTTACCTAGGTATGATTAGGATGGTTCGAGGGTAAAAATTAGTTGGATTCTTCAAGATGTAAATTAATTAATTAGTTATTGTTATTTCCGCGATATGTTTCTAAAATATAACGAACTTTTTAGATTGATATTTGTTAGTTGATCAAATATTTGCTCAAAATTCAGGGAGAAAATGAATTTTGAGCAAATATTTGATCAACTTCATCACACAGTATAGGTACATCATTTCGATTTACCTATACTTACCTACTTTGGCTGTAACTAAATTACGTTAGAATTTTGATGTTCTTACTGCTGTATTTTGACTCTATTTTTCGGATCATGTTTTTGTTATACATTATTTCAAATTTCATTCATTGGTCCTTTATGTGGACCGTTATGTATACTCGGTAGATACTGGGAGTACCAACAACTCTCTGTATGTTCTACGGATAAATATGCCCTTGAGAATGATAGTATAGATCGCCAGTGTGCGACTATGCTAATGAAACCGGTCTCGCAATAAAATTTAGCACAGGTGAAGTCGTATAATATTCTAAGTCAATGGATTTGAGGACCATCTCCAACATTGGCACCCAAAATGGTTGATAGGGTTTCATGAAAAATAGTTGGTGTACTATAGGTATAGATATAATACAATACAGCCTACATCCCTACTTCCAAAGGATAATAAAGGTACTTTATTGTACCTACTCTACTTTGGTATAATAAAGTACCTAACCAATCCAGAAAGAGCGAAGCAGAGAATGATGGAATTCAGCACGCAGAACTTTGTTGTTAAGCCTCAATGATACTAACATTTAAATTATATAATTTGATACCGTAATTGATCAATTAATTAAATCGTCTGCTATTTGCTGGTTCTTTTCTTCCAGTCTGCACCGAAATCGATCGCGAAGAGAGTAGTAGAGCAGGAACTGAGACCTCAGGCGAGGTACCTACAACCGTTAAGATACCTCGCCTACATTACTGAGAATGGAATTACTATACTTACTTCACTGGTCTTTTTTATTTATCGAATTTCCTATTTAGTTTCAACTTTCAGATTCGAGCAAATCTTAATAGTGTACGACTGAATTATCACAATGCCTGGAGAGTAATCGTGAAATTAACATAGAAAGAGTAGAAATCGTTGACGAAAAAATCTAGCACCATCTCCACTTGACCCGTTTCCACTTTTCCTATGTAAAGCTTTGTTACTATATGGGTACCTATTTATGTTCTATGACCCACTAGTATATACCTAGGAATGAAGGGAATAGGATGAGGCCCAATCGTCCTGGTTAACCTTATTTTATAGGTAGGTACCTATCTATTAATGTATATAGGTTTTCTAAGTCACATTCAGATTTTTTCCAACCCAATTCGGAATTTTCCAAAGCAAATTCAGATTATTCCTAACCAAATTCAGAATTTTCAATATCAAACTAAGATTTTTTTCGAAATTTCATAGCATGAAAATTTAAAAACATCTGAATAAGAAAATTGTTAATTTGGATTTTGGTGCGGGATATTCTTAATTCGGTTTAGAAAATTCTGAATTTGGTCGTCTGAGTCATGCGTCCCATTCATTCAGTTAGTAATTTACTCGTACCTTCTTATCAACGAGGAACCAATAAATTAATATCAATTTAGGTATAGCAAGCCAACCATCAGGACATTTTCGTGTGGGTAAAAATGTTGTTCACAAATGCACAAAAAACGGGGAAATTCCGCCAACAACATAAATTCCGTACAGAAATCAGGCCAGATTGCATAATTATGCAACAACTACTATAAGTAGGTAGGTATGTTAGTAACTTAGGTACCTATCGAAATGCGGATGTCCCTACCTTTATTTAGGAAGGTCGGTGGGGAGAAAAGTGATCCTACATCCTAGGTTGGTATCTTCAAGTCAGCAGGAAACGAGTAGGTAAGTAGATATTATTATTATAAGAACTCCGTTATAAACGTCCGTAAAAATCCGATATCACTTGTCAGTCGTCGTCGAGAAAATTCGATTTTTTTTCCGCCCCTCAAAACTTGTGGCATGTTGAAGCCTCAAGAAAAATATTCGGGACCCAACGTGTTTCTCTTCACTTGCAAATGACCCGAGTGAGACTGGTGGTTGGTTGGTGGATGTGGCCAGAAGTGCCCCCGTACCTATAAATATAAACAAGGTTCCCGCCCGCCGTTATCACTCTGCTGACGATCACACATCTACGTCGTAGAAATATCACCCTTCCTTTCGGGGCCCTGTGTATCTGTCCATCTTTTAATTTCATTTTTATCTCGGTGGAAGTAAAAGCTGAATTTTTTGTACACGTCCGTTTTAATGTTTTATTAAAATAATACTGTTAATTCATATTGAGAAAAGATGTATACGAGCACATGGCGTCTTAATGATTTTACGAAGCTCTTAATATTATGAAATTCGAACACTACGAGGGAATACCTAGAATCAAATTTTTCTTCAACAATTTTCTTTCAAGTGAAGGGTCTAGGGGGAAAGAGTTCCAGTCAGTCATGCAGCATGAGTTGATGAGCGAATTCTCAAAGAATGATTTGAACCGATTTGGTGGATGATTCTTATAGGAAATTTTACGCTGATTTCGAATATACCATAGTTTTCTATGTTTAAGATGGTAATTTACACCGAAAACCTGAAAAACACGTTTTTTTTTTTTTTTTAGCGATTTTTGACTCTAAATGTTCAAAATTTGACGCCTTGGAGTACTCCATAAATTCTGGCCAACGAACTCATCCCTTCTTTGGATATTATTGACATTTTAAATTTTTTGGGGATTTTTATCTCGATTCCATGGTCAGATATCGTCTGGAGTGACACATATATAAATATGTATATACCTATACAGGGTGATTCAGTACGGAAGCGAAAAAAAATTGGGTGAAACTAGACCCGAAATGGGGTAGAATGCCACCAACCGCACCTTTCTATCTCAATCTGTTTCCAAGATATGATTTTTTTTTAAGTTTTTTTCAGAAAACCACGTTTTTTTGCCATATAAACCCATGTTTCTTCACTTTGAAACAATTTCTTTCCACTTCTGACCACATTTTCGGATTCAGCGTTAAATTTCCGGTAGGTACTTGTATTTTTGTATTTGCCTACAGTTTTTGCGCATTCAAACTTGAATTACTCCATGGATTTGATGAGGAATCGCAAAGTTAACCACACCATTGGAAAGCTGATTAAATTTGCAAGTTTTCCTGAGACTTGACTTCTTCCAGCACGTGTTTTGGAAATGCAGTTGACGTACAAGTATTTTCAGAAACTTAATTTTTTTTTTTAATTGTCAATGCTTGAGCTGCAATTAGGAGTTCGTTTTTGATTATGAATGTGCATTGGGTGTATGGAAAATTTAACGCTGAATCCGAAAATGTGGTCAAAAGTGGAAAGAAATTGTTTCAAAGTGAAGAAACATGGGTTTATATGGCAAAAAAACGTGGTTTTCTGAAAAAAACTTTAAACAAATCATATCTTGGGAACAGATTGAGATAGAAAGGTGCGGTTGGTGGCATTCTACCCCATTTTGGGTCTAGTTTCACCCAATTTTTTTTTTTTTTTTTTCGCTTCCGTCCTGAATCACCCTGTACATGTAAAAAAGTGTTAAATTTCAGGAATCGTTTTAGAATGGTCTGAAATGGATTTCCATGAAGACAATTTTCAAAAATTTGCAGTACAAAAATTTTGAAGCAATTGCAACAGCTTCATTTTCTTCGAAAATTTGCTAAAACTCGTTTCGAGTTTTTATGGGTGGTGGATGTGGCGTGTAGCTACGCACCTGATGTTTTGAAAATGCACTCATTATAGGCATGTCATGCTCCATGAGAGGAACTTCATCTGCTTTGTCCAACTGGTGATACATCTCATCCAGTCCGAGTACCTAAGAGACGAGATCACTTGGCGTATCCCAGAAATCGTCATCGGACGGCCACGGGATGTCGGAACAATCACGGGGAGCGGCCTCCAGGATGCCCTGCCTTTTCCTCTGGCGATCGATGATGCACACGTCTGTCCCCATCAACGTCCACAATGGAAATATCGAGGGTACAAAGGAAAAGGAACAATACTGATTCCAGAGAGCTTGATTACGATTACGATGGAAACCCGACGAAAATAAAATCGGTGATTATAGCTACCTAATAAATGGTATAATTATTGTTCTTGAATTTGTTATGTTATTTCCTAATAAACTTATTAATGAACGTCCAGCAATTATATTCACTGTTAATCGTACAACAAGTGATCCAGGTCGGATTAAATGTCTAATAGTTTCAATTATCACTATAAATTTTATGAGAGGAGTTCGTGTACTTCTTGGGATTAGTTGTGCAAATATTTCTTGTGATTTATTAATTCATCCAAATATTAGTAATCTTAATCATATAGGTAACGCTAAGGTTTACTTAATATACTTTATAACTAATACTTTGTCTTCTTCTTGTAAAGATATAAGGTAGCAATCCTATTATATTATTGTATAAAATAAATATAAATGATCTAATAATTAATAATCTAAGTCCACTTGATTCTCTCCCTAATAGTATCTTTTTGAGGAGAGAAGTTGGTAGTCGGGTCTTCTCGCTTAATTGGCTTTATTTCCAACAGTCATGGTTTTTGGTTGCTGAGCGCTTTCGCCTATATGTATAATACAGGCCTCTTCAGAGCTACAAAGGTCAGACAACCACATAAAAGTATAAAAAATATAAAAATTATAGAAATTTATATAAAGCTATGTAGAGATATTACATTATCAAACAGGAATCATATTTATAGGTACAAGTAGTCAGGAATAATAAAATTATACAATTATTTTTGAATGAGTTTACGTATGTCAAGCTGGCAAGTGGCAACTGGTTATGGTAGCGGCAAGAAGGTTATTTTTCTTTTTAATTGCTATTATTTCCTATGTGCATAATTTAAGTTACGAAGCAAGTTATTTTTGTTAGCTTAATTAATTATGGTATAAGTATTACATATGAATTAGTACCATATGGCTTTAAATATTTTTATTCTTATCCCTGTCTCCCTCTTGTCTTCCTTTTTCCTTGGCCATCGCACCATGTATTCAGAGGCATCTCTCCATGTATTCAGAGGGACACCAGACACCTGACCAGACACCAGAAACCAGACTTAGGGGGTCTAAGTATATTTGGAATGGGGGGGGGGGGGGGGGGGGCGGCTGTCTAAGTATATTTTTATGCTGGGTCAAGGTATACCTTTCGGTTTTTGATGCGAGTTTAAGTGCTCTTATGTTCTAGATTTTGTTAGGTAAATTATTTATATCTCTACATAGTTTTATATATTTTTATATTTTCATGTGGTTGTCTGATATTTGTAGCTCTGAAGAGGCCTATATAGGCGAAAGCGCTCAGCAACAAAAAACCTTGACTATTGGAAATAAAGCCAATTAAGCGAGAAGACCCAACTACCAACTTCTCTCCTCAAAAAAACCTACCTTTCAAGATGGGAAAACCAACCAAACTAATAGTATCTGAAATTCTCTATATAAAATTGTGCATAATTGTTGGTTACCTACGATTACGATGAAATCACAAGCAAATTTCACCACCCGGAGAATAATGGGTGTAATAAGCAGCTAAACTACATTTTTATTAGCGGACATTAAAACATTTTGGTTTAATACGTAAATACCTTCCTACTACAGATTTAAATTTTCATTTTTAATATCATGCTTCGTTCTAATAATTTACCTACGTAGTTCATTTCGCGCACTCCATTTGTCCATGAGGTCTTGTGGAGTGTGGAAGATATTATTTGTTTATATTGTTAGGTTTGATGAGAATCCATAAATGCGGGATTTATGGACGGCCCTCGAGTTTGAAGGAGACCTTGGATGGTCTCCGAGGATTCCTTAGCCGAATCAGTATTCCAAATTCCGAGGAGACCATCTCAAGGTCTCCTTGAAACTCGAGGACCGTCTATAAATCCCGGCCTAAGAATTTATACAATGTAATAATTTCTTAACAAATCATTAATAATATTCATGTTCACCAGAAAATTAATGAGTAAACGAGGTGGACAGGCCTAGAATGGACAGGCGATGACCGAGGAAGGGAACGATGAATGTGAAAACATGAAGGCATAAGTTATGGCCAATGGCCAACGTTTCCTGCTTTGTGGTAGGATTTCATTTCTGGTACACCTACTACCTACCTCCTTCTGACAAAACTCCAGCTGATTGCCTAACTAGACGATCAATGCACATTTCTGACTTTTAGGTCATAGAACACTGATACTAAGGTCTCAATTGGTAGCAAATTTAATATAGGTAGTGTATAGAGTGATCTTTGTCGAAAACATGATCCTTCATGGTCAGAATAGGCAAAAACTGGAAAATTGATAAATGTTCGATGTTTTTAGGGCCACAGAAAGTAGGTATAGCTGAGGATGGAGGAGGTCGAAAAATTGGATTCTACGAGTAATATCGTCATGTACCTACATGAGCAAGATTAAAAAAAAAATGTCTTCACAATCTCATGGACAAGTGAACTAACCCGTTACTGGACTATTATTCGAATCAATTTGAACTACTATGGCCTATACCTACCTGGCCTGTTTTAAACAAACCTCATCGAAATCAACTCAGCCGTTTGAGCTTATCGAAAAATACCTAACTCGTCTTCATTATAATAATAGGGTAAGTAATTTTATATTGAATAATTTGGATTTAAGTAACTATATAGGTCCCCCCGAAGAATGATGCCTGGAATCTGTCTAATCATCAGTAAAAATTAATCTAAAAAATAGGTATATAATACAGTACATTCATATAATAGTTTATGAACTTCAAGAATCCCCTGCAGCTTTTTTACTAATTTTCGCTCTTCAATGTTCATCTACACCGGCGATTTCCTTCTCAGTTGGCCCCTGAAGTTGCACATCCCCCCTTCAGTTCATCATACACGAAATGCGATGGCAACGAGGCTGAGAGGAGAAGAAGGGGGAATATTGCCTGAAGGATGGACGACAAAGGATGTTCCACTAATGAAATTGGCACCTCTGCAGATGTGGAATGGTCTTTTTCTGAAGTTAAGATGCTGATGAGAGAGAAAAGGAATGAATCCCATACGATTTTATATTTTTTTGTAAATGGTTATTGTTTAAATACTTCATTGGAACTAGGTAATTGGATCTTATACATTGTGTACAGCATTATTAAAATAAATCTCCACAAGGAAAACGAGAAGAGTTCACAGGAGAGATTGTTAAAACAGATTTAGAGATTTTAGAAAAGGTCTGGTCCTAAATAATGAAGGATGTTTATTATTTAGGTGTTTATTATGCTGGTGTTTATTGTATTGAATGTGCCTTGAATAATAGTTGTACGGGCAAATTATTACTAACTATAATTTATGGCATACTCTATAATTTACAGCATTAATTTGTTCTTTGCATGATGCTAGAATATTATTGAAATTTTCGGAGTGAGGATTCAGACCGCGACGTGAACAGGCGGGAAAGACAGTGTGCGCTGTGCGAACGGACGGACAGAGCCTCCCTCCAACTGGTTCGGAAAGCGCGGTTACTTTTGAGTCACTTTTGCTACAAAACATCGAGTCAAAAGCATTGGGAGTTCAGGACGCGAGAGGAGTCCGAGGTGGGTTCCGTGGATGCTATAATACCTATCACGTGGCGTACATTCCTTATCCATGCCGGGTCACGTGGTTTCTGCAGCGTTCTGAACTCCTGGTTCCTTTGACAGCCCCTACAACGCTAAAACCGCGTAAACTGCAACACCGTTCACGCCAACACACTCCACCCGCCATTTTCCTCGCCGACAACTAGAAAACTGAGCAGCATAATAAACTGAGATGAGGTAAATAAATAACACAGGTATCATTTATAATTGATATTATATATGCAGGGCCATCGCCATGCCCCCCCTTGCTTTTGTCGACTTGGAAAAGTTGGGAAATATTTGTAAGGGTTGGGGGTGAAGAAATAAATGGTGTGGCCTCCAGGCATGGATTTACCCGGGCCTATGGGCGCACTTTCATTTAAAAAAATAAAAATAAATAGTAATAAAAAAAATCAAAAATTTTTAGTTTACATTATTTAAAAAAGATTCTACTCATGCTATTATTATACCGTGTTAATAGTATTAGGCCAATTATGACATACATTTTATGTATTAGATAGTTGTAGTTCTTATTTCTACATAAAACTGATTGTTCACTTGGCTCAAAGAATTATTATTTTCATTTGATTAGCCCTGAATTCAATTGAGGTTACTTGCAACATTAAATATTAATTATGTACCTTTTCCAATAATTCTGTTTTGTGTTAAGACTAAGGGGCGAAACCTGTAGTAGTGTTAACACAAACAAAAAATTGGAAAATGTAGGTAATTGATATTTAATATTATAAATAATCAAAGAATTATCTTAAAAAAATGATTAGTTTGCTGTTAACATTTCTCAAGTATTCATTTGAACATGGTGCAAAATGAGAGATTCATTAACTATCAAGAAATTTTATTTCAGACAGCAAAATCCTTCTATCAGTGAATGATGGGGGAGGGGTCAAATTTATTCGGGCCTAGGGGCGCTGTAATGGTAAATCCGGCCCTGGTGGTCTCTTCATTTATGCTGTCCGACTAGTTTCGCCTGTATTTCGGCCTCATCAGGGACTTTTATATTATTTCTAGGGGGCGTGTGCCACAGGGTCGTATCACATAGGTTTCCAATTTTTTTCTTAATTCATAATGTAGAGGCGTGGTACCAAGAATACGTTTGCAAATTTTTTTATTTTGTAGCTCACTCCTTCGTGCTTGAACAATAATATTTTAAAGGTAGGTGAGGTAAGTAACCTTATTTTACGGTTCCTTGATTTGCTGCTTCTGGAGCTTGAATGGTGCTGGACATGTTTAAAATCGAACGATCTGCAGTGGAAGAAGTATGGTGGCCATGAGAAGAAAAAGCTGTATCTTGCAAGTTTTTATTTTGTAGCTCGTTCCTTCGTACTTGAACTATAACATTTATAGGTAGATTAGGTAGGAAGCCTTTTATGGTTCCTTGATTTGCTGCTTTTGGAGCATGAGTAGAGCTTGACAAATTCAAATTCGAATTTTCTGCAATGCAAACTATGTTTGCCATGAGAGGAAAAGGAAAATAATACTGAAGTCCCTGATGAGGCCGAAATACAGGCGAAACTAGTCGGACAGCATAACTGAAGAGGCCACACCATTTATTTCTTCACCCTCAACCCTTACAAATATGTCTACTACGGCACCATTCACCAATAAAGTTGGGAAATTTCGGGCCGTTAAAATAGAAAAAAATGAAAATGAGAGAAAAGAAAGGGAGAGGGAATAAGAAAAGCGAAAGAACCAGGAGAAGGTTGGAATTTCCCAACATGCATAACTTGGAGTTCCCACACTCTGAAATTATATTTTTTTGTTTGACTTCTCTCAAGGGAACAGTCCTGCTTGTATTATCCCAATTAGATTAATCCAAATTTTGAGGTGACAATTTTTCAAAATTTGGTGTCAGTTCTTGTACAAAACGTTTTCCAGTTTATATATTCCGAGTGTATAAAGCAATCATCATCAGGACTAGGATTGGCTGAATCCCGATTATACCAATCTCAATAAAATATTTCGAGTGGGTTCTGTACGATATCCTGGTGTAAGAAAGAATTAGAATTAGAGTAGGCTCATAAATACTAAAAAGTAAAAGCGAAAGAACAAGCAAACTAAAGGTACCTCTCTACGATTTCTTTGAAAAAATTTAAATAGGTATTGAACCAGTATAAATAGTATGTGCTTGCAGATTCCAAAAGAGCTATGAGGATAGGTATATTACAGATTTTCAACCAAATGTGATTAAAAAAATTTAATTATTTATTTTTTTGCCCAAATATTAAAATGAAAAACTCAGCCATACTCTTTTGTCATTATATAAATACAAATTAATAGTCAACTTCTAAAATAGGAACATAAGATAATGCTTAGGAAGAAAATTCACACAAGAAGATTGATAATATCTTCGTGAAACTGTTTTTTTATTTTAGTTTTTGAATCCGCCCGAAAGTTATACAAATAAGGATCGGATGAAACTAGAAGAAAATTGAAAACATCTTCATTGGTGAGGATCCTGGAGGACTGGTGAGTGTTCTTGCCGGTATTCCCGATAATCGTTGCGCCTCTTTCGTCAATATTCCAACTGGTAAAATGGAGGCAGCAATAATTATGGCACTTCGATGCATCAAAACTTTGTGGACTGAATTCGGTATATGTGGTACCACCATTGCATGTGAAACAAAATAGCAGTTGCCTTGCAGTAATGTCCAAACTTGGTGGGATCCACAGCAGCCCCACAATTCATTGTTAAGGATAATCTTGAACCTGTAGATCAGCTCTTTATTGACACCCGTCATTCCAGCTGTTTTATCTGGAGCTTTGTAAAATCTACGGGACATCGATCTTCAGCCCCATAACTGTCTTGAATTTTTCCTGAATTTCTTCTTTGGTTCATAAGTTGGCGGTTGGAACACTGAAACGGAGCCATTGTGTCGAAAATGCGGGCATAGGTACTTACCTACTCGGTTAGCCGACGAGAAGAAACTGACAGCTATCATTTTTACATTGGGCCTATCTTTAAATGATCTCTAGTCAGTGACAGGATTGAACATGCGTATTGGTCCGAAGAGAACGCGAAAAGTAAAGAGAACTAGTAGGAACGTTATTCAAGATAACGATCTTTCCATTTCTTGTTTCAACAGGTCCTACTGAGTGATCCTAGACCAACCGCATTTTGGCGCGAGGTGTTTCCTTGTCTTTTAAAATGTCAAAAGATGGTATTTTTCGATATTTTGTTCAAAAACTAGCTAAAACCTACTGGAAAAATTAGTAACCATCATTTTTTATTTCTTATGACGTATATAGACTTGAAATGAATAGAAGAAATTTTCGTTTTTTACATGAAGCGCTCCATTTTTCTACGTTTTCTTTGACATCATTTCTCGGAAAATGGGTGTTTTCCCGTCTTTTTGAGCTTGTGTAATGCTGTACTTTTTTTTTTTTTTTTTACATAATAGATACTGGGTGGTCCCCAACGTAACGGACTTAGTTTGAGGTGTTATAGGAAATTTCAGGCTGATCACGAATATACCACTTATTAAGGGTCCCTGAATAAATCTTGACCACTTTTTCGAGTGTATTTTGGCAATAAACCAGGAAAATTTCTGGCAAATCGAAAAACACCTCGAAATAAACGTGGCAGGAAATAAGATTTTGCGTCGAATGAGACCAACGCCAGCTCTTAAGATTGTACCTACGAGTTTTGGCGAATTTTAGAAGTTTTGATCTGTCCATCCAAAAACCTTTTTTTTAATGAACAAACAAAAAATGAATCTGTTTGTTGTGAAGATGGCAACACGCGGGCAACAAATTGACCATAACATGGTTGTAAATCACTGATATTTACGATCGTGTTGCTGATTAATCTGGTTTATGGTCAGCAACACGATAGCGAATCTCCACAAGTGATTCACATGTCAATTTGTTGCCCGCGTGTTGCCATCTTCACAACAAACAGGTTCATTTTTTGTTTGTTCATTAAAAAAAAGTTGTTTGGTTGCTCATAGCGACATCTCTGAGCAACCAAAAAAAACTTCAGAATGTCCTTCAAACCACGACACATAGCGTAGCGCTCTCTGGTTCTTCATTGCCAAGTTATCCATTTTCAAAGATGTGGTATTCTTTTTGAATCACCCTGTACTATGAAAACGGTCCAGTTCAATTTTTCGATAGCTCTCACCGTATGGCTGTAACTTGCTAATGGGCCAGTAGATGGGACACCCTGTAGATGGCAAAATAATCATTTTCCGCCGATATTCGAACCACAGGATGACGAAAAACTAATTTTCACGTGATGCCATCTTAATAATGGTATAAGGATTAACAAATGAACTGTTAACGCCGACATGTCTCTGAGTACAAATTTTTATTAGTTAAAATAATAACACTGTATTTAAAATAACCCACATAAAAATGAATTATACATCCTGAATAATAATTATTAAGACAGTGGAAACGATAATTAAGGGAGCAACAAACTATTACAATAATTAAAAAAAAAAAAACAATGTTTTTTTTTTTTTTTTTTTGTTCTAAGTTACAGAAAGAATCGCATTTAAACAAAACATGAAATTATTACGATCAAAAATGTATTTAAAAAAGTTTCAGGCGCATGTACCTCCATCCCTTGATTTAATAAGTGGAACCCTGATTTCACGTTCGGAAAAAATCTAGGGTGCACCAATTTTCGTCTCGTACGTTAATGAGGTCTTTGTTAAGGTGTTTTCGTGTTTTGAGGTATTAAGGCTAAATTGAAACACAAAATTGAACAGGAAATAAGTTTTTAAGGGCGGAGTTCGACGAAGTGGTTTTTGGCCATTCTGAAAATGGATTTTTTGTTTTTGTTTTTATGAGATTCGATTGAGCGTTCGTGCACTCGACAATTAATGTTTCAACAGGAGAAATATATACGATTTTATCATGAAGATGATTGCCGAACCGATTCAGTGTTTAGTGCGCTCAACATGACCAACATCCTTCGATTCTAAAGCCCGGGAATTTCAATCGGATGAGGGCAATATCGCTCGAACTATCCACCGACGCACACAAAAAATGGACAATTTTCGAACCCGCGCAAATTTCGAATTCCAACAGTTTCAAGAACAAATTTCGTCGAAGAGACGCTATTTGAAGCTTGAGGGGTTTTGTTTTCGTTTTTTAAGGCACCTGAAACATCAGGGATGAAGATACAATGTTTTACATCAACGAAATATGACAGTGATACGTCAATGCAACGCTTATTCAACTGAATTTTCATTTTTTTTCAAATTAACGACACCAATTGAAGGCCTGTATCAAAATAGATTGTATTGGAAGAGTAACTTCAGGGCATGATCGTGTTCAATCCGATCATTCAAAACCCTTAAACATTCTAGATAAATTTCATCCCGAAAATTAAGCCTTTAATGTAATACTTGTTTAATACCTTACACCTCCATTTTAAAAAGCATTTCCTATTCATTTCGTGTAGAACATTACTTTAAAAGTTACTCGCTAAAAAGGAAAAATGCCAGTCACCAAACTTATGCAAGAATTTTTTTTCATGATATTTTTATTTGTTTTATTTAGATGTGTGAATTCGTCCCCAGGGAGCACTTGACATGATTCACCATAGCTTCTTTCAACTGAGCGGTTTTGTTTTTAGACGTAAACACGGTTTAACAGTACTGAACTTAGGGTAGGATCAAGGGTAATATTCCTTATTTACTGTGTAATTTCCAGTAGTGCCAATCTGAAACAGAAAAAACAGAATGATTAGATAGGATGATACAATAGGATGGTGTGACTGATGTTATTTGGGCTGCCATCGTGGTTCCAAACTTACACCATGAGCTTTGGGAAGCTCTCGTTAGGGATGCTAAATCGGTCGCCAGCCATTTTGGAAATCGTTTCTCAATCGAAAGCTTAAAATCGATTGCACCAATTAATCGGGTGAGAAATTTTTTTTTTTTAAGAATCGATTTTATAAGAAACTCAATTTTTTTTAAAATGTTTTCGTAGTTTGGTATTTTACTTATCAAAATTCGGTAGGTTTTTCATTTATTTGAATTCAATTGTCTTTTTTCTTCATTTTTACAAAAATAATTGAACTTTCAATGGGTGCATGAAAAATAAAATTATAACCACAAAGACGACTACAAACAATACCTGTATGCGGTAATCAGGGAAGAACCTACTTCATCTTACCTATCTTTGAATTCCAAGTTATGTTTGACATGCAAATCACATTTCACATTTCAAAATTATTCAGAATTTATGTCAAAATTCTCACTTCGGTTCGCCAAATTTTCAAGAATTATTTTGAAGTGGAAAGACTCTATTTTGGGATTTGGATGTTTTTTGTAATCGATTTTTGAAGAAAAAAAAAAATATATATGTATATATTCTGGGCTTTGGAGGTGAAAAATCTTTGCTTTCTGATTTGCATCCCTAGCTCACGCCGATATCTTTCTTTCAAAAATACAAACAAATCGAGAGGAAAACCTTTCTTTTGAATCCCTGCATGTGATTCAATACCTTTAAAAGTACGTACCATACAATATTCACGTATATGATTTGACGCAGTGAATGTTCAAGTACTCAGTCAGCCATCCAAGGAAGATTGTGGCGCACATTATGATAATTCGCGCAAGAAATTGATGTCATCATACATGAGTACCGGATATAATATGGAATATTAATTAATTTTTTGATAAAATTCTGGCTCACTCAATTTAAAAAATTGATGTAGAATCTTTGAAAAGGTACTTGATTACCCATTTACAAAACGAACGTGATTCTTCGAATGCTATCTTTCATGAAGAACCATGATTATAACGGTATGGGGTACGTCAAAAAACATGGCTTGGGTGTACTTTCTGTGAGGAAAAGAACTACCTAGTAGAAAGTATATGATTGATTGATTACCTTCCTTGAGATAGTTTTAGTCCTCCTCCTCTTCCGATTCAGTTTCTGTAAAGAATAAAAACCAATGAATTAGCGGACGCAGCACCAAAGAATACTCAAGACGGGATAATAAGGATTAGTTTCGTTTCGAAGTCGTTTAATTGACAGTACGAGGCCAAAAACAAAAGAAAACATACAGTGTGACCTAAATTAACTATCCAACGAAATATCTCCCTAAGGGGAGTAGTCCAAAAAAATATCAAGAAAATAGATTTTTTGTTTTATTTTTTAATATAACAACATACGATTCCGGAAAGTTTGGTAAAAACAAAATTAAAATCGGATGTCCAGAACTGGAGTTATGATTTTTAGGAAATCTTACATAGCGCAAGCTTTTATAGTTGATATGAAAAGTTGTAAACAAAACCTGGTCATTGATAACCTTCTTAAATTAACTATTTTTCCTTCAAAATCCCTGGCAGTAACGTTAGTACATAATGTAAAATAAGTACGTGTGAAAATTAGAATACGATCGGCCGAATGGCTGTTCAGAAAAAGGAACATGAAAATGACCTATTTTTCTAGATTAAAAAGTAATGTTTGCGGATTTTTCAATTTGTTTCTATTCGACCGATTTGGACAAAATTTACGTCAAGACATCCTTCCAGGTGTAAGGAACATTACCATAACATTTCAAATCATTTAGTACAGAATTGTTGGAACTCTGAAAGCAAAACGGGGAAAAAATGCGGCCGCGGGGCTCTAAAACTGGAGGACAGCTCCCCTGAGGGGTTTTGACAAAATGGCTCTCGACCATCATCATGGCTGAATCGTGAAACAGACGATTGCAAGAATTATCTTTCTTTACGCAGATGAAATTCGCAGGGTACCAGCTGAAGGCCCCCAACAAATTATAAATAGCAAAATCAGACCATTACTTCGCGGGAACTTTGAGGTTGGGGGAAATTCAGTATAGAGAGAAAAGAGTACATTAAGGTACCTTGCAGTCATAATTATTTTGATTTGTACATTATTTCCCCGTTATTAAGAATTTATCAATCAAGAAATGACCAACTCCTTCAAATCAATGAGTCGTAAGTGCCTTACAAAAACTCACCTTCTTCAGCATTCTGTAGCCATTCGACAAATTTCTTCATTTGCTCCAAAAACATCATTTTCCCTTTCACCGAGTGTCCGTCGCGGAACCATTTGAGTATTACTTCCTCGGAAAGTACTTCCTCTGGAAAATGGAACAAAAAAATCAGGCCAAAGCAAAGGAAAAGGAAATCAAAACGAGTGCAATTTTCGAAAGTAAATGTATAAAAAATCCATATTCCACAGGACTCAAAACTTGGGACTCAAACCATCAATTCAAGTCAAACCGAAAACCCATAGTTGGATAATAAACAAGACGTGGTTTTAGATGGGGGGAAAATTATTGTTTACCAGGTTTCGTCAAAAACAGTCTATTTGGGAGGCCTAAGATTGGAAAGATCGTTAAGTGAGAACTCTGTCAGCCATCCAAGGAAGATTGTGGCGCACATAGTTTGATTTGCGCAAAAGATCGGTAACATCATTCAGAGTAGACACACATTTTTTCCATGGCAATAGACGTTTTTTGAAAATCAACAATTCACGACCATTTTGGAGTGAGTCATTGTGTAGTGAACGAGAGCTCATCAGGTTTTTGATGGGCGAGGTGGTTACGCGGTGACACAGTGAAAATCCATCATATTCCGCTGTGTCAATGAGGTTCGAACCCCCTCGAAGTACCTTAATTTTTTAACGATTTCCCGTCCACCACAAGTGGCGCAGTCAGTAGCATACGATAATTGAAACAATCCTCAGACTCCCAAAAAGGCGCACAAGACTGCAATTAATTTCGGTACTTATCGGTTAACGGGAGGCCACCCATTTTACAATCTAATATGATAAAATGTATGGAATTGCTACTTTGTGTTGAAATCGAACGTATATTACTTCGATGCCTATGGCTTGCTACAGCCACCACCCAAATGGGTGAGATATTTTGGAAAGTATATACTTGTTACTTATAGATAGTAAAAGTATTATTTTGCACAATGATTTTCATTTCGTATAAATTTAATAACCGTCGTTGAATGAGTGGCCTCTCGTTAACCGATAAGTACCTTAATTTCATAATTCACTTTTCCCTCCTTTCTGCTTTCATAACAAAAAGCTTCTCAGGATCACACTTCTTAAAATGGCAGTGTCAAGGGGTTGGCAGACAGTCGTGCAAATTGTCTGTCAACCGCGTCCTACTCGTAGAAAAATAGTGACGAAAAAAGTTTTCAAAGGCTATAGTAAGTTTACTCGCCGACGGCCTTATCTGGTGGAATAAACAGGTTCCAGTGAGATCACGGAAGTTAAGCTTTCAGCAGCGTGGTTAGTACTTGGATGGGTGACCGCCTGCGTGGCTGGGACCACACATCTCAGTATTTTCACGTCGGGCCGTCGGCGAACCCCTCTCCACTTAAGGGGGTGAGGCAATGAGTAGCCATGAGCGAAATCATCAGAACGAATTATGATCCTCTTTTGACATTTTCATGTCTTTGCTCTGGCACACAACCAAATTTTTGAAATGTCACGTTACGTAACGTGACATTGACACCTATCACTGACACCTGTCACTGACACCTGTCACTGTCAATTGACAGGTTGAAATTCAGTATGGAGCCTCCTATTGGGGCTGTCTCTAGGTAGTCCCATTCGAAGCTGAGTAGAAAATTGAAGATGACATGAAAATTGAAAATGTCTCAATGTGATGCAGACTCGTATGCAAGCGTTTTATGAGGGGGGTTAAACATTTTTTTTAAATTATTTTGTTTTTGATCAGCCGATTTTTGAGCGGGAATTCGGTATACTCGGAAAGATTTGCGATTCGCACTCGTGTTTCTGTCATTTTTCTTCCCTAGGGAGCGAACGGTTGGTCCTACAGTGCTCTGCAGAGGTCTCATTCGACGCTGAAAATTTTGATCTATTTACAATCGATTAGGAAAATCGGGTCAGAATTTTCTATTTTTGACCTCTGAATCGGATTCAGCACTCTCAAAACCCCCTGTCTCCCAACTTTCAGCGCCGGAATTCGAGTAGTTTGTCTAGAATAAGCTTAAGGAAAAACGCGTGAAGTCATCTGGAATGTATCTCTTTCTCAAGCGGTTCTCATGTGAGGGAGCGAGAGGTTATACCAAATGACGTCACGCGTTTTTCTTTTAGCTTATTCCAGCGAAACTACCTGCTGGAATTTTTTCCTTTCAATTTGTTGCACCTTTTTGGAGGAGAGCTGATGACGTCCGTGACGCCAAGAGTGGCAGACGGACGAAAATCCAGCCTGAAATGGTTGCTTACTTTACTTCAGTAATTTACTCATACCTGCAATTTTGGATGAAATTGAACAGGATGTGTGGGTAAGACAATGGCTGATGAGAAGAGACAAGAGGGGAGGAACTGCAAGTATGTTGACTGAATTTGAACATGAAGACCTCAAAGAATGGAATAATCCTTCATGAGAATGGAAAAACAGCAGTTTGGTTTACTTGAAGCAATTGCTCCTAAAATTTCAAAAGCAGACAGTTTTGCCTAGCTTGGCTTATTACACCAGCCGTGTAGGGTAGCGAGTGGATGAGTGGTGGGGGGCCCCAACTCGGCCAATAGAACCCTCTTCCATCCACTGACTCGGTCAAAAACACTCGCCCATCACTAGTACTATCACGAGTACTGTCTGGGCTGATTACACTGGGATTTGCTCGGCCGAGCACTCGGTAGGTGTAATTGGGCCTAAAGTGAGAACTCTGTCAGCCATCCAAGGAAGATTGTGGCGCACATAGTTTGATTTGCGCAAAAGATCGATAACATCATTCAGAGTAGACACATTTTTTTTCCATTGCAATACTTTTTTTCCCTTTAAATCAACGATTCACCACCATTCGGAGTGAGTCACTGCTTCCCAACCAGGCAGCATGACTTGAAAAACGAATTTTCTTTACTGTAATCTTTTCAGCATATCGTCGTTGAAGATGCAACACGTGCTAACTGAAATTTTGGGCAAAGTGAGATTATTATTTAGTCAGAAGCGCAATGTAGTGCCACGTCGATCTATGACGTTAGTTTCAGCAAAAACTCAACAGAATGCTATCGAATCGCAAAAAAATTATTACATATGATATCTGATAATGGAAGATGCAACCTCTCTTTTTTGTCTCTCATGAAAAGTTGCCAAAATTCAGTTAGCACGAGTTGCATCTTCAACGAAGATATACCTATTTGTATGTTGGCTGTTTCGACAGATTTTTAAAAATTCATCTTAACCTCTGCTAATCAAATGCACCAAAATTTTTATATTTATGTTTTGGAGTCTTCAATATATTTTGTCGAAGTAGGAACATGTTTCTGTGGTTCTCAGCCACTTTCATCAGCCTTATTTTGTTATATGATGGGGGGGCTTATCCCATTCATCTCCAAGTATACAACAAGCTTTCATTGTATCATGATTTCACCCATTTTTGATAAGATCGTTGAATAGCTGTGTTGTAAAACACCATCATATATCTTCCACTCTTTTTTCATCTAAGTTTTCAAAGGCAATTCCTTTCTGAGTTTAAAGGACATTTAACTTATGTTGGGGTTTTGAGATTAGTGTTGATGTTGTTTTATCGATTAATCTGAAGTTAGTTACCAGTTCTAATGAAACACTTGATTAAAACTTGCAGGAATTTTACAAAATTCAAATCAAAAGGGGGAGAAGCAGGACTTTTTGGATGGGCACATGGGTAGACAACTTTTTAGAAAGGAATTGCCTTTTAAAACTAAAATGAAAGAAGAGTAGAAGATATATGATGGTGTTTTACAACACAGCTATTCAACGACCTTATCAAAAATGGGTGAAATCATGATACAATGAATGCTTGTTGTATACTTGGAGATGAATGGGATAAGCCCCATCATATAACAAAATAAGGCTGATGAAAGTGGCTGAGAACCACAGAAACATGTTCCTACCTTGACAAAATATATTGAAGACTCCAAAACGTGTATTTCCTGTACGGAAAATGGTTCTACCAACCCATCAACACAACTTATATTTATGGAAAAAGAATAAGTTAAACTAGGGTTCTGTACAGTACAATTCATGCGTATTTCCATGGATTATTTCTCTTCAAAATTCGTCAAAATTCAAAATTAATTGAGAAACTTGAATTTTCATTTCATATTCAAGTCATCTTGATGATTGATATTCATTGTGTAATATAAGCAACCATTTCAAGGTATTCGCTGGGTAAATAATGCAACATGCTCTCAGCTGGTTGAAAACTCACTTTTGTAGAAGAGGAGAATTATTTTCTGGAAAATCTTCATAAAGTTCATGTTGTCGTAGCAGTATTCCTGGATTTTGAGAAGGAGCGCCATTTCGGACTTGGTGGTGTCCGTGAAAGCGTTGAAGAGGGGCACGTATTTCTGAAGATGCTTGAGAGCTTGCTCAGCGACGAGTTCTTCCTTTTTGTTCCACTCGGCCTGAGACATCACGGTTACCCAGATCTGCGGAAGGAGAAAATACGATTATAGAAGATGTCAGGGTTCCATAGAAACTCATAGCAGTACTTAATTTTGCCCTTTCCAGTTAAAAACCTCAAATTTGTGAAGAAAATCGGACAATTAACCTTTCCTAGGGGCCCATGGACGAGCATCTTTATCCCAGCAATGTGTTGCTGGCATGATGGCGGCAAAAGTTTCCCGGCAACATTGCTCAAGCTTTATCGCTGCGATATCGCTGGCATCGCATGGATACTTCAACGAGATGGCCAGGCAATATATCCGTGTAGCCAAAAAACTTATGCGAAGAAAGATTAGCAAAACGTGATATGACCAGTGACCAGGCTTATAAAAAATTTAAACGCCTTCGCTGAATAAGAACAAAAAAAGAAGTGGCAATGGTGGAGGGAACCCTTCAACTAGGTTTGCTTATGATGCGATATCCTTCATATTATCCCGAGATGTCCTTGAACCGGGAATGGACAGCCAAAACTACTCTGCGGAGCGTGGGGAAGAGGATATAAATGTAAGTACGAGTATATACGCTAAATAGAATTAATAATTTTACTCGTACTTAATAAATATTTGAATTAATTCATTCATAAACACTGTCAAACTCGAGTCAATCACCGACATTAATGACTGATATTTGACGGAGGACGACATAGGCAGCTGCCACTTCCTCGATCATGGTGTCTTCTCAACTACGTGTAAACGCGACCTCCCTAACAACATGTATGTGGCCTTCACGATGCCAAGAAGTTGCTCAGCAACATTCGGCCACACATTGCCGGGCGATACTGTTCAGCAACCCAATGCCAGGATGTTGCTCGGCAATAGATGAAGAGCCATGGTCCCGGCCATGCGGACGAGATGATCAACTCTTATCAACCTCTTATCATTATCAAAGTTTGTTTTTTCTCTTTGGCCATCGTCCGCGCCGGGACTTCTATGTTTATTTGTCGCATTTTCTTTGAAATGGTTTCAAATGGTTTCAAATTCAAATGTGTAATTTGACTTATGAATATCGGCGGAATCTATGGATGCACACTCAATTTCTTGTTTTTAGGGCACATTTAGAGAATTATAGCGCACGTTTTTGCGATCGAAGAAGAAAAAGAACATTAAAAATTAATATGAGGAGGAAAAACAAATATTTAAAACTCTGTCGCTCCAAGTTTGAGTGTTCAAGGTTTATCTTTATCTTTTCGCTTGTTTCTTGCACAAAATGGCATTAATAAAAATCGAAACGTGTTGTAAATGAGCCCGTGATCTTAGAACTGACGCACACCATGCTATGGAGGGGTAAAGAAGTTGACTTTTGGAAAAAGCTTAAAAATAAAAAGTGCCCTTCTTCCACTTCACGTTTGGGAATAAGATAAAGCGGGAAGAAGCTGAAAACAGCTCGAGTGATTTGAGGAGTTTGTGATTTTTTCTGCTTTGTATACCTCTCAAAGGGAAACACATTTCAAAACTTTTTTCCAATATCAATCCTGGGTTCACTCAGTAAAGGCCCTGAAAAGGTAAATATTGCTAAACTGATAATATTCAAAAAAAGATTTAAAACCAGGATACACTCTAGAATACGGATAAGTTCTCAATTCTCCCCATTTGAAGTGTTTTAAAAGCATTTAAACAAAGTTGCTAAAAACCCAGATTAACCCACTAATAAGGGGTGTTACAAACCAATGTGATGATGTCTTGCTCCGAAATGCAGTGTTTAGCAGCATAATCCCGAATCTCGGTAATGAGTTCTTTGATTGGCAGGCCGTCAGCCAACTTTTCTTCCAAATCCTTCTGAAGATCGCGCTTTGCCTCTTGGCTCGCCTGGAAAATTCGAATAGATTATTTTCACAAAATCAAGATCCACTAGCAGCCAAGACAATGTATGTCCCGCAAGCCAAAACATGCTTTCTCCGCGCCTCAATAGAACAGATCCTAAAGCGCAAACAAATTCCTTCCTCTGAGAGGAGAGGAAGCACCTTTAGCCCTCAGCTTCCATGATGAATAGGTAGGTCACCGTGTTAAGCAAGACGATACAAGGTGGCCAGGAAAGCAAACCCAATCAACAAGCCCTATCAACCCCTATCACAACTCACAATCCAACTCACAACCACACAATTAACATAATTGTAAAATTATATATGTATGTGACAAAACAATCCTCCAAAACTAGAAATTCGGTAAACCACATCGAAATTATCAAAATTTTAGAATTTACTTCATGATTTTGGGATGGGAGACAACTCGGCCACTATCAGGGATATGAAAGCAAGGGGTCAGGGGCAACGTCAGAGTTAACAGTAGCGATGTCTAATATAAGTTCATCGTGATTACTATAAAGGCTGGATGCTACAGTGATGTTGAACAAAACAGAGAGAAGAGATTGTAACCCGCACAATGAGCACTTTGTGTGGACTGGAAATTCCTCAGCTCCAAAATGTTTGAAATATAGGCATCTGACAGGATGGATGAGTGATAGTGACACGGATTTTACGATTCCTCTCGCAGTTCTGAGCTTCGAGGTTCAAATCCAGGCTCCTATCTCCTTTTTTTTTAGCCTGGCCCTGGCCAACAGCTAGTTTGATTCCTCAAAACTTTTGGTGCCAATTTTCACCTTGAGATTACAGCTGGTTTGCCCCGGAAAATGGGTTGAAAGGGATCGTGTGACGTCATTTAGGTTCCACAAAAGGGGGGCCCCAGGCAGGCGGGGTTTAGATTTAGAAGGACGTCTTAAATGGAAATTTCGAAAATGTATAATACCTCTCTTCAAACACCACCTAGGAAATGAATATCAATATTATGATGAATTTAATCATTCCAAACACTGGAAATAAGTTCAAACGATGAGTAGGTACTCCCATCACTTATCACCAATATGCTCATTCGAACCAATGTTCTTGTTACTGCCGATGTTCTAACCTCTCAAACCTAACGAACTAGCATTGTAACCCACTGTCATAGAAATATTGTTGTACCAACTGAATTATATCCACTTCTCACCTGCGCTAAGTGAAGTTTGACCAACTCGGCCAAACCCTTTTCTTCAAAAGACGTTTTGAGATGTTCTTCAGTTCGTTTATTGGTCGGGAAAAAATCCAAAAGTCTGAAAAAACAAGAATTTTTTCAATCAATGATTATATTAGAAAAGTTATTATAGTTTTATTAATTTTATAGTTTTATCAATTCTTACTTGATAAGATATTTTTGAGAAACGAGGAAGTAGCCATTATTACTTTCTTAAAAAAACCACCATAGCGCGACAGTTCACGATGGACCAATTTACCAGGATTTATCGCAATACCTATTGCC
>JAEMON010000013.1:16995938-17006739 GCA_030264115.1 Lygus lineolaris
ATTACAAAAATTTTGAAGCCATTGCAATAGCATTATTTTCTTTGAAAATTCGCTAAAAGCGCGGGAACGCGTTTCAAGGAATCTAGCTGACATGGAGTTTCAAGTTCCAAGGCAGTTTAGTTTGGCTAGATCCTGTAACAGCGCTAAATGCACTTGTTCTCAATTACCCCACCTGACCCGGAAATCGGCCGTTTTTTGCTCAAACGACCTAAATCGCCAAAATGCCGTAAAAATGGGTATTTACAAGCCTTTTTAAATTTTTTTTCCTCTCTTCAGTTTATTTCAAGGATCCAGTGACCGTTGTTCACTTATTTTAACTCTCTGCTACCCCAGCAGTTTTCAGTCATGCATTATCCCCTAAAACTACCCCAGCCAGTAGTAGTAGGATCTCCCTTCTACAGTACTTCTATAGTACGTTTCTCGCTGAGTTACATTACACTACATTTTCCCCTTGGATTTCTCGCTGGGTTACATTACACTACATTTTCCCCTAGGTTTTATAATGTTTTGAACTTTTTTGGAATGACTGATTGCTAAAACTTGAAAAATAAAATGACGTCATAATGACCTAAAATCGAGAAATTAGTGGAATTAGCAACCTAAATCACAAAACTAAGTGACCTAAATGTCCTAGAAAAAATGACTTAAATCAAAATATTGAACGACCCAAGTTACTCGTCTCTGCTAATGAGCTAACTATACTCCACTTCCTTCCACTTGAGAGTACAGATACAGCAGGCTGACGCCACAGCCTGCTGTATCGGTACTCTCAAGTGGAAGGAAGTGGAGTATAGTTAGCTCATTGAGCATAGTTAGCTCAGCACGCTGTGGCGTCCTATTGAAACGGAAACGTTCTCCAGATAAGAAGAAAATCGTTAGTCATGACCCCTGGCATTATTCATGCTGGTCCTTTATGGCATCGACTGTATAATTCCCCTTTGATTAAGATGGATATATTCAATAACTCATTCTGGGTCAATCGGTCTCAACCCACTGGGTTCGTTCAAGATACCGATGGATCGATAGGTTAGTGCATCGAAACATCAGGAGGACCGAACCAATCCAAGGAACAATCCAAAACAAATGGACTGCAAAATTCGTACGTACCGGATATTATGGAATTCAAAATTACATTCAGCAGCATTTTAGCGAATTTTCGAAGAAAATGAAGCTATTGCAAAGGCTTCAGAATTTAAATAATGCAGATTTTTGACAATTTTCTTCATGGAAATCCGTTTCAGACCATTCTAAAACGATTCCTGAAATTTAACACGTTTTTATATGTACATATATATATTTATTTATATAATATGCGACACTCCAGACGATATCTCCCCGAGGGATCGAGATAAAAAATCCAAAAAAAAATTGTAAAATGTCAATAATATCGAAAGAAAGGATGAGTCCGTTGGCCAGAATTTTTGGAGTACTCCAAGGGGTCAAATTTTGAAAATTTAGAGTAAAAAATCGCTGAAAACGTGTTTTTTGAGGTTTTTGGTTTGAATTACCAAATTAAACATAGGAAAATAGGTGTATTCGGAATCAGAGTGACATTTCCTAACCACCGAATCGGTTAAAATTATTCTTTGAAAATTCGCTCACCAACTCATGCTGCATGAATGGAACTTTTTTAAATCCATGCATCCATACCTTATAAGGTTAAAATAAGGAGCCCGAAAAGAACTGGCCTTCGAAATCATCTTGTCATTTGATATTGTTGATATTTACTTAAACACGATTTTGGACTTCTTAAAACTATATTCAAGATAACACACGAACCATTATCAAATAAACGTTGTCTTCTAAGTGACTTTCAGAGCTACCCAGAATGGGAAGGAAATGGAGAATTTTCAAAAATGTGTTAAAGTTACACAATAATTTTTATCGACTAATTCAGCCCAATAATTTTTTTTTTTTTCAAAATGTACTCAAACGCCCTTCAAGGCCCTGAGTCCACACCACTAGACAGAACTCAAATTACAGGTGGAACACATAGAAGTGATAGGATAGACGATAAAAGAGGAATGTAACCACTCCTTCTCGTAGAGATAAAATTTCGAAGGAGCGATAACAGGTCATTGATTCCAATCCTAATTATTGAGAACGAAAAACTACGAATAGTAACGAGGTGAAACGAGTTCTAAGAACACCAACTAGTTGGAGGAGCAAACATCAATATTAACTATCCCTCGTTAATGAACTGAAAAGAAGGACCATCAGAAGCAGAAACGCTGTAAATTATTACACAACGGTTTGTTATTTTCACATCACCCATCTGTAAAGGTCTTATTTGTGTATAGTAAGTATCTATACCGTAATTATACCGCAGAGGATCACAATTCGACGAGTGAGTACGATGAGTACCTAGATATAACTGTAATTATTAGGTTTGTTCGCAGTGCAAGTTCCGAACCTTGGGAATCGTTCTGCGCATGCGCAGTTTTAGTTTTTGCGTTCACAGTACAGCCTAGGGATGGAAGATCGACTAGAATTTTCAAGCGGATCGACATTTTCGGTCCGATTAATCGATTTTTTAGATCGATCCCAACTTGCCAGAGAATGGCGCGTATCGATATTTGTATGGCCTTATACTTTAATTTTTGGGAGGGATACCAAATATCAAGTGCGAACTAACTAACTCTTTTTTTTCTGAAAGGTTATGGCTTAAAAGAAACAATATTGCAGTCGAGAGCAAAAATAATGTATCTGTAATTTTAGAAAATGTATTAAAATTTTCATCATTGTAATATGGCGGGAAAGTTACGTTGAAACGGGTGTCCTCTATCATTGGCCAAACCTGTCCATGCCTGTCAACTAAACAAAACTGAAAACGGAAAATCTCAGAAACAACACTGTTTTAGCTCCATACTAGTGAGAATATAATTCACTTAATTAAATTATTGATAGAACTAATTAATAATAATCAATTATTTAAATAAATTATTTTTTCACTGCTCCCTGTGTGATCTCAGCACATCCTCTTTCGGTTGTTCAATTAGTGTGACGTGTAACCAGGTGTTTCAAGGGCCCTCGGAATGCCGCCTGTTTTTCAAACAGCTGAGATTTTATTCAAAATTTTCTTCACACCAGAAAGATAAACCTTTTTTTTTGTATTAACAGTGTTATTTTATTCCAAATAACAACGTGAGAGCAGAAAAAATTTGATTTTCTCATACTCGATCATTCCCCATTGCTTACAAATTTGATTTTCTAAGGAATTCTTGTAGCCAAAATATCTTAATTTTGTTTTAAAAGGCAATGTATTAATATTTTATTTCAAGCAGTGATCGAGGAGCACATCTTATTTGTGTCTGCCGATATGTAACTTTAACAATTTGTGTAGAAATATTACGAGCGACAACAAATTCAATTTTAATGGAATAAATACCTTGCTGTAGGTAATGTTTAATAATCGTGTGAATCGGGAAGTACTGGTTTTTAATTATAACAATTAGTGCACTGCAGTTAATTACTTTATTACAAGAGCGAGCAAGATGGCGAATAACAGAATCACTGCTATATGAATCAGTGCTGTCTCCAATTAGGTAATTGTTCAAATATATTATTAAAATAATAAACTAACAAAACATTTCCCAGAAATTATAAAATGAAATTATAATAATAATCACATTGCTATTTCCTATTTGTTTGTTATTTATTACTCAGAAAAACAACTCATCCAACCACATTCTCTACTAGAATGAGTAAATAGAGGGATTACAGCAGTCATTCAAAAGCTTGAGCATAATAGGAGAATCAGAAGATCGATTGACAAAAATATCGATTCTTTTGAGCCAATTATTGATCTTTTCAATTCAAAACTTTCGATACATTGATTCCCAAAATTCGATTCTCTTTAGTACGATCTCCATCCCTAGCCCTAGTGCAGCCATTCCGAGTTCGCAGTTCTAGTTCTGTGTTCATAGTGCATCTAGAACCAAGTTCTGAACCAGTTCGGACCCGATGGATTCCGTTCGAAAATTTTTCCCGAACTCAGCTACTCACGTGACACGCTTTTTTTACAGTTTATTTCTCTCCTTCGTTTATTTTATTGCGCGGTCGTTACTCACTTTATTTTATGTCTGTTAGTAGTAGTTTTTTATTTTAATGTCTGTAGTAGTAGCAGTAGTGAGTTGAATAAAGGAGGTGCAAGTGATGTCGATGGCATGACATGATTGTTATTACGTTGTGTTTTTTGTTTTTGCAGTAATTACATATTACCAAAGTTTTGTTTCCAGTTAAAAAAGAAAATTAAATGCCTCTTAAAACAAGTAGTCTAGTTGTTGTCTCGAAACCTGACTGTTGAACTCATCAATCATTTTCAGGGGGGAAATTTGGTGTACAAAATTTGTACACCAATACTACCTCTATTTTCGTTTTAAAAAAGAAGTAGCTTCCTCAAATCTTACCCTGCTTCAAGCTTACCAAGATCAATCTGTTAGTTGAATAAAATTGAAGTGAAACAATTTATTTTTCTTAGATAATTACTAGTAATTTGTTTTTTAATGGTAAAACTAGGTACGAATCTGTTTAAAAAATACAGGGTGATTCAAAAAGAATACCACAACTTTGAAAATTGATAACTCTGCAAAGAATAAACGGAGAGTGGAGCACTATGTGTCATCGATTCGAGGAAGCTCTGAAGTTTTTTTAGTTCCTTATTTGTGTTAACAATTCCTTAACAATGTGTTTGTTGTAAATGCCAAGATGGCGACCGCTCAGCAGAAAACATTTTGTGTTATCGAGTAGGTACGGCAGAAGTGAATCGACTACAGTTGTTCAGCGCGCATTTCGAACTAAGTATTGTGCTCAACCACCTGATAGGTGGTGTATCAAACGTTGGTATGAACAGTTCACAGAGAATGGTGTGTAGTTCGAAATGCGCGCTGAACAACTGTAGTCGATTCACTTCTGCCGTACTCGATAACACAAAATGCTTTCTGCTGAGCGATCGCCATCTTGGCATTAACAACAAACACATTGTTAAGGAATTATTGTTAACACAAATAAGGAACTAAAAAAAACTTCAGAGCTTCCTCGAATCGATCACACATAGTGCTCCACTCTCCGTTTATTCTTTGCAGAGTTATCAATTTTCAAAGTTATTCTTTTTGAATCACCCTGTATATATTAGGACACCAGAGCATTTCAGTGACGCGTTAAGAATGTAGGTACAGAACTTGGTAAGTACGAACAGTAAGTACGAGTAGGTACCAAATTTTCTCGAAAATGAATAGCTATAAAATTCAAATTAGGTGTCCTACTTGGTTGGCACCAACTACCCTTACCAAAATGTGGGGGTTTAAAGACAAATTGCAGCTTGATAATCTATGCCATTATAGATGAGTAGGTATTTCTAGGTCAGAAGGTAACCAAATGCTTCTACTTGATTATTCACCATGGAAGTAGGAATCCTACTTCCATGTTTATTCATCTTCAGGTTTGGAAAACGTTTACAGTGTAAGTTCGGTGACCTTGAGTTCCGGAATTGTAAATTCGGAACTGCTTATTTCTAGAATGGTTCGGAACCTGCACTGCGAACAAACCTTATATTGTAAGTATACTATTTCAAACTGTATTGTATTGGTTCTGTTTCATCATTTAATGATTAACAGGTCAATTCCAATATTTTTCCGACCGTTACGTTACAGTATGAAATGAGGCCTCGCGATCGTTACGTTACGATATAATAAACTGCGACGAGAAAACATGATGTTTTGTTTTTATAAAAGATTTGGCCTGCTCAGTGAGTCATTAAACAGCTGCAGTTAATCATCATTAAATTAATGATCTGACTGTAGAACCGTAGGTCTACTGTCCGTTTTTTTTTAATGATTGGACACGAACGTCCAATAAAAATCAAGTCCTATTATGGTTGCACAACACAAACAATGGAGCACAATGATGGCTTGTGTTTGCTGTATAAAAATGGTTCTAGTTTCCAATTAGGTAGCTTAGTACTAATAGAACCAAAAATCGAATGTAGGCAGTAAATAAACCTGTGAAACATTGGAAATACAGCTAGATTTGCAATGAAATGGTAGGGTAATATAATACCTATTCAGTACTAGGTACCTTCAAAGAAGAACATGAACATTTATAGTAAGTTACAAGCGTCATGACTAGGGCTGCAACATCGATTATAAAAACCATAGAGGTTTCCAAACCTCGATATCAAGAAAACCATTAATGTTTTGTAGAAGGACCGTTGAAAACCTGAGCTTTTGGCCTTAATATCCAGTTTCAGCGCTCTTCATTTTAGTGCAATTTTTGTTTTGTTTTCAAATTATTATTTAGTACATTATGAATTTAATGACCTCGTACCATACCTACTCCATTACATAAAGCTCACCTCTCATTGAGATCAAACTGTAATTTCTTGAAAAATAGGAAATATCTATAAGTCATCGAATCTCTAAGTCCATTGAATTCAATACAATCTTCATTTTCCATCTCAGATGCCTACCGTTAGATTCCCAAGATTAGAAATTAATGTACGTGTAGTTTTCAAGTGAGTACGCAGGTTTTTAAATTAAACTTATGTCGATGTTGTAAAAACGAAGAATTGAACGTCGATTTTTTGAAAACACCATCGATGTCACAGCTCTAGTGCACTTATAGAAAAATAAAAGTTGAGAAATTGGTTGAAGGGTTATATTTTTACCCGATTGTTGAAAAGAAACCAAAAGTGAATGAATGATTGTAGAGGAAATACTAGTAGATACCTACTTACTAATCAATGCATGTTTATGACAATAGACCTTATCCAGCTGGGAGGGAGGGTTGAGTGAGGTTACCCAGAGTCAGGTTACTGGTCGTGAGGACAAAGGATGAACATACAGAGTAACGCAGATGAGTATTCTGAGCTATTTCCCCTGTTGTTTCGTTTTATACTGGTGATATTTTTGTTAATTGGGATACATACCTGTTACAATATTTCAATGGTAATTGTAACAATTCTGAAATCGAAAGTTAGTTAACTGGGATATGCTCCAACAATGAAATTCTATCGAATTTCTATAAAATACTTGTTTTACCTTTTTTGGCTCTTCTAGATGATTTGTACCTACTTAATTTTCAATCACGTGTGGTAATGAATATAACAATTTTTGATACAGTAGAACACCGTCTTGGTAAGTTGGTATCTTTAATATTAGGTATTCCTCACACTTCCACTGCCACTCGTGGTCCGTTTCTACACTACTTGTTTTTATGCCTTGTTTGAATAAATGAATTTATGTAAAAATCATATTAGGTATGGAGAATATCACATTATAGTTTTAATTAAGTTTGTAAGAACTGCTGTCCCAGGATGAGGCAATTCGGCACCGAGACGTTCTGTTCAGTCTGGTGATTGTTCCAAATGGCACAAGTACAACCATTCTGGTACAATCACGAAAATAATTGAAATTGTTAGTGGATTTTCGCCTTACAAAACGAAAATATGTTGAGAAAAAGTCCTCAAGAAATACAGCAACCAGGACGAGCAATCAACAAGCCCAGTAACCTAACGGGGGAAGGTTATTCGCGCTTACACCAAAAGCGACGCTAGCGTCTGGAAATGGTCTATTCCTAGGTAGGTAAGGCAGTGTATTCACTGTGGATTTGTATTTGTGTATTAAGTAAAACTGCTTAAAAATTTTTCACGGTTCAATTTTTCAGGAGAACCAGAAGTGAATGAACACAAAAACGACATAGTGTTTAGTGTAGTATCTGACTTCCTGTACTAAAGTTAGATGGAACTTGGTTTATTCAAATGCCAAGTTCAAATTATTTATTATTCATATAATATTATTCAGACGGTGAAACATGAAATGAATGCGAAAGGTGAAAAAGTCAAGGAGAAGAATCACTAGGTGATTATAGTGTCTTTAGACGGTATAATATCATACCGAATACTTCTACTCTGAGAGAAGTTTGACAAGGATTTTCTGATTTCAACATCGTTTTTCGTTGGGAATTTATAGGAAAAATTCAAAAGGAAACCATAGTAGGTACATAATATTGCTAAATGACGACACCATGCGGATGCGGGATCGGGAACGAAAGAAAACGTGCGAAAATTGACAGTTGAATGGGTGAAGGAGAAAGCAAAATGTCGGACCCTTCAACAAGGGAGCGGAGACCACATGCCTGAAGCCGTCCACTCCATTAAATTATTCAAACTAAAATCAATTTTATTCGATCAACCGAGTCAACGAGAGTAAGTTGTAAGTCTGAACTATAAAGAATATAAGTTGCAAAAATGAAAGAAAACGACGAAATATAAAAAGTGTTGATGAAAAGAACAATAAGATTCGAAGGTTGGGGAAAACGTGTTTGATTAGACGCAGAAAATGAGCTTAAGGGCTTACCTCTTTTCCTGGTTTTGATCCGTTGGCCTGAAAGCACTGGTTTTTCTGTTTTTTGACTCATACAATAACTGGCTGGAATCAAAACAAAGGGAAAAAATCCAATTTTAGACTCGAAGATTTCACTTTAGAAAATGTTACGTGACATTGCAGAAAGTTGAGGTTAGTACACCAGAAAAAGAGCTTTCTAATACAGGAAAACCCTTGGAAAAGGGGTGGGAATACGAAGAAATCTATTCTAAAATCACAATAAACTATAAAAAGAGGTGCTATATCTACGAATACGTGGGGAACAGTACACAAAAAAGGTGAGGATTTGCTAGGAAAAATACAATAGAAATGCCAGAAAAGCTTACCGATGTGAATCTGGGCCGCAATAGGGCAAACGTACCTCAAGGTTAATCAATCATAAAACCACACGGAAATTCCCACAATTGTCATGCATTTCAATTTAACAATGTTAGTTCTTCGATTTCGAAGGAGATTTGATGGAAAATTTCAAGAAATACTTACGGAAAAACCTGTTAACCTGCAGGACGAACTAGTCTTCGTGGAACGGAAGTTAATGGAGGTAGTAGAAAGGAAGGATGGAGTTGGTCAACGTGTGATGATTCTCTCCCTCTTCTTTTTGCGGGGTCCTGTTTTTTGTTCTCTACGACAAACCCTACCGGGAAATTTTCGATTTGTTTCTAAGAATTATTTCTAAGAAAAAATTCCTACTAATAATTAAATAAAATTAAAGAAATTCTCTCTAGTAAAAGTGAATGAATAGTAACGAAAATTGTGGGGATGGAAACTTGTTTGGGTGAAAAAATGTGTTTAATCGATTTTTAGGGTTTTTATTGGAGTGAATTAACGTGGATTGGTTTAGTGTAATCGAAATGAAGCCGATTTGTACAGGTCTGAAGCCAATTTTTGGCCTGATGGTATTGTTAGTGCTGCTCCTTACGGTTATTCAAGGAACTTTTATCCATGTCCCGCGCGAGGGAACCTGAAGAAATTTGAATTGAACGCACTGAGGAATAATTACAATATTTCATTCTTATCAGTACGTACCTGTATTTGGAGATACATATGATTTACATGTAGGTACCTACTGATTAATGTTAGTTCTAGTTTACCTAGAAAACTAGGTAAATCTCTTATTTTATTAATCTCGAAAATCTATTATTTTAGCCCACTCTTGTTGATTCCACCTCTTTCCTCTCTCTCACAGCCGGTAGGGCGTTATGGGCTGTCCAACGATAACCACTTATCTGGGTAGGTACACATTTATTTATTAGTAGGTACCTAAGTTACTCTATGGTAGGTACCCAATAGCGAAGAGCTCAGGAAGTAGGAAAGTAGAAGTATCAAGGAAGTTGAAATTTAACTGACCTCCTTTGTCAAAGCCGCCCGCTCAGCTGTGCCAAAACTCGAGCTGCGCCGTGTGCTATCCACAGTAGGCAATCCCGCAATAGATGGCCCAATCCCGCAATAGGTGTAGTAACCTACACTCACACTGTATTATTGTTTATCCTCTCAAGACCCTCTACATAGTTGCCAATCTCAACAAAATTTTCTGTAAATATTTCATTGTCAGAAGGTCGAAACTTTTCGATATACAGACTTTTTAACAGTTCCCTGCCCTGTCTTTTTGTTTGCCTTCAACCTTGGAAATCGTTCCTCGATTTCTTTGAATGTACGGACTTTTTTTCCATGAATATCCTACCTGCCAGGCAGGACAGAAAGATATTCGAAGATATTCAAGCCATACATCGCCATTTAATGGTGTACCGGCCAGAGTGTCAACCTTGATCAAAAATTCGCAAATCTCGGGAATTATAGAGTTCATATTAACACTCACTACAAATCTTATTACTACTTCATGTCAATATGTTTTTTTTAAAAAGTAACCGCTCCCCCCCCCCCCCCCCCCCCCCCCCCCCCCCCACCTGTTACCATTTTGCTGTTAAAACATTTCTCCAACTTTTCTCAGCCAATAATCAATCAATTTCAAATCTGTTTAAGGCTTTCTTTTTATTTTTTAATTCTGAAGGGCAACTCACTATCAAAATTTTAAATTGATAACAAAATGTGAAATTTTTGACATTTAAAATTTCGATAGTGTGTTGCCCTGCAGAATTAAAAAAATTGAAAGAATGCCGAAAACAGATTTAGAAATTGACCGATTATTGGCTGATAAAAGTTTCACACTACCGGCGGAACCCCCTTAAGTAACAATTTTGATTACCCATATAATCCCAAACTACACATTTGCGTTGGAACAAAAATTTCTCTACGCTTGGAGGTCTTCTCCAACAATTCAAATAGTTGGAACAGACCCCAACTGAGCCTACGTATGACCTTAGAAATCCATGATGAAAGTGAATAGAAATTTCTCCCTATTGGACTGGGCTGTTTAACCTTCCATTCATACTCAGGTAGAACTCATCATAGGGTGAAGGCAC
>JAEMON010000013.1:17040284-17053050 GCA_030264115.1 Lygus lineolaris
GTGAAGCCTCGATCCAGGCGATATCTGACCGAGGGATAAAGCTAAAAATCCGAAAAAAAAAAGTTCAAAATGTTGGAGTACTCCAAGGGGTCAAATTTTGAAAATGTAGTTTCAGAAATCGCAGAAAACGTGTTTTTGAGGTTTTTGGTGTAAATTACTATCTCAAACATAGGAACATACCTATGGTATATTCTCAATCCAGCGTAAAATTTCCTATAAGAATCACCCACCAAATCGGTTAAAATCATTATTCGTAAATTCGATCATCAACTATGCTGCATGAAAGGGACTTTTTTTTATGAAACCATCGTGACGGTCGGAATGAGACTGAAGGAAGCGAGACCGTGCAGGTAGACTCGAAACCGCTCTCTGGGGGTGGGAGATTACGAGACCGTGTAGACAGCTTCGAGACTGCTCTCGCAATCTCCCCCGCCGAGAGCGGTCTCGGCAACCACTCTAGCTCTCCCGGCGCTCGTGGTGGAGACATGGCCGACACTGCTCTACGCAATTAGTGTCTCTCTAGCTCTCGCCGTGTATACCCACCTTTATACTGCATGACTAGAACTGTTGAATTTTGCAAATGACGATGTCTGTCTTTGAAGGGCACCTAGTAACATGAATCAACAGAAATGAAAGCTAGGGTGGCAGTAGTATCGCACTCTGTCCTGGACTGCGTCCTCCCCAGGAGGCCGTGGCCATGGAGGTTCACTTTCCTACTCGAGAATCCATATTTTTTCGTCTCTGACTTCTCAAATTCTCTTATCATTGCATATCACTATCCAAAACTGATGTGTCGTTTGTCTTCCAGGCAATAGCCAATGCAAAGCATATTATCATGGACGTTCACACTGCCTGGATTGAGCTCTCTTATTCGGTGCCTGAACAACTCAAGCCCGTGTCAACTGAAGAGACGAAGGCAGTGACGAGATACAAACCTGAAGACGTCTTCAACAACAGTCCGTTCCACATTATGCAGTGCAGGAGGCGAAAGGAGGGTGTCGTGAGCACGACCTCCCTCAAGGCAGACACCCACGTGGTGGCAGACGAGACGTATCCCCTCATGGAGTCAGTGATGGTTCCTTACGGCAAGACGCAGGAAGACACTCCTGCTAAGAGATTGTTCGATCAGCAGTTGCACCAGAGCCGATCAGTTATTGAAGTAGCTTTTGGAAAGTTGATTAACCGATTCAGTCGTCTTCGGTGAGCTATTTTCTATTTACATTTTATTCCAAATTCGACTCTCATTGAAACGGTAAACAAACTTAATAGAAGCGAAAAAGTCAGGGAAGATTTATGAATCGATCCACAGACCTCTCCCATCCCTTACAAACAGCCCTTTTGTCATTTTAGCGAATTTTCGAAGAAAATGAAGCTATTGCAATGGCTTCAAAAATTTTGTAATCCAAATTTTTGACAATTTTCTTCATGGGAATCCGTTTCAGACCATTCTAAAACGATTCCTGAAATTTAACACTTTTTCATATATATATATATATATATATGTGTGTGTGTGTGTGTGTGTGTGTGTGTGTGTGTGTGTGTGTGTGTGTGTGTGTGTCACTCCAGACGAATCTACCCGTGGGATCGAGATAAAAAATCCAAAAAAATTTTAAAATGTCAATAATATCAAAAGTAAGGATGAGTTCGTTGGCCAGAATTTTTGGAGTACTCCAAAAGGTCAAATTTTGAAAATTTAGTTTCAAAAATCGCTAAACAACGTTTTTTTTGAGGTTTTTGGTGTGAAATACCAACCTAAATATAGGAACATTATGGTATATTCGGAATCAGCGTGAAATTCCCTATAAGAATCACACACAAAATCGGTTAAATTTATTCTTTGAAAATTCGCTCACCAACTCATGCTGCATGAATGGAACTTTTTTAGTTCACAATTCGGCTTGAGCCCCCGTGCATTCTGGGTCGTACTGAATAGATTGTTAAGAGAAACAGGGCGCTTAAGCGCCCCTCCGCACTAAATGTGTTAACAATGAATTAATAATTAATTAATTCCATCTATTTATTAATTGAATGGGTCACCTCAACAACGGCGTAACCCACAACTTTTCAGAGATTTTGATGCAATAATGTCGTAACCCCCAAGATGCATCGTGGGGAATATTTGTTTTCCCTTCCTTGAGGTTGGTAACAGCAGATTTTCAAATTTAAAAAGATATCGCTCCAAATGTTCATCACATTTTAGGCTTTGCTGAAAATTTTCGCAAAAGTGGGTTACGCCGTTGTTGAGGTGACCCATTCAATTATGTAAAGTCTATTCTCACTAATCAGGAGCCCAAACGGTCAGCTTTGTGTTTTGTTTTGTTTGGTTGGCATCTTGGACGGAATTGGCCTATGACAGGCAACACCCTTTTCAATGTCACTTTCCCGCCTACAATGATAAATATTTGAATAGCTTTTGATTTTTTTAGGAATATGGATCACACGCTTCAGTACTCCGAAGGATTGATCAAAGCCTGTATTGGGATCCACAACTACTGTTTAAAAGCTGGGGATGATTTCAGCCCCAGAGAAGTTAAACTACCCGGTAAGCCAGTTGTACCTCCGCGTCATCTGTTGAACTTGATCATTCTCTTTAGTCAACATAAGTAATTTTTGGTCATATTTAGGTTAAATTTAGCAGAACCTTTTGTATAAGTTTGTGCTTCATATTCTATTTAATATTCAAGTAAGTAGTTATGTTTATAATTGAGGCGCCAGGTGGAAAGAGGGCCTATATGCAAAATTCCCTTTTCGAGATAACGCCTTCCAAAGTTCTGATTTCACCGCAATTACCTATAATACTATACTTCTGGATAGAAATGGTCGATACTTTTTCTTCGACACTAAGTTGCAATGAATGGTCACAACAATATAACAATAAAATTCTGTAACAACTCTAAAATTGAGTTTGAAAATCGTCTTGTTGGTGGCCCGTTTTACTCCTGATGACATTCCCCATGGTTCAAACAGTGCCACTCGACGTTATTTTGGGTTATCGCCAGTGCCACTGGCTTATATCACTGGGTTATATCAGTGCCTCTCGACGTTATTTTGGTTATCTTCACTCATTTTATTATAAAAAATAATATTTATTGCACTTCGAAAGCAAAGAAACAGACAGGATTCTAATCACTGACAAGAACCTCCATCACGAAACTATCGATATCTCTGTCAATATTCGAGATATCGACTTGTTGTGAGCATACTCTCGATATGTCGGAGAGTTCAAAAATGCGAAAACATGAAAAAGGGCCACTAAGCGATGAAGGCCCTTTTTCCACCTGGCGCCTCAATTTTGATGGTTGTTGGAGTTTGTTGATCTCCTGGCGCTTTTGCAGAATTATAGGAGGTTCTTGTATCTTGTGAATAACTTGACTCATAGACTCATGTTTGTAGGTATGATTAGGGCCTCACTGTGAAAGCGGAAACGTCAAAAAAATAAAAAACTTTTGAAAAAGAAAAAACGGCGTCTATGAGTCAAGTTATTCACAAAATACAAGAACCTTTTATAATTTTGTTTTCTTAATGGGGTCTGCGCATGATAAATCAAAATTGGAAAAAACCTATTAATTATGTTATTTGAGTTGCCATGACTAGTAAACACTATTTATCAGGACGAAAAACTCCTTGTGGGAGCAGAAATCGTCATGTTGAAATGGAATGTTTTGAATTTCGCGGGGGGGGGGGGGGGGTGACGTAGGTACCTCCGGAGGTACGTATACCCCCCTGCTGTCCCTTTAAAAACCGTTCCGATGGTTTCGACATTCTCCGCATGGATGCGCTTCCAATCCAACCACCAATCAGCGCGCTCCATTTCCGCGCGCATTTTTCAAACGTTCACATTTCTCTTCGTTGATTAAAAAAAAAAAAAATAGGGAGACCACATAATTATGAAATAACCCCACTTTGGCCATTTTGAATCGATTCCTTTTCAATAAAAATTGTAAAAAAAATTCATGCGCAGACCCCATTGTCACTAGATGGTATTCAAAACTTAACCTTTAACACTTCTTCTTCTTCTTCTTCTTATTTCTTGGTTTAACTGACGCAGTTTAACTATGTTGCGTCACATGCGTCGGAATTGTGAAATGTGTTAATTTAAGAATTATTGTGACTGTGATTGATTCGTTAGGAATTTTCAAATGTTCGGTTGGCTGTTGTCAAGTGCGGTGGAAGTAACGTATTCATACAGTTTCCTCAGCGTGTCCTGATCAAACGGGTATTTCAGGAAGTCCTGAATGGAGGTGTAGTGGTTTATATTCAGGGAACTGTAGAGGGATCATCTATTTTCAATATTGATACTGCAGTAGTTCAAAATGTGATCAACGTCGGCAATTTGATCAGTTGAACACAATGAGCAGTATGGGGTTGGGTGCTTCCTCATCAGATGTCTGAAGAAGGGGGTATTGCCGTGGCTGATCAAAATCCTGTTGACAACGGAGAAAAATTTTGGATCGTTCGGTATGTTGCTATACCATGGTTCGACGGTGGGATCATGACAGATCTTTTTGGTCCAGTGCCCAACGATCAGCGTTCTGGCAGTGTGCTGCAGCTTCCAGTTAACTACTTCGTTGGTTTTGAGGTGCCTCACTAAGTCCTGGTACGTAACTAGGCCTTTATTGGGGGGTGTACCAATCTGTGTGGCGACCGTTTTTGCCGTTATATCGGCCACAGTATTACCATGTATATATGAGTGACCTGGAATTGGATTAATGCACCCCTGTCCCTCTTCAGATCATTAACCACACGAATTATGCTCTGTATAATAAAAGGAGGGTTGTCACCTTGTTGGATGTTTTGCAGAGATTTCAGGGTAGACTGGGAATGGTACTTCGCACCAGGCGTGTGACGCATACGCTGCGTCATGGATCTCGTTCCACAAGAATCGTTCCCATATTGCCACGGATGTTTCTTGTACTAAACAGTCGCTAGTTAGTAAGATGAACTACAGATAGCGTAGGAGACACTTTCAACCTGTTGTTCACATATTTTTCGCAGTAACAAGTGGGGCCTAAGTGCCAAATGCGAGCTCAGAGTTTTGTTGTTGTTTTGAACCTCAGTGTGGTGGGTTCATCTCCACTTTGGAATACGCACTGAACGTGTTAATAACCAAAATACATATTTTCGATTCTGTGTGTGATGGCCCTTGGTGTCAGACTTTATTATTACACCTATGATCTTTATTGTTGTTTTCCAGAGTTAGACATAGTTCGTGAGCCACAAGCGGATGAAACTGCCGTCGCCAAAAGGGACAAGATTTGTGAAGAAATCAACAGTGGTAAAATAAGGTACGTTTACCGCGACGCTGAGCCCACTGACCCCGTCGTTGTGGAGACACCAGTTCCTTGAGAAGATCCAGAACCAGCTATTGAAGCATTTTCTCAACCATTTCTTCGAGTCCGTGGATGAAGAACCAGTTCCTAAAACTATAATAGCCGCTAGTGGTAATTTAATAGAGAATAAGTGAAGTAACACGCTAAAATCCCAACAGTGGCGACTCTTGCCAGTTGAAATTCAATTGAAAATTTTGATTCCGTGGAGCATTTCAGGCCCCGTAAGGCAGTTCTCCCCTTTCGACAGGGCCTTATTTAATTACAATGGGCTACAGGCGTTGGTCGGAATTCTGGACTTTCGATTTCAGATTTGAGGCGTTTAGTATCAAAACCGGATACTCCACAAAACCAAATATTACACGAGAGGCAAAAGTTAATTTAGGGCCAAGTTAAATTCATTAACCAACACAACAGTTTGCCCCACTGTTTCTCATGGTTTTAGTCCAGTTTTGAACCCAATATTTTGGGAGAATAAAGTTCTTTGGTCAAACTTGTGAAAAATGTGAAAAAACGGAATTTTGGAGTTATCCGGTTTTGATACCAAACGCCTCATTTGGATTCAGCACCCTTTTAACCCTTTGCACAGAATTTCAACTCTGAAATCCGATTAGTTCAAGGCAGAAACATTAGAAACTAAACAGCTTTATATTATAGTTTTGGCGTTTGCAGGGGGCATTCTACGACTGTGACGTCACCAGTCAACGGATCCATAGATGCATAAAATACCTTCCTTAAGGGTAGTATGTAATTTTTGAGCAAAAAAATCTATTTTTCAATAAAAATAGTTTATTATGGCCTATCACATTGTGAACATGACGCCAAAAAAATCAGAAAAATTAAACAACAGGAAGACGGTTAAAAACATGTTCAAACTTGTCAAAGTCGGGCTAGCATAATTCCGTTCCGTAAGCTGGATCGTCAGCCTCCAGACCATTCTCCAGACAAACTGCAACCTATTTCTATGGTTACAGTTATAGGTTATAGGATGAGGTTCTTCTTCTTCATCTCCACCTCGAACGACAACAAAGTTAGGAAGAGTTTAGACAGTTCAGAAGCCCTCGAAATGACGTCAGGTCATGAACAGCGTTCCTTTTCAGAAAATCGCGTTCCCTGAGAAAATACGTTTTTCAGCACTCAGGAACCTATTTATCCCTTATCGTTGAACTTATCGCATTATCATTTTTTTTAAATGTTCTTAAGAACATATTAGAGGCATCGAATTATTTCCAATGGAATTATGGATGGTTTCTGGTAGAAAATCTACATTTTCTTCAAAACCTTGGCTATTTTTTTCCAGCAGTCATGCTGGACTTTCCTTGTCACAGTCTTGAGAGCATAACATGCTAAACAAAAACAGAATTAAGACGATATGATAGGTTGAACAGATCCTGAAAAATCGGTTCCTTAAGGGAACTACTTTCTGATGCAATTTCATTAGGCCAGGAAAATTACATACTGCCCTTATGTCTTGTCACCGTGTTGTGCAGCCAGTAGCAACAATAACAAACCAAACTCCTTGAATTGGGAGTACTCCCACTCCAGGGTTGCCAAGAGCAGAGGAAATCTCCCACCGAATTATCGCGAAAAAATCTCGTGCGGAACTTCACGCTACTCTGAACAAGACAATCAACACCAATTTTATAGCAAACTAGCCAAGATAAAAATCAATCGTTTTTATAACATGAAAAATGCACAGTCAGACAGATCTTGACTAGATGACGATAACAGAAAAACTGAGGAGTGACGGTAGGGAATTACGGCACGGTGAGGTTGGTGTCACTGATGTCCCAGAAACAACTGGAAGGGTGGTGTGGAGGGGGTGAGCCCTACCATATAGAGGTTTCTGCAGGAGAAGTAAATTTGCTTTAAATATTTAACCATTAAATTAAATGATTTACCCTTTAAATGCTATAAGTCAATGAATCCATTCTGTACAGGTAGATATCTATTATGTACAATTATTTATTCGTAAGGTTGGTAATAATGAATGAATAATCTGTGATTCCTCATTTTCATTTACCTGGTCGTTTTTAATTGTAGTACGTTATACTGTTTTACTGCTTGGGATCCAGAATGGATATTCTCACTTCCAGAATGGAGTATTTCAGTGGTTGTAAAAATGAGATGATTTTTCAAATACCTATTCTAGTACAAGTTTTTTTGAAAAGAACGTATAGTGATGGAGAAAGTCATAAGTGTATAATAAAATCCTTTTGTGTACAAAATTCTCTGGCTATTTTTTCCTCAAATCCCCATAAAACTGGTTCTTAAGGTGGCGAGGGACGGAGCCCAAAATGTCCTCAAAAATGCCTAAATCTCAGCTACCGAAGGGTTTATAAGAACTCTTACTATAACATTATTTACCATTAGGACCAATAAGTTTAAAATACGGATAACCTCCCCCTACCCCCTCCCCTAACCATTTTAGCGTTGCACAGTTTTTTCCATTTTTCTCGACCAATTTCCAACGGATTTTGATGCGGTTGGCGGCATTCTTCCTATTTTTTAATTTTCTACAGAATGTGTCTTTATCCCAATTTGATTTTTAAGAAAGGACGTGAAAAATTAAAAATTACGAACTTAGAATTTACATAGATGCTCTCCCTAGAGAATTGAATGACAAGAAGAATGCTGCAAACCGCATCAAAATCGGACGAAAATTGGCTGAGGAAAATGTGAAAAACTGAATTACATGGGTCCTTGGCCCCTTAAGACTATAAATAAACCATAAAATTTATGACCAAACCACTGATTTACCGAAGGTGGGAACTCATCTTCCTACATTTCCTTAAGGTGGTACTAACTATTCTGAGAACAGGTACTGACCAAGATTTTTTGGCCAGCTGCACTCCTTAGGCCAGGGAATTTAAACATCGAGGGTTGCAATAATTTCGACTTTGTTTTTGACTTTTGCATATAGTTAGGACCTATTTGAATAGTATAAAACCAAGTTTGCAGCTTCGAAAAGTGTGAGCTAACTTTTTGGTGCTCGGAAAACCTCGAAATTTTTTGACTAGTTTCAGTTTTTGGCCCAAAACCCCCAGAAGGAGCTTCTTACGAAAAAAGTTACACTTTTTTAAAGTAGATAAAATTTACTACAATTTGAGACCAACAGAAGTTTTATAGGTCAGAACTATTGGGCCTACAGGCGTCCAGATGGGCTTAAATGAAAGTTAAATAACTTCTCTACAACTTCACCCCCGATGACTTTTTTTCTTAGGATGAGTATTGTAGCCGTAATTCCACTCGAAACATGACTGAAACTTAAATTTTGAACTTTTTGGAAAAAATAGCCAATTTTTGGAAGCCGATATCTCGTGTTCTATCTGACCTATAAAACTTCTGTTGGTCTCAAATTGTAGCAAATGTTATCTTTTTTAAAAAAGGTAGGTGTTTTTCGTGGGAAGCTCCCTTCTGGGGGTTTTGGGCCAAAAACTGAAACTAGTTAAAAAATATCGAGGTTTTCCGAGCACCAAAAAGTTAGCCCACATTTTTCGAAGCTGCAAACTTGATTTTATACTATTCAAATAGGTCCTAACAATATGCAAAAGTCAAAAACAAAGTCGGAATTATTGCAAGGTTGGCCCTTTTTTATGTCTAAATTCCCTGGCCTACCTTGCTCTCCGAATGTTATAATCCCCCAAATCGAATTGATGGTGGTATTTTGTCTTTCTTTTTGTATGTGTCAAAGTGTCAATGTGGCATAACAGAAGCAAGGCCTTGTTAATGGAACTGTACCGGTAAGAATGAAGGGGCTGTCACCGTTTGGAACTGTGACAACGAGAGACTTAGGGCCGTATGCAAGAACGCTCCTTTAATAAAAGGCCTCTTTAAGGGAGCTATAAGGGATCCTTTTATTCAAGTTCCGATGCAGAGACCTCCCTTATAGCTCCCTTTGCGGATAAGGTTGATCTCTGCATACCGTTTTTAAAAGGAACGTTCCTTTTAGCTTCCTTTTAAGTTTAAAGGAAGCTAAAAGGAAGGGACGTTCCTTTTATTTAAAGGAGCGTTCTTGCATACGGCCCTAAGTTCCACAGTACTGGTCACACACCCCTACAATAAAGACGTCACGAGAGAATGAAGAACAGAGCAGTCCCTAATAAGCATGAAGGTGTAATAAAGATAAATTCAAGAAAGCCAAGAGGAAATGCGGACAGTTTTCATTTAATAATTGATGAGTTGCACATGATTACGTGACACTTTTTTTTTTTCAATGACGTGATCAACGAGAATAATTTCTATGTGCGCCCTACTACAGAGAGAAACTGTAAATGTACGAGAAAAAACAAATTATTTCTACAAATTGGAGACGGTAGAAGAGCATTTTCCAGTCAAATTCAGGTTTTCCCAAGTAGGTAACAAATTTTAATTTAATATTTACCAATAAAATGAGCTGTTTAGCAGTCGTTTTTTTCAAAATTGATTTTAAAAAAATATGGATAAATTTCATTGGGGACAACTAAAGATTGGGGAACAATTAGAAAATATAACAATAAAATAAGGGTGGGATAAACTGAATTTTTTTGGGGGTTTTGAGTTGCAGCAAACATTTTGATTTCAAATTATAATCAACTGTAGAAATTTGTAGAGCAGTCTACCACATAGTAGTGCAAAGATCCTAATCGAAACATGACAAACAAAACTACACAAATCACGCCGGAAATAATAAAATTGAAACGTAACGGACATTAGGTAGGGTTGAGCATCAATGGTCGAGGTTTTGGAAACATCGATGGTTTGTTTCGATGTTTTTGCCATCGATGGTCTATGTTTTTCCACCACTGATGGTTGCACGTTGATGGTAAGAATTGACGGTCAAGCACAAATCGTTTTGTTGGCAACCATGGAAGAAGGACTTTTTCATAATTCTTTCGTGGTTGGCAATCAACAATCAAGTTGTATTTGTGGGGATGATTATAACCCCTTACGATTCACTTGTTTACGTACCTTACCGCTTCAGCCCTTGGTAAATGCTGTCAAATTTATTCCACATCATTAGAAAGATAAAACTGGCGTATATTCGGAAAAACCACTTGAATCCAGCTAGATAATAGCAGTTCAAATAATCTTCTCAAATTCAAAGAAAACAATTGTTTACGTACCTTACTGGGGAATACGTCGTGACTAGCAAGTCGAGTACAGGTGGAGAGCGCTTTCGATGTGAGGACATCATCATCAGTACGAGCACTCTCTCGACGGCCTGATGATGATATCCTCACATCGAAAGCGCTGGCTACCTGTACTCGACATGCTAGTCACGACGGATTCTCCAGTAAGGTACGTAAACAATTGTTTTCTTATAACTAGCAGAACTAACCCTTTAGATTTAATACCTTACAATTCACGCACTAAAATCTTTATACAACAGGCATACCGAGACTATCAATGACTACGAGTGACTATCAGGCATACAGTGACTATCAGTGACTCGTATTACTGACTTTGTCACCATCGATGGTGCGTTTTTGCTTCGATGGTGACCATAGTCCATCACTGGTGGAACTAGCGGGTGGCGGAATCTGGAGCCAATCTGAGAGGAGACCCCCGTGAGACTAATAAGGAGAAAACGAAGGCCGATCAAAACAAAATTTGAGAAAAAACAAGAAAATTTTGTATCCTGACACGACAGGGCCCTCGAGGAAAGAGATTTTTCTTTTCCAACAACCAATGATAATCCCCATTGAGGAATTATCATCAATTTTGTTTCTGTGAGATAATGAAGTCATAAGGCAAAGATCTGTAATTTTATAAAATTTATTGAATTATTTATTATTGTAATCTGGCGGGAAAGTGACGTTGAAAAGAGTGTCGCCTGTCATTGGCCAATTCCGTCCAAGATGCCAACCGAACAAAACGAAGCACAAAGTCCATCACTGTTTGGGCTCCTGATTAGTGAGAATATATAATTTACATGATTAATAAATTGATTAATCATTAATAAATAAAAATTAATTTTTAATTACCCATTTAAATTATTCCTATTTTCACTGCTCTCAATGAGATCTCAGCGCATTCTTTTTTGGTTCAGTTCTCTAAGTGTGACGTGGGGAAGGGTTTCTCGAGAACCTTCGGAATTCCGCTTGTTATTCAAACAGCTGATAAATGATTTGTGAATGACGCTCAACCCTACACATAGGTCTTTAGTACACTAGGTAGTAATAACAGAGGTAATATCACACAAATTCGAATAACATTAAGTAGGTAGGTACCTAATTCTTCATAAATTCATTCAAGTTCCAAGCGAACGCACAAACAACTATGTACAGGATCTAGGCTAATGAATAGGTATTGATTATGGTCTACATGTCAATAATTTAGGATGGAATTCTTCCATTGCACAATACTAATTGAAGGTAAAGTAGATACCCAATAGTCTTGGGGCACATTTTCATATTTGTAATAACTTCCTCGAAACAAGAATAACATAATATGCAAAGGTATGTTATAGGAATGGTTTTTAATTTGTAGATTATTGACTACCCGATTAGTTTTTGACTCATTTATAAAGTTATACAAAAGTGGAAGATCTTTTAAAACACTAATTCATTGTTTAATATGAACATTCAATAGATATCCTCTAATATGTATATGAATAAACTATTGAATTGATGAAAAAAATGGTTCATTTTTTAGGGTTTATTGTTGAGGGAAACTAGGAGACATTTTGAGATTCATTAGTTTCCAAGCCTTGAAAGATAATTTAAATCCCAAATGGAAACCGGGTTTTATCTACAGAGTAGAGACGGTTCTTAGGAGGTGTTTACGGATGATTAGGCCCTAAGGAAGGAGTCCTAATCTGTATTATAGAGTAGGTACATGGTACATGTTCCAGGACAAACCATGGTTACTTTGAAGTATCCCATAGCTGATTGACTACAAAATTAACGCACAATGTACCTACTAAAGGTATGTCTGGAGATCGTAAGTGTATTCCTGACAATAAGGAGTTCTTGCAGCCAATGGTTGCCATCAACTGATGCCCATGGCCTCTAGCGAGAAAATTTGGGATGCTAGATACTCTTTTTGATGACTGGTCAAACAAGCCTGTTTCAGTTCGTGTTTAAAGTCACGTCAATAATTGGAGTGACGCTAATGTACGGTTGCAGGATGACAGTGGATGAAATCGGTTATAACTTGCGAAGGTTATTCATCTCCCAGGGCCCAGAACCTTTCTAGCACTGCCCACTGAATGTGAGAATTTGCCATCACCCATTTCCTCAAAGCCACGAGGCCCAATACTATAGTATCCATGAGGACGACTCAACAGCCCTGTTGATTTGAGCTTGCTGAAATTCTCCCCTAGGTAGGCACTGGACAAACATGTTGTTGAACTAACCTTCCGCAGTAGGGATGCAAATCGATTTCAAATTGGATCGATTTTTCATCTCTGATTTTTAGCCAGAAATCGATTTTTTTCCTTCAAAACTCGATTGCAA
>JAEMON010000013.1:17074774-17085279 GCA_030264115.1 Lygus lineolaris
GGCTATCGTAATTCAGGCCCCGATCTCTCAGGAGGCAGTCGTGAATATGTAGTCGTGGGATTGGGAGGCAGTCGTACTATTTTCTACTGGTCGGGAGGCAATCGATAAAGACCGCTTTTCACTACCTTGTAGGCATGACTAAGTAACGAAAAAGTTACGTTTATTAGTACACTACTTCGATGGTTTTTTGACTTGGTCGATGTTCAATGATTCAGGATGAATGACTTCACCAGTCGGTTTTTAACTTCTTTTATTTCGCAATATTCCAGCGAACAATTGATAGTAGTGGATACTAGTGAACTACGTTCAGGAGTAGTTAATTTGGCCGAGTTAGTTCTTCTGGAGTAATTTAGTCAGAAACTACCCACATCTAGTAATAGAAGTGTAAGGTTAGGCACCCAAACTATGTTGAGAAGAAGCCGTATGTATGAAAGTCTAGATTTATATGGCATCCTTGATTACAGACTTTGACGCTAGGGCCGTCATGCATGCAGTCTGAATCTATGTCAGGTCAATTACATTAAGTAGGTACCTAGGTAAGAAGGATACTGGTGTACCAGGCCAGTCTTGAAACAACTAATGGAGTATAAATACACTATCATAGATGAAAAGCCAAGTTAAGCTATAGCTTAACTTATAGTGTATACCTTGTACTATAAACTAGGTATACCTTGTAGTGATGGTGCTGAGGCTGGGGTGTACTTTTCTTCTTGTTGACGATAAGAGGGACTGGAGCAGCATTGGGGAGCTGTTGCTGGTGAGCAGGTCTGGGTTTGGGAGGAACCAACGTGATTTCCAGGTTTGAGCCGATGTTGAGCCGGGGCTTCGTCCGCAAATCCAGCACTTCAGGGAGACTGTTTCTCTTTGATTGAGGATGTGATGATTGCATATGAGACGAAAACATCTGCAATTGACCAAATGATTTTGGATTTGATGTAAATAGTAAACACTCATGAATCAAGTCAACTCTCTTTGAGCAATGGGTCGTGATAATGGAATGGATATACCTAGTAGTAGATACCTTCTGATTCGGGGATGAAGAAATTCGTGAGAGCAACTTAGGGGCTAGTCCCAACAACTGAACAAAATGCTAGACCAAAACCTGTTCATTCAAATCAGAGGTCACAACAAGCAAACTCAAGTTTTGAAGGAGAGAGGGTTAGTGTGGTTATGCAGCTGGCTCCCATGCTGCTTCTACTGTTCTATTATATTATTTTAAGATGTACTGTCAGACCCTTTTGAAGGGGCAAACTTTTGGGGCTGTGGGTGAAAAAAGAAGGAAAGTAAAAGTGGTCTTGTGCATTTCAAAAACTGCAATGTGTGTTCATGGTATTGGATTATAGGAATCAGGACAGGAGATACGCTATAGAGCTATAGAGGGCCTGCAAATACCTAGCAAGCAAAATGGGGACTCATAATTGTGGTTTTTAGATCTATCGTACCTCTTTGGGGTTGGAATAAACAGCTCTCTTGGACGGTCCAGGTGGGCAGAGGAGGTGAGACATGTCAGGCGTCACTGTGATGGACACCTTGTCAGACCCGTTAGCCCTGTAATGGGCGTCCTGGGGTCTACCATTACTCAGCGAAGGTTTACCGACAGGCATCGATTGCCTAGCAACTGGTACCGGTTGCCTGGAGACAGGCAGGGATTGCCTAGCAACGGGCGCCGATTGCCTGGCAGTGGGTGGTGGTGGTCTCGAGACAGGAGTTGATGGCCCATTGCTGCTCGATGTAGTACTTGGTTGACCAGTGCTGGTAACGGTGGTTGCGCTGCCATTACCCCCACTGACAGGAGTAACTTCCAAGCCTCCTTCTTTCAGAATCTCGAGCTTCTGTTTTTTCAACAGCGGTCCTAGATCTCGACCTCCAGTAGTATTCTGCAAATAAACGTCGTACCATTAGGAACCTTATCATTATAATTTATGAAGAAGCGTGATATCAAAAATATTTTGGGTTTCATCTGAAAACGACGTCAGGAAAGGGGAACTACTACATTCTAAAGCAGTTTCACATATTTTGTTCTAGATGATGATGAATTCAATATTTCCAATTCAACAAACATTCAGGACTGTCAGACTGGTTTACAGACTGTAAACCAGTCTGTAAAGATGGTGCAGAAAATTACACGTTATAAACCTGATTTCTTGTTATCATTGAGAACGGAAATGCGTTTAATTCAGAGTTTCAAACCCAAACTAAGACAGCAAGGGGCTAAGAGATGTTTATTAGACCAACTATATACGCATTAATCAATAACTAGTTGTTATCCATTAGCTTTGTTCTTAAAAAACATAATTTTTTACCATTTCCAGGTTAAATTTTACATACTTGAATGACGACAGGTGCCAAATAATAGAAAAATCTACTTAGGCACTAGTTTACCACTACTACCCGCCATTACTAACAAAATCTACTTTTAAAATTGAATTGAAGCAGCGAAATAATACCTCTAAATAGAATACGAGTAAACGTTGGGAATAAAGTGGTCTGCACATTATATACAAATACATTGAATATAGCGATGAAATTATTTAAAAAAGAATGAAATGTGCAAATACAGCGGATGATGATTTTCACTCATGAAAAAATACCCATGGTGGCCATGCATGGCATGTTAAGGGATTTTCAGGGTGGACGACAGCGGATGCATGCGATGATGAAAACCCCCAGGAGAGCCAAAATCCATGGGATATCCGTAAGTAATACTACGGGCGTTCGGAAATGGTATTGGCAATTACAGGTTTGGGAAGTTAAGACAGGATGACTGTAGTTCGCAAATTTTCGATTCTCGACTATACAACATGATGTGCACACAATTTGATGGCCGAATTTGATTTATACAAAATTGCTATCAATTATGTACAATTGTGTTCCAATCAAGTGTTTAGATTTCAAGACAAACTGTAGAAGCCATTATGTGGTGATTCTTCATCATTGATTGGTCTAGATCTAGAGGATGCACCTAACGGGAGGAGGCACTTCTGGATGTCAGCCACAGCATTCATATTTACGAGTAAATCAGCTGAAACTGAGGGAGGCGTTGCTTGCACAATAAGCCTTAAACCTTAATAGTCAGGACGAATATGCCAGATAGGAAAATGTTAAAACACTAAAACAAGCAATAATCAAATCATAGTGCATTCACTATTAGGTAACCCTCGGATGAAACTGAGTTAATGCGTTTTATATAGTCAATCATGATGATGGGATGACGGAAGTCGTGAAAGATGATATTAGACATTCCAAGATGTGATGAATGATGGCTCAGGGTTATGGGAAGATGAGTTTTCACGATGAGATGAGCGATGAGCGCATACACCCACTCACTTTGACGACTTTGTCGTTGGGCGATTTCGGTTTATCGTCCGATTTGGGCGTATCGTCAGATTTTGACTTATCGTCCTTTTTGTTGGACGCGGCTTCTGTCGGTTTGGGTGGATCAGGTGACGCGGGCGGGGGAGGTTGAGGCGCTGTGGCTGCTCGCCTCTGCGGGATATTCTCCTTCTCACCTTTCTCCTGTTTGGCCAATCGCATGCTCCGCATGGAAGTCTGGGTCTTACCCTATGACGAGCAGGTTAGGTAATTTCAACAAGTAGATAAGCACAGGGGAATGCAGGAGATGTTTGAAGGTTTGTTCGCAGTTTCATTTGGGAGTGGTTGGAGTGGCTTACAAACTGTTTGCAAACTGGTACAGTGCGCATGCGCGACCAACACCTATTTCCAAACCATTTGAAACCAGAGGAGCAGTGCAAACAGGTTTGACTGGGTGTAACCATTGCGCAACCTCCAGCTCGTAAAACCTGCACACGTTATTTTCCCGCATTTTTCTTTTCTTTTACGGTTTAGCGACTTTAGGATTTTTTAAGGAATGCATGAGCAATGTGAATACAAGTTTTGGTGTTTTTAAACATTCGGGTTTTCCTTTAAAAGTTCAAACGAGTGAAACCCAAGTCTCTTTCAAGTCTTTTCAACCAAGTGATCCCCACAGTCCAGAAGCCTGAGTAGAAAAGTAGAATGATTTGATTGTCTAGGAAGTGGAATGTAGTGGAGAGAAAGTCGCCAGACACCGTCAGAGGCGGCAAACGAAAAATTCTACTGACTGAACAAGTGATCTACAAGTTGGTTCAAACCAGTTTGAATGACACTGCGATGGTTACGATAAACAGGCAGAAATGATGAGGAAGTCACTGCAAACGACCAAAATGGCTGCAAATGGTTTCTTACTACTGAGTTGGTCACTGCAAACAAACCTTAAACCAAAACAGTCCCAGTTTGGAAAAGAAATCTATTTTGCTTCAACTTTTGAACAGGCAGGCAGAGATGGTCTACTGAATTGAGTCTGGTTTGAATATGCAACTGGATGATGATGATGGATCCATGGTGAACCTCATTATTCACTCCACAGAAGTAGGGAAATCATACAGGACGGTCTCAGGCAGCCCAAAATTCAAACAAGACACCATTCAGCAGACCAAGTTGCCATTCAAATTGATTTCATCCGTGAACGTCAATATTTCGTTCCTGCGAATGAGGAAGAATTCCGTAGGTGAATATACTTGATTGAAACGAAAATTTAGATGAATTGAAGGGAATTCAAATTAAAGTTCTGTGGAAAAATTTGGAACGTCATACATTACATAATAAAGATTTGCGCGTACAAATAAATGCAAGTTATTTCACTTACTCGGTCCTGAGGCAAAGGAACAGGTGGCAGAGACAAAGTGGGTTTGAGTTTAGTGCTTTTCATCTGAGCCATATGCCGTTCGTAGGGCAGAAGCAGCCTGAAAACAACGAAGTGTTGACATGGTTGGCCTTACAGAGGAGTAACACGGAGCGAGAAGAAATCACCTTACAAGGCCTACTCATTGATGTAAGAGAAACAACATTGGATGTTCTTTCGTTACCATGAAGATACAAATAATTCTTCTTTACACAATAGAGAGTTCCTAGTAGATCCGATTGCTTGGAAACTGCGTGGTATCGTATCCCAGGACACTACTGCGCATGCCCACAACTCGGTGGTATCGTATTGTATCAAAAACTACTAGGAACTCTCTATTTTTTAAGTGAATAGAATATCTCACTTTTTATCTGAAATTAAGTTATAACTGTGGTATATGAGCTAAGCACTGGTTTGAGAAGTACGTATACAATAAAATTATGTTTCACAACAATGTGAGAAAAATTAACTTTTCGGATTACTAACTTTTCGTAATGTCTTCTGGACAACGTTGCAGCACTGGTACAGGATGCATCTCCTCCCATCACTTCGTAGACGAACTTCCAAAGTTTGCCTGTAGTCACAACGTCGTAACCTCCAAGCTCCTTCACTTTCCGGTAGAGTTTGTACAGATTTACTGAAATTAGATCGTTTCAATCGCGAATTAGACATTCTCTGAGTTAATTCAGGGTACACTGCGAGGGAGGCTACCAACTGTAACACTTTGGACACCACCAACTTGAACCACCATCCAACATGAAGATGGATGCTCCATGAAATAGAACCATTGAATGTAACGTTCCGGGATTTCATTTTTCTAGGTCTTGGACAGTTTTTCATCCCCTCTGCCTCTGATAAAGTAATGTGTAGAAACAATAGAGAGTTCCTAAGAGATCCCAAGAGCGATACAAAGATTTGCATCTTATTTTAGCCTCCTATTGGCTCGGACAAGCAAAGTGGAAGCTAACCTTGTCAAAGTTGGTATCCCAATATTTTTCCATATCGTGAAATTACTGTCGTAACGTAAAGTTACAGTTTCCATCATACAAAAATACTTGAACTCAAGATTGTTTTTCATGTGTATGCTGAGCATCAGCTTGAAAGAAATGCCTTGTTATCGCTGTAGAAGGTGATTCTGCGATACAACGCCACTGATACGAACTTTCCGTAGTATCTGAAGTGTCGTATCTTTATGAAATTTATTCCTGTAAGAGATACCTCGATACGGAAATTCATAACTGGTTGCGCATGCGCAGATGCTGCTGCGATACAATACTACAGTCCACGATGCGAAACTTCGTATCTCAAAAAGCACTGCTAGGAACTCTCTAATAGATGTAGGAGCAACTAAGGGATCAGGGTCAATCAGGGCAATGGCAGCATGAAGGACCTTGGCCCATATACCCTTATCACCTTTCAACTAAATGGATGCAATAAACAATCCATATGCGTCAACATAATTGTTTTTTCAATGTCCTGAGAAGTGAAATTGGAATAATCTCACCGATCTCCACTTTCAAGTTTCAAACAATTGGATTGTAACCTAATTGTGATTTTTATATTCCGAATTGTTTTGAATGAAATGCTAGGTGGAAAACCACGGCTAAGGATGGAGAATCTGGTGAGAGGCTTCACACTACTCTCCTCACCAGTAGAAACCAGAAAAGTTGGAATTGTAGAGTTAAAAAAAATCCTATCTCATCATTTTAAAGAGGTGTTAGAGAAATCCCTTTTCTGCCGATCACAATACTTACCTCTCACCTTTCAGGTGGGATAAGGAAAGTAAAAATCCAAGGGCTCCAAAACAAGACTGGTTTGCCACTGGATACCAATGTTTCTATTTTCTCCCCTCTACACACCAACAGTAAACGATCGTGGATTCTCACTTATTTACTACAAGCCACCGAATCATAATTTTTCTTAGCTGGCAATGCGGATGTGCACCTTGTGCCACAGTCTACGAAAATACACCTACCGCATTATGGTGTATCCTCGCATAATGCGAATTTTTGTGCCAAGTGCAAATCTATATAGATGTGCACTAAGTTTGTTTGCATACTGATTTTCAACTTTTGACATTTTATGTCTTTGCTCTGGCACATAACTCGAAAACCGTTACCAAATTCGTTACAAAATAATTGTTATGATGATTTTCACTTACAACCAATATGTAGCTGGGGAAAAGTAACTTCTGCAATTTTCATCGCACAAAAATCGTACAGCACTCGTTGGAAAGCTCTCAATCTATCCCTAAATACCATGATGTTCATTTGTATGCACATTGACCCCCTTCTTTGTAGAGCACGTTAACATTCCGTCAGTTTGTTTACTAATAGTGAATTTCGACTCCGTCAGGAAAAGATTCTCCGTTGGCATGTGAACTCGAAGAGTATTATAAAATCCTCACATATTATGTTTATTGGTTTAGATGATTTCATTGAGCTGGTGTTTCAATGATTTGATTCATAGCAGGTGATCCAAATATTGCGAGAACGGTTTGATTTGTGAAGCGGTGGTTAAATCATTTTAATAGGTAATTTCTAAAGACATAAAATGTCCCAATGTGTTGCAGGCAGACTTGTATACAAGCGTTTCTTTCTTCTATATTAACAATAATTTCAACATTCTCACCAATAATAGATTAATTCAAGCTAAAATCGTAGTTTCGTTACAGTTTTTCGTTTTTTGTTAATGTGCCATAGCAGAGACATAAAATGTCAAAAACGCTGCAAATTATTACAAAATGGTTTCTTATTTCCAACTGATTGCGTCATAGTGAATGCATGTATGAGGCGCTTTATATCGCATAATGCTCGCATTCCAAAGCATCATGGATCTATGTTTGTTTAGCGAATAGCGTGCTATTGTGAACGTGAGGTACTGTAGTAGGGGTATGGGGTGGTCCTGAGCAGTGCAGGCCCAGACAGGCTTTGGGGAATCGCAAGCTAGATGGGGCTATCAGTCGATAGTTCAGCACTATCGATAGGCCGGTACTATCGGTTTAAAACTATCAATAGTGGCTCCCCTATTCCGTGCGTACCTGTCAAATGAAGAATACTCCCCGGGTTATTGCAAATTTTTGCATTATGAAAGCATTTTAATTGCAATTTGGCCGCATTAACAGCCCATTTCTAGCGCATTTTAGCCGCATAATTCGGTACTCTAAATCCGAATAATTAGGGGGTTTTAAAACGCATTAATTGCACATCTCTACTAATCTACCAGTATGCCATTGCACTATTTACGCACCTTCTTTGAAGCCAACAACAGGGATTTTGCCGATGGGAGTTTTCCGCTCCCTCATGAAATCGTGAAGAGAAATGAGGAAATTCCTTTCGTCGGGTCCAGGTCCACGGTTGGGGCGGTTGGTGGAAACGGCCAGAGCTGTACATCTCAGACGCGGCTTCACCAAGTTCAGTTTGGGCGACGGAGGCACAGCCTTGGATTGCAAGAACATCAAGATTGATTAGATTACATCATGATCGAGATCAAGATGATATAGATTGCGCAAACAAAAATTTCTTATGTATCAACCTTGAAATAAAATTGAAGGAATTTGATAAATGGAAGGACACTACTTAGACAAGCAATCTTAGTGCCGTCTGGAACAAGGAATACAAGAGACAATACCTCATCCCAAGTTATAGTGCTTCCCTTCCACATTCAAACATTGAATTCTTATAAATCAGAAGAATTCTCACTTCTGCGATTCTCCTTTAGTTGACTACCTACTTTTAGATTTGTTCATCGTAGTTGGTCGGGATGCGGCCCAGGAGATAGGAATTACAGAACTACTGCACCATGTTCTGTAATTCCTATCTCCTGGGCATCCTGACTAACATTGATGAACGAACATCACAGGGGCGACTATACTACCCATAACTTTAAGATTTAAAACATAGGGATTGAAGAATGCAAGGATTATAACATCTGAAGTAATCTGATTTCCAAAAAGACAGTGGATCGATGAATAGCGTGATAAACCCCCTTAGATATGTGTCAGATATCTAGACCCTTTCCACCAAAGTTTTTGATGTATTTTTTTAATTTTTTTTTTATTCTTTTACTTTGCCATTTATTTTCATTTTTTTGTAAGTTCACCTCATTTTCCCCCTATGTTCGCTCGGTGATTTTTTTAAATGTGATTATTTAAGGCCATGTTTTGATACATTTTGTTATTTTTTGTAATTTACAACCTTGAGGGCCCTTAGAGGCCTAATGTAAATGTGAGAGTCAATAAAGGTCTTCATAAACAGTGATTTTTTGGTATTAAATCTAAAGGATTAAGTACGTACACTAAAGTAAGGTACGTAAACAACTGATTTTTTGGGTAGTTGATCCTGTTATTTGGCAAACCTTCGTATGAATCAATGGTTGTAGGACGAAAAGTATTTCTGTGTTGTGGAAATACTCCAGCTTCAACAGAAGCAAGTATTTCCATCCTACACTCACTGAAACGTAGTAACAAAATTTATTCAGATGAGAAAGGGACTTAATTTAAGTTCCTCGCAAACGAAGGAAGCCTTGTATTCGCAAGGACAAGAAATTGAGAAAATCTCTTCTAAATCAATGTTTCGACTTGTATTACGACTTTCTTCTTCAAAGCTTTGAACAATGAATTTTGGTTCTGAGTTTATCTGTCCATGGCACCAGAGCTTGGGCTAGGATAAGCATGCATCATGGTATCCCTCTTCACTGGGGGAGACTAGCTTTCTTCTCCGTAGAACTTACTGCTTCTGGCAGTGACCAAGTCACTCTTAGGGGAGCGGACATAGATGAGCCTTTAACCCTCGACCTTTTCGAGGAATGTTAGGTTGTTTAGCATCTCAAGATTTTTAGCACAGTGGCCAAAGATGCGATTTGTTATGGGCCATTCTGATTTTAAGCTGATTCGAATACATCGTGAACATCTTCCTACACGTAGGAACCTACCTGAAATAGCTAATTAGCAGCCCAATAAACAAAAATTAGAATTTCCAATAAGAATGACCTATAACGTAATTCAGTTCGCAAAAATCGCATTTTGGACCACTGTGAGTTGGTCTGGTGAGTTGACCACCTTGAGAGTGATTTGTGATCTGTTCCAGGTCATGTAGTTATACGTAGGTACGTAAGAATAAGGACCCTTTAATACTTGAAGTACCCTACAATAACGACGGGTTTCTACAATCGCTGACTAAATGTTTGTTTAAGGTCGGGCTATCCACGGCCACACATTTTGTTCCTCTCAACTACTCACTGCTCAGTTCTGCTATTTTACTTATGGATTGACGAGGTATGTTCTTCTTTCTAGATGATCTGAGCGCATCGGGCGTTAAACGCTAGACAATGCACAAGAATAGACTGAGAGATAGAAGTTTAGAGTTACCTACCTTGGAATTTGAGGAGCTGGTTGACTGAGAACTTTCACTTTCAGATTCAGATTCCTCGGGAGATGCACTGGCCTTCTTGCGCTTCCGTGGCCTTCCTTTCAGTTTGGGCACTAAATAAAAAAATTTAGGTTAAGATAAAATTGTATGTCGGACTGATTGGGAATGGGGTCCACAGAAACACAACCTTCTTCGCCGAGCTTTCGTGAAATTTATTCACCTCATCAGGGCTCGAAGGTAAGTCTAAAGTGTGACCATCACACCACCGTCATCCATAAAGAACCAGAAACCGGTAAGTAATATGTCACTAATACAAGTGAAACCAAAAGCAAACTATTGTAGAGTAATATGTACTGAAACATCAAACTATAGCACAATCTAAAAATATTTATTTATTTTATTTTATTCATTTATAA
>JAEMON010000013.1:17085289-17097776 GCA_030264115.1 Lygus lineolaris
TCTCCATAATCTCGAAGATAAAATTGCTATTATTATTTCCACTGGAGTATCGGTGATTACAACTTGACTAAAGAACGTTTAGAATAATTTGTGCACAAAGTTAGAAGTGGTTTTTTAAAACAAACCGAAGAAGCCATAAAATCAATATTAGTGGAGAAACAAGAGCATTATTTTAAAAAAGTCGTAAAATATTGAAAAATTCAATAGATTACTTACCTTTTTAAAAAGTGCAGTGAGAAAGATTAATATTTATTCCCCTAAAACCGTGAAGACAGCATGAGAGAGAGCTTTGATAACAGGAGCGTCAAATCTGTTTATACAGGCGAACTAACAACAGCTCTGGAAATGCAGATTCTCTGGGTCTTAAATATTTAAACATTATCACGTCGTTTCGTGGAGTTCTGTGATAAGTAGCAGGGTTACGAACAAGATCAATCATGCAAGGCGACTGTGAACTCAAAATCTCATTTCTTGAATTAGAAATTTGGCTAATTAAAAAATATACGAAATGTTGTAAAAAAATATATTCAAAATAAAATTTGACCAAGTTTTTATTACAATGGCTCTCGAACTTGATGGCAATCACTGTGTACTACTATAAAAAGTGCAAATAAAAAGAAACCGGAGTCATTGAGTAGTCTATTTACGACGAAAATAATAAGTTACAGAGTTGAATCGATTTCGACGGTTAGGTCATCAGTAACAAACAATAACAGTTCTTGTTTGTTGTTACAGATAATGACCTAACCGTAGAAATAAATTTAACTTGGTGACTCATTATTTTTGTAGAATTAGACAACGTTTTCAGTTACTTCAATTTTATTTTTACAGAAATGGGTTTCCAAAAATGTATCGCGTGTGACTTAGTTCACATTTTTTTTTTTGTCAGGACTTTTTAGGTTACAATATGCCTAGGAGCTATGACAGTAAAAGTCCTTGTTTTTCCTATTAAAAACTGTATTTTACTCTGAGGAGCATTCGATCAACCCTCTGGTTGTCATTTTCAACTCAACAGCAGGTCAAGAGTTCTCTTGGCAGGAACCAACATGAGCACCTTAATACCAAAGATAGGTAGCTATTTTATAATCAAAAATCACTCTTGCTCCACTAAGTAGTGATATTCTATCGGACTAACTCATATCCGTGACAAGCTTCACTAGAGGTCTCTGAAAATCTCTCAGGTACCCAAAAAAGCAAGTTACGTGTCTTCTCGTTGGACGCAATGCAGAATATTGAATGCGGGCATTTAATTTAAAAGTTTAGAAATAAGCTTACTTGGAGAGCTGCAACTATGACGAACAGGTACCTACCTAATACAATAGTACAGCACTTACCGAGGTGATTGCACAGAAGTTCGTGGCCTTCAAGCTCGGGATAGTCGAAGGTGTCTTTGCAGAAAAGAACTTTGGTATTTTTCCATGGAGCGGTGAATCCTCCTAGAGCGACAACTAGAGCAGTCTTCAGCCATCTGTCAGCCACGCCTTCCAGTCTACGGGCGATCCCTCGGTAGCGACAGTACTTTGGGTAGCTGAGGACCACAACTCCGGTTTGCGTTTCCCAATGTTTAGCTCCTGCAATAATAATATGGAAGGGTTATCGTTATAATGTGTACAGATTGTTGTGTTGATTGTTTTGGTATATTATTTACAATTAAAATGAAATTACAAATAAGGATGGACAAGGGTTTCAAGAGGATTCCTCCACTTTCAGGAAAATAGAAACAGAGATTTACAGGTTGTATTGAAAAATAGGTGCTAAAAACTCCAACTTTTCCGGAGAGTTCCCCCAAATTCGGAAGGTAGTAATGAGCATATCCATTCAATACTACTCGTACTTTTTAAAACCCAATTTAATAAATAAGTAGGTCCTTAGTTTTTAGTGTTATTTCGCCTATTGTACCCAAACTTTCCAAAGGATTTTATTAGAAACAAAGGAATTACTCTCTTCATTATGTGTACTATACCATACCCCATATCTCCCTTTCTCACAAAAATTATTTCAGGGTAAATATTCTTAGTGAAATCCTGAAGTTTGCCTCGTATAATTTGAAGAGTGTCACTCCAGACGACAACCCTACCTGGGTTCAATATAATTATGGAAAAAGTAAATAATATGCAAAGCGAGGACGATCTCGAAGGACAGCAATGTTGATACATACAAGGGCTCAAATTTTTAAAAATCAATAATAAATTAACGTTAATATAGCTAATTGTCGAGGTGTAGGGGATATCATGTTGATTTGTAACCATTTTACGTAGGCCTCTAACAGCTCAACATTTCCTACGAAAATAGTAATCATATGAATTAAAATTGTCACAAAAAAAATCTAGAAAGTTATCTTTGAACATTTTCATGTTATCCAGTCATACCTAAGTCTTCGATAAATCTTCCAACGAATAAATTGATGAACATGATAAATTTAATTATTATTTTAAACAGAGAAAGAGAGGGAGAGAGAGGGGTCCGCTATGTGGATTTTCAGGCGTCTAGCGATAATGAAGAGAGCTCGTCTGGGGTGTTTCAGAGGTGGAACGAAATCGATAAAGCGGATACAAAGTCTCCATTTACCAGGTATAAAATACCATTTGCAAGCTCTCCCTACGGCGAAAGGGCTGAGAGTCGTAATTGGAACAGCTCGGAGATAGTTTGAGAGAGCGCTTCAAATAGAACATTTTTGTTTGTTTATCAGGGCATTGTGTTAGGAAAGCGTGTTCGATAAGGGAAATTTTAGTGGATCGAAATTTTGATTTCTAGACTTCATATACCGTGTTCTATGAAATTGCTCGGCATCGGAAACAGTTTGGTATCAGTCGAGGGCCCTCAATATAATATTAATTTACCAGGGAGATTCTAAGTTTAGCAAGTGCGTCAGAGAACTATAATTTCCTAGTAAATCATAATAATTGAAATGTTTCGACTTCATCGTGTTGTTTCAGGATGGCTCGGTAAATTAATTGCCAAATTGATCAGCTCGGTAGAACATTAATTTACCACGGCAATATATACGTTTGACAAGTTGTGCGTTCGATAACTTAATATTTGTATATGCCAGTGCACCTCAACATTGTGTGTCTAGTACAGTCTTTATAATAAAGTCTGTTTCACCTTGCGGCGGTGCAGGTTCAACTCGAATATTTCAGCTGCGCAGAACGTTCTCAAATGTTTTGATAAGAGTATGCGCGCAAGGTTCTGCGCAGCTAAACTATTCGAGTTGACCCAGCACCACCGCTACCTGGAACAGACCTTTAGTTTAGCCATGAACCTGGTGCACAATACACATGCCAAGATTGTAAAATCATAATATTGTATATAAAATTCGTTAAACTACCTATTCCAAGTTCCAAAGAAGGTTGGTTTCTTATTCTTAAATTATCAATTTTTAGGGTGGGAGGTCTCCTTGAAACTCGAGGACCTTCTATAAATCCCGCCCAATGGTACTAGGTACTTAAATGTTCGTTTTGTAAAATTCTTGATTTTTCTTGATGAATTTCTAATTTGACTTGGAAATGGTTATATTTTTCGGACTTACCATACATACCTTACTTCCTGCAATCATTTTGGATCCATTCAAGTTGGTAAGATGATTCTGGTAAGTTGTTTGATAATACGGTTGTAAGTTGGTTGGTAGTTAATTAGTTGGTACTAGTTGTTGGATGGTAGTAAGTTGGTAAGATGATTGGGTAGGGTTGTTGGAAAGTACTAAGATGGTTGGTTTATTCTCAAATTCTTATATACTTAAATTATTATTAAAGGGTACTACTTGAATTTTTATTCTTTCTTCTTACTACTTTAATTCTTTAGGTACTAAGTACTTAAATTCTCAGGTACTATTCGAAAACGATAATTATGAATATTTGTTATGGAAAATTCTTGATTTTTCTTAGAAATTTTATATTTTTTAACTTAGGTACCTACAATAGTATCCCTGAAATTTTGGATCCATTTTAAAAGGTCAATTTTCTAGGAAAATTCGCCAACATCGTTGTGAAAATGAATGAAGGAAAACTAACCGAGATTCTGTTTTTCCTTGTTGACGTCTTCCATGTCGATTTTGATGTTGCTGCAGCTGGAGGTGTCCGCCTGGGGGCAGTCCTGTTCCCAGACGGCCCCCAGCCCCCAGTTCCAGTCCGTCGCATGCGTTATCCACGTTAGGAGATCTTCGACGCGAATCACCACTTTCTCCGTGATGGCCAGGACCTCGTCCTGCAAAACAAGGAAGAAACGCCTGGTCAGACTCAACATTTCATACAACTGGGATCCAAAATCGGTTGCCAACAATCGATTTTGAAAATCGTTTCTCATTCGAAAGCTTGAAATCGATAGCACCAATTAATCGGGCGAACAAATCGATTCTTCATTAAACATGTAATTTTTTTATAATAAAAAAAAAAATGTGAATGTTTTGGTAGTGTGGTATTTTACCTATCTATCAAAATTCAGTAGGTATTCATTTATTTAACATTCAATTGTCTTTTTTTCTTTTTTTTAAACAAAAATAATGGTACATTCAATGGGTGCATGAAATATAAAATTATAACGGTGAGATCATTCAAGAATATAAAAACTTGCTTGGTTCGGATTTTTTTGCAATCGATTTTGAAGCCAAAAAAAAATCGATTTCGAGCTAAAAATCGGAACGACTAATCGATGGCAAAAAAAATCGGAGGAGAAATTTAATCGCTTTTTCGATTAAATAGAAAATCGGTTTGCATTTCGTGTTTTACAAGGGTTTAGGTCGATTCGAGTGTTCTTTTAGGCGTTTTAATTTCTTGCACAAAAACACTCTCATATTGACGTTAAAAAAAAAACGGTTATTGCGGAAAATACGCACAAGGTTTTATTTAGGTAAGTAGGCTTTAAATAATGGTATGGGAATTCGTGAACACCGTGGAATTTCATGCAAGGCCTCAAAATTCAGTACTTACATGTATAACGATATGCGCCACCCTGGATGAGAAAAGTAGCCTACCTAAGGTCTGTTCTAATTATTCGAATATTCCGATCGTTAATAGTTCGAACTATTCAAATAGTTTGAACCTCTAGTGTGAAGCTCTGGACCAGATTTTTTTTTCAACGTCATTGAACTTCGAACGATTAGACCACGAACACTTGGAAGTAGGTATCTTTTATTTCTACGGAGCATACACAGAAGCACATGTACCTACATGAATTTCTAAGAGATTCTACGTTATTCAGAATTACTGCAAACTTTACTGTAATAATATATATAATATTAAAATAATATATAACGTGTGCGATGGGCACGAGCCAAGTGGAAATAATGAACTTGGTTCCAGAAACGAGGTACGCGAGCTGGAAGAGTAAACCGAGAGAAATCAAGAAATATCGCAACGAGAAACAGAAGCAAACTAGCGTGCCTATAACCTGAAATGTAGTCTGCAAGGCAATTTTTTTTATCGTTAGACACCCTGGTGAATGGTATGTAGCTCGATTTATTTTTCAACGTCAACAAACTATTGTGGCGTGGTTTTGCAAAACCCGACCAGCTCCAAAATCGAAAAAAATGACTAGGTAACATCGATTATTATGTCAAATTTCAAGCCGTATCGAATGGTTTGTAAAAAACCCGACTATTAGGGGATCTTCTGGGGAATCTTGAGTCTGTTTGTGAATCTCAGTGAAATCATACAGGCTCTTTATAAAACCAGCCCCCAATTAAATACCATAATTTGATCGGGCATTTGGACTATAAGATGATGAAAGAATCTAGGGGTTGACGGATTTTAAAATAGCCTGGAGCGCAATTCATGAGTAGTTGAAATTATTGGAGAGAATCTAGATTTAGGAATAATTTTCGACAAAAATAAACAAATTTATACACGAAAGCGAAAAGAACACCATTCTTTCAATACATAGGTAAATGTCAACCAGATTAAATCTTAAAAATTGACTGGAAATTTCTAGTTTTCTTACAAATATATCATACCTAAATAAAATACGAGCATCAATTCGTAACAAACCCGGGAACCTTGTGTATTATAGAGGCGTATTTTTCCTGGTTTGGAGATTACGAAATTCAATCACATACACACCGATATTTATGTGCCTACACGGGATCGGGGGATCCAAAATCAATATGGACTCAACAAGCTGGGTTATCCTGGTTAAACTCTTTTGCCTTTAGGCGCATGCCGCATTACATAACATACATCACGCCATCTCTTCCCATAGAATAGGTATACCTTAACAGTCGAATATCCAAAAATAAGTAGGTATTCATTTCATTCGAGTTCCTCCCACATATTCATCGCCACCCCGTTTGCGGACCATTCAACATCGATTTGCCGCCTCCTCATCCGCTTCCGACTAACTCGTTATACTTCATTTGAACCCAGTAAATACCCCCCACCTCTCACTGGCATGTCTACGCAGAATTCGGATTTGAATCCACAGTGAAAAATTGAACCAAATACCCAACTTCATAACTGGGGCTTTCAGTCGGAATGGTTTAAAGTGGTATCTAAGTTGGAAATCCTCCATTGGGGAACTTGCATTGGTCTGAAATTTCCTCTTTTATTGCCCGTTTCTTGTTATTTTGGGTTGGAAAACATGATTAGAAACATGGAAAGAATCTTAGCTGTTTCTATGAGTAAAAAACTTCGAATGAAAATCTCAGCAGTTTGAAAAAACAGCTGCCAACCCACCAGAACGTTACTGACGTCACACAAGCGAAAAAAAGTCTGCCAAGTTGGGTGGGCATTATAGCTTCCTCACTTTTGTAACATGGACGTATAGAATCAAGTTAGTGAGCATTTCAGCAAAATTGGTTGGATAATTCCGGAGTTATCCCTATGACAATAAATTTGAAGTTTGCGCATGCGCAGTAGCCATCACTAATCCAATAAATCGGTTCATTAGGAACTGAGGAATCGCAGTTTCAGGAAATTCATGTGCATGCGCAAAATTGACCACGCTGCTAGCTAGTGGTCCGATGGTGATGATAGGGGCTAACCCACCCAATCCTCTAAAATGTCATCGAATTCGGACCATCATTTCGCCTAGTTTGGCCTGGGAGAAGGAATTGACAACAGACAGACAAACACGAACCGTTCAGAATGCTTTGAAACGTAAAAAGCAATTGGAAATGTTTTGATTTTGGGGGACAGAATTTTGCTAGTTCTTTCTCGAACACCTACCATAGCGCAAGGACCGGTAGTGAGGAAGAAAACAAATCATATTTAACCCAAGATTTTCCCTAGTTCAAATCGAATAATTTAGCTGTGCAGAACCAACACATTTTTATTTTTTTTAAATTGTCGGCAAGGGAGTGAGGAGAAGGTTCTGCATCTAAAAAAATCGAGTTGTACATAATGAACCGCCATTAGTTGGAACAGACCTCTTATGACTGATGAAACAGTAGTTATGAAGAGTCAAGAGGAACGAAACTGAAATAGAAGAGACATCGAGGTAAGAATAATAAGAGCGAACCAAATGCGAATAAACGATTAGCGAACGAATCTGAAACTATGAGAAGGTAGGTACTTATGAGGTTATATACCTATATTTTACGTAGGTAACTAGTTTGTGGCTGAAAACCTGTGGAGTAGGTACCTACCTTACGCTGCTCTTTATTTTAATATTTTATTTATTTAGTTTTTTTATCTGAAAACCTTCCTAAAATTTCTTTCAAACCGTTTTACAGGTGGTCATAGTTTGGTTTTTTTTTCAATGATTTGCCAAGTACTAAAATGTTCGAGGGATTGCAATACTCAATCCTCAATTTTCAATTTTCTTCAGGAATCGGTTATCCAATCCACCTTTTCAAAGACATGAAACATTCTCAGATGACTGGTTCAGGAAACTATGGAGTAAAGACTTGAACCGAGTGAGCTTGGGGCGTTGGAAGTGCTTTCCGAGTCTCTTCTCTTACATGAATAATGCAAAGCATTCCGACATCGCGAAGAAAGACCGCCATGAATTACCGGTCTCTTTCGACCGTAAAAAAAAAAGAAACGCTGGTAATAAACAATGAGAAGTTATTCGAATACATGATATTCGTTTTGGATAAATATAATAATTCGGTGTCTGTTGTTGAGATGTGTGTTATGGATAAAAATCAGCTTGAATACAAAAGTTCTCCAGATTTAGAGTGGGCAATGGAAGGAACCTGGAGGATACGTACCTACATCGAGAAGGTGTCGTTCTACTCTACCTACCTCAGAAAGAGTTGAGAGGAAGAAATAAGGTCACCAAGTTCTATATAGGTACATAATAATAGGTACTACATGTTCCGGCTGAAGCTACATTTTACTATACGTAATATGTACCTTCCTACCAAATAGTCTAAATTTTACTCACAAGGGACAGTGTAATAATTACACTGATGTGGTGATTATTGTTATCACCTGCTTTTGGATATGACAGAATATTATAGGACCTGATCAGGATTTTAGGAGAAGTAGGGAGTTATATAATCATCCTCTAACTATCTGTTAAAGGGAGAAAGGAGTTATTTCAGTTTTAGGTAGTAGATGGTGGTTTTTTGGTGGTAAATAGTGTTATTTAGATGGTTTTATAGTTTTGAGATTACCACCAGTACCTACTTGACCGGAGGAGTTAAGTGAAAGTACCGACTGCGATCTGCCTGAACCAATTTCCGAATACTAGATCGGCCGTTTACAGCGCATTTACTCCAAAATGGCTCAAATTATTCGGGGATTTAGATACAATTGACATGCCAAAAGCACCATTTTTACAACTACCTACAAAGCTGACATCCAAAATAACCCTCATGCACACAGGAAAATACAACGTGATTATCTCAAAAACTTAAATGAAGAAATCTGACGAAATTGATGGGCAGTTCTTCACACATTATAACATGAACATAAATGTTTGTTGGTGCATCTTTTCGGTAGGTAGGTACGTGAAAAGAATAATAAGAGCACTGAAATGATAATTACAATATTTATTTATATTATAATGCTCTTAAAGATAGTGATAGGTAATATTTTTCTAAACTGAGAAACATAAACCCTGTATTTCTCCGTTTCTGGTCGGTAAGTACATACGAATCATCGGTACATACCATCGGTAAACATACCAGAGATTTCATCTTTCCCCACGTGACTTCGAAGTCTTGTTGTCATCGCTTCGTTTTCATCGAGGTGAAAGGGCTCAACTCGCACATCGCCGTTTCCCTCCATCCAAACTCCCGAACGGAATCTGGGTCATTGCCTTCACTCTCCGTCTCAACTCGGTAACTGCCCGAAAAAACCGCAGCCACTCGGAAAATAATACGTGCCGTTGAAAAAATTATCGCTACTAATAGTTACCTACATAAAATCAATTATACAAACCAGGATTATGGAATTTGGCAGCCGCTGGAGTAGTAACCCCAAAACAACAAAATAACCCAACCACAATCAAAATACCCAATAACCAAACCTACTATACTCGTTTGGTTATGGGTGAGGCAGGGACGATGTGGTTTTGTGCTTGTGAAGAGCTGAGGTGGTAGAGGGAACAGCCATGTCGGTCCCCTCTGAGGAGAGTGCAACGTTGTAACCCCTCTCCTTCTTGACTATGGGTTAAATTATGATATTCAAGAAGGAGCCGTGACACAAGTCCGGAAGAGTGTGGATATCGCGTGGTTGGTCTACCTATCAGTTCAGCTCGGTAAATAAATAACTCATAAAACCCCAAACAGAGTGACTATGAACTATATCCTCAACTAAACCTCCCACCCCAGTCACAAAACCATTGCAATGCCTAAATGGAATGATTCATACAACCTGTTCACCAACAATCATACCTAAATGGGAACTGGTAAACTGGTTTACAAAATAAAAACAAAAAATAATGCTTAGGTGGGTACCAGCTATTTTATTATTATTATTATTATTTTTTTTTTTTTTACTAATTATGGAAAATTTCCACATTTTCCTAAATTTGGAAAATGCGGATCCGCGCAGGTTGCCACCTGAATCCAGCGTGGATCTGCAGGTCGAAAAAAGCGCAGATTGGAAACCCTAATTGACATTAGCCGAAGGCAAAATTTGAGGGTAGATGCCTCACCTGTCGATGTTACCTCATAATTGATTATAATGAACGAGTGAATGTGTACCACTGCGCAAGCTCGAACGTATAATGTTAGCAAATCGCATAATTTCCACTGTTGCGATTCATCCATCCCATGACGATGAAATTCTCAAGGATGATGCGTTAGGCCTTATCTAGATAGTCTACAATGAATTTCGTATTACTGAACTTTGTATGATCTATGAATTTAGTACTGCCGAAGAAACACACTCTCCACGTCGCTGATGGGTTTTACGTGATTTTTCTATATTTGACCATTTGAGCATCATAAAAATGTGCGTGATCTCATAAAAATGTGCTCGAAAGTAAATAAAGATGGAGCCAAAGTCTCCCCTCTTCCTGGCGGGGCAAGAACCCCTCCGTCCTTGGCTTCCCAGCTCCCCGCCCGTACACTTGGCACAAATCTCATTACGCAACCTTCCTTCAGTCGGATTCGTTTTCTTAGATTAGATTTCTTGTTTACGAAGCTTTCTGTGAAAATACTGGCGCTAATTTTAATGTCTGCGCCCCTTTGGTGGTTCTTTCTCTTTCTTTGTCCTACATTGCGCTCTGGCAACAGGACTTTCGCCTTGAATTGAGCTCCTGCAAGTCATGACCCGAATTCAGTTTAATCCAAAAAAATAACGAATCTCAAGACGTTTCCTTTCAAACCTTGCGAACTTACTGTGGAAGGAAAGTTATGACCTTGAGCCTTCCACTGACCCCCCCGTTCAGCCTGTCATCAACTATGGGTTTTCACAGAATACCAATGAGATATTGAGGCTTATTCGTGTCGCTGAGTTCTTTGAAACCGGGTTCAATTGAAGATAAATAATACACCCTCAAATCCGGAGCTGCGTTCAGCTTATTTCTGTATCTCTTATTATTGATGCTCGTGTAGGGAGGAAATCTTTTTCCCACGAGCTCAGTGCTGGTGAAAGGCAACAGAAAGGGAAGCACTTCTTTGTAGGAGAGTTTTCCATACTCCTTGTTAACTTTTGACCAGAATGTGACGAGAGCAGTTTTACCTGGTTTGAAGTTATTTCTCAAAGAGGAATTCGAAGAAATTTCAATCAGCTCAGGGTTTCATTCTCAGAAGCATCTAGAAAGGCTGCATACACCTGTTATTCTTTCAGAAATGGTTTAGAAATCCACTTGTATCTTGTCTTCTCCTTACGTTCTGCTTCCGAGACTTGTTTTCAGTTTGGGGATCGAAAACATTTTTGTCCTCCAAAATTGAAATTTCCACTCGCACTTCAATTTTCACCACATCCTGAACAAATTTGGTTCCGTGCCTGTCTGCCAGTCGGTCTGGCTGCATTTCCTTGTTACAGCCAAATCTTCCAGAGCTTTCATCAGATTTTGTTCCAATTATCAGGGAGTATGCGGTTTGGGCCCCTTGAGGTCCCAGGAGAATTTCATCATGATTGAATCAACGGTACGCTCTAGGCATGCGCTGAAAAAAAGTTCGTTCACGATTGTGTACAAACTGACACAAACATCAACACGATCAAGAGTGTCGAACTTACACAGTTTTGATTTCAAATTTTCTTGCGAGGAAGCTATGTGCCATCTTTACTTGGCACATTATTTGATAGCTTGGCTACTGAATTTTAGGAAAGTTATTCTGGTATAGACAAATTAAAACCCGAAAAATTCAAATTGTATCTTTTCCCGAAAATGTCCGCCATTACATTCATTTTTTCGCGTACCCCCGACTAGGCCCTCGCGCACCCTAGGTTGGGAATCGCTAGTTTAGTATGACGAATTTCCATGAAGAATATTTTCAAAAATTTTGAACGGGTACCAAAACTTTGGATCCATTGCAATGTAGCTCAATTTTTTGGCTGAACTATTATTGGGATTTATGAATCCCATTTAATTAACTCCAAGGCTCGCATTCAGTGAAAATAAAATTAACTAATTAATCATTAATAGTTAATTCTATTCCCACCGCTCGCATTCGACGAATCACGGGAAGTCCCCGTAGCAGGTGAGAGCCGCCTCTCCCGAGAACTGAACACCAGTTCCAGTTCTGTTCCCCCACCTTCAAATCGATCGCTTGGTTTCCCTGTAATTTTAGAAGCCGTGCTAGCTCCATCTGTCTCTCTCATTCTATCTCTCTCCCTCACTTCTTGTATTGAAACTGTTGAATATCGGAATTCTACCCGATCCCACCGCAGTTTATTGGCTCGTTGGCTTTGCGTTAAATTACCTTTTTGTTTATCATTTTCAATAATAATATTAAATAATGAACCGTTGTGTAATAATTTACAGGTTTTTAAGCTCATTACTCTACCAACGAAAGCCTGATAACTTAACAAAGCATGAAATCATTACAAACATGGCAAGAGATTCTTTAGAATTCGAGAACGTGGGGAACTCAAGGTATAGGTCTAAAACGTAAAATTCGACTGGTTATTTTGATATTGGAGGAAAAAAGTTC
>JAEMON010000013.1:17097786-17141676 GCA_030264115.1 Lygus lineolaris
TTTCAGTTCCCTTTTAAATTTTTGGGTTTCAAAAGTTGGAATTTTAGTTTTATCAAAATCGAATTAATCAAAAACGAAACGTTGGGAAAAGAACTCTCCTCTATGACCGAACCTCGATAACCCTACATCATATACTAGTATTATAGTAGTATATATTATAGTAATATATATATTTAACGGTCGATACAAACCAACGGACCTACTACAGGATCCGCTCAACATTATAAATATATATATACATATGAAAAGAGTTAAATTTCAGGATTCGTTTTAGAATGGTCTGAAACGGATTTCCATGGAAAAAAAATTCAAAAATTTGCATTAATAAAATTTTGAAGCCATTGCAATAGCTTCATTTTCTTCGAAAATTCGCTAAAATTGGTTCACAGATCTCTCAAAAGTGAACACAAAACTTCCCCGACCTTGGTAAAGTAGGCATAGACTCGGAAACAAAATCTAATGGGTTGAAAGAAAAATAATATTTTTTACTTAGGCACAAAGAAAAATGATTAATTGATTTATCAATTTGTAATTTCAGAGGATTATCTGACCTAAGAACCGGTCTGAACAAAATCAGAAATAGCACCAAATGTCAAGTACAATCTGAAAAGAAAGGATAAGTCCAAATCGGTGAATTCCCAGGGTCTTTGAGAATATTCAATTTCAATAATAATTATTCGATATCTTAGAATAACGAGTAATCTGGAATTCCGGTGGGTCGGAATTTCGCGTTTTGGACATCAAACTCGGATTCACCACTCTTGAGAACCCCTCAATTCTAATTTTCAGATCAAAATGTTCATTAGGTTGGCTGGAAAACGGGTGAGAAGATCACAGGCGGGCGCGGGGTGGGTGACGTCACCTGTATCTTTATCACGGCACTCGTTTTCGCTCACTTCCAATCATCGGACCCCACATATAGCACCTTTTTGGAATGCTCTCACTTATATCTTTCAGTTTAGCGAATCAAATAAAAGAGCCGGCCGGAGTAGCCCATATTGGATTTATCCGTTATTTGGATTTTCGAACAATTATTCGTTAGGAAACTTTTTTAAATAACCATTCAATACTAATTTGCCCAACACTGCTTCTATCAGGTGGAATTGAATATTGTCTAAGCTAATTTTGGGTCCTAAGTACCTTCTATAAAATCTATCTATTTGTGTCTCAACCTTAGGAATGGTCTGAAAAAATGAGAAACTCATGCGTACCAATAATCAAAAAAGAAAGAATAATTTTGAAGGCTTGCATTGGTGAAGTCTTCGGGGTAAAATTTCAAATGTTTAGCGCCAACAATATTTTAAAAATCCTATTATTTTATAGGGAAATTGTAGTTATGGATCAGGATTAATAGTCCTAATCTAATAGTAGTATAATATTCGTAAGGATGTCTATCAAATAGATCAGAGTTTTTTTATAGTTCAAAAATAGCTAAAAGTTACAAAATAAGAAAAAATAAGTTAATAAAATGAAAGTTAACTGGCGAAAAGTGGTCTTCGCTCGATTACCATCGATCCTGCACATTATTGGAACATTTTTATTATTATGTATGCTGCAGCAAAGCAATCAACATGTTGTAAGAAGGAAGGTATACACGTATGGTATCAACCTATGTGCATAATTTATATGATTATAGTCAGGCCATCTTAGGCTATAAATTTGAAATTCATGTACCTTATGAAATTTATGCAGCCATCATACTTACGTGCTTTCATACAAAACAAAAGGAACGCGGCTAGCCAGGGTCCCAATATACTTTTTCAGATGGGGGGAGGTGTACTACTCTGGCTGAAAACGTCGGACGAATACATGCCTCCTCTTCCTTCTCTCACGACCCGCATCGTTGTTGGGATGCATCTTGGGTTACCGAGGGCTCAATTTACTACGTACCGTCACATGTAGGTATTCCGTACTTACCATTTGCATTCTTGACAATGTGAGGTCAGTACAGCAGAACCCCTCTCTAATACCTCTGTCTCGACCTGTTTGGCCAGCTAGCGGTTTCTATCAGTGCAGGGCAAAATCGGTCACAACAACTAGTAACTACGATCGATAAGTTCCGATAAGCAATATTACAAAAAAGAAAAAAAACACACTTTAGGTATATAAACTGTTAGCCTATTTCAATAGACTTGCAGCAATTTATTTTATTTAAATTTGATTTATTTAAAAAAATCTGATCAGAATTATTTGTAAACAAATCAATTGTTAAATAAAACACTTCTTTTTTTAGCTGATTCCGAAAATAAGATTTGTATTCATGTTCCTATAGGTACATAAATTTTGAACGTGATTTAAACAAACTTGAATCTAAAAAGATTTTTTTAAAGCAATTTTTGACCCATACTAGGTACCTACTCTACTCTACTCGACTCCTGCAATCCTCATCCGTTATTTCGATATTCGTACTTTGCATTTTGGCACCATTTTAGATTTTTAACATTACCAATACCAAAATTTAGTCTGGAACGGCCCATTGAATACTTAGATACCTAATAAATGTGTTCAGTGTTCCATTTAGGACGTACAAGAATGGATTTCCTCTAAAAAAGTTTCTAAAATAAATGTATCTACCCAGGCAATAGCTTTTTTGAAGAACAGATCCAGGCAGTTCCTTACGGGATGTATGAATTTACGAAGAAATTGAACATCACTTCAAGACAACCATTTTAAGAAAATCTAGGTAACAAATCAATTTTCAACTTTATTGACTCGGATAACTTGACTCGCGAATCCAAATCCATGATTTCATAAATATTATCAATACCAACTAACAACACCTAATCTCCCGTGCAACGCACGGTTACTATCTGGTACTCACGTACGATATTTCTATCACCCTTTGAAGCTCCAAGAACAAGGACAAGGGCGATGTCGCTAGAAATCTCGCTTCTCTCCTTTGCCTTATCTTTTCTTGGGCTTTCAAGAAAGTTTTTTTCTTCTCTGCCGCTATAAAACTTTTTTCCTTTGCCCAACCGACAAAGTTGAAAATAAAACGCTTTCCAAGACAACAGAGTTTTCCTAGCACATTCCAATGAATGGCGGACAACATTATTTCTCAATAATGAATGTTAACTTCCTGAAACGCATGGTCACGCACTAAGTAATGCTAACAAATTTGATTTTTAAATTTTTGTTTTTTTGTTTTTCAGTGCTTGAGGTCCATGTTGACATCGAACAACAGGGAGAGTTATGCAAGAGGCCAGCATTAGCACAAACACGACACGATATAAAGGAATCAAAATTATCAACAAAGAATTTAAACTAATATCAGAGCAAATGATAATAACCATCAAATAAATACAAAAAAGAAGTAAACAAATTTATAAAACGATTTAATTATGACTTCTTTACTAAATCCTGAACTTCTGGACTGGAAGACAAACGAAGGTAAAACAGGAAACCAAACAACTAAGAGAAAGGACATTACTGAATATCCAACTCTGTGATGGAGCTCAGCATCATTATGACGGTTTCCACACAAACAACCTAATTACGAAAACATGAAGTGTGCATTAATGTTACATATTATTTAATTATTATTATCTTATTTGAAGTAAATATTCAATTTGTAATTTAATTTGTATGATGGAAATAAAGACTATTATTTATTAGGCATAGGGATCTCATCTAGTAGTCCTAGAAGATCCCACTGGCGCTAGGAGGTGGTGCCACACGGAATTACATCTTGGCCATTGGTTGATCACGTATTCTGGAAAGCTGATCAATTTTGAAACTGTTACATAATTATATACTTATGTTAGAAAAAGAGAATGAGACCACTACTCTAAAAAGACCTGCTTACCGTTGAGAAGAGTAAATATTGATCCTTATGCCCCTATTTTGTGTAATTAAGCTCGTTACTAGTTGGAAGTAAGTTTTCCATACCTAAAGGGACGTCCCATGTAATGCATGTAGGCGTACTAACTATACTGAACAATATTTATGTGGATATTATGTTTATGGTTACACATTAAAGAATGATATCGAATACCTATCAACCTCAGATTAATAGTATCTACTCCAAAGGCTGTGAAATGGGCCAAAGTAAAAGAAAAAGAAGAAGAACATGTTTAATGGACAAATTCGCCCTTTACATCATAACCCAGGAACATGGTAATCATAGCCTATAGGCTGTCTGATGGGTTGGCAGGAACTTAGACACTAGTTGATTACTTACTACTCTTCTGTGCCAAAATAGAATTCCTACCTATTTTCGAGTTTTTACAAGTATGTACCTAAGTAAGGAAAGTAGTGGGAAGCTCCGCTCCAGATGTTTGGCGATTTGGCCCACTGTGCGGGATAAAGGCCGAAAACGATGTCATCACTTCCTTTTTCGTTGGACCCTCACTCATCTGACCGCTTTGACTGACCTCCACAAACCAAACCCCCTCTCTTCTTCGGTCTAAGAGCCGTCCAGGTCACGACTTGGTGAGGCTTGGAGCCCTCCCAGACCTGGCAAAGCACAAGATACCTCACATAGAAGGTTGAAGGCCAATATCAAGGCTGTCCAACGGAGGGCGGGAGATCTGAGGCCGCTTCCACCATGCAAATGAAGGTTACGCAGAATGGTCGAGGGAATACTGGACGTCACGAGTGGATGCGGACGGCAGGTGTGCACAGTGCTGACTCCCCATATGTAGGCACTATTCTGCCACCAAGAAAGACACAGTAGTAATGGAGGATACCGAAAACCAGCGGGGAAAAATGTCAGAATATTTTTTGTTGCGGAGCTTCACATTATTACTTTGCTTACCCACATAGACCCAAAAATTTTAATTTTTAGATATTTTCCCGCTACTCACGAGCCCACATGCACCTTTAAAAAGAGTCTCATACGATTTTCATCAAAATCATTCGAATCATTCTCGAAAAAGTCGAAAAGTTCCAGTCATGCAGCATGACTCAATTAGCAAAGAATTTTCAAAGAAATATTGAAATAAATAAAATGTTATCAATATTTATCATATCGTCGTCACTACTTTTATTCAATATTCTAATAAAAATAACTTTTCATCTGAAACAAAAAAAAATTTATCATTATTTAATTTTACTAATTTTCATCATTATTTTTACAAATTTTTTGATGTATGAAAATTCTCAATAATTTATCGGCCATTCTTTTAGGAAATTTCACGCAGATTCCGAAATACCATAATGTCCTATGTCTAAGATGGTAATTTAAATACCAAAAACCCCAAAAACGCGTTTTTAGCGATATTTTGAGGTTTTTGACTCTAAATGTTCAAAATTTTACCCCTTGGAGTACTCCCAAAATTCTGGCCAACGAACTCATCCTTTCTTTTGATATTATTGACATTTAAAATTTATTTTTTAATTTTTTATCTCGATTCCTTGGTCAGATATCGTATGGAGTGTCCGGTTCGTATCAGGTTCGATTCCTGGCGCTTCCCTGATGTGATTCACCTTTTTCCTGTTTCGCTTCAACACTAATCAAGTCTGTCATGTGGGTGTGGCACATAGCTTCACCGATTTTATGGAGCCTGGCATTTATTAGAGTTAGGGCCAACTAAGTACTGACTCACACAACATGTCATCGAAATCTGATGAAAATTGTAGAAGTTATGCAAGTTGCAATGACTTGCGGACAGACAGACCGACAGAAACGAAACCAAATTTGTTCTGAAAGGTCTACCAGAGGACATTCTAAAACGATTCCTGAAATTTAACACTTTTTTATATGTGTCACTACAGACGATATCTGACCGAGGAATCGAGCTAAAAATCCGAACAAATTTCAAAATGTCAATAATATCAAAAGAAAGGATGAGTTCGTTGGCCAGGATTTTTGGAGTACCCACTCCAAGTGGTCAAATTTTGAAAATTAAGAGCCAAAAATCGCTTTAAAAAACGCGTTGTTGAGGTTTTTGTGTTAATTACCATCTTACACATAGTAACACAATATGGTATATTCAGAATCAGCGTGAAATTTCCTACAAGAATCTCCCACCAAGACGGTTAAAATTATTCTTTGAAAATTCGCTCATCAACTCATGCTGCATGAATGGGCCTTTTTAAAATTATATACAATATAATATATTGATTTCAGTTATATTTTTTACTTTGACTTTTTTCCGAATATCTCTGAAGTGACTCATGTGTCTACATCAAAAGACGTAGTTTATTGCAATGATGGTCGTCCCACGCCCCCTCTTCGATCAGATCATAATGCCAAGCGCGTATTTCTCGATTCCCAGAGCGTGCAGATACGGCAATTGAAGGCTCGGCGCGTAGCTCAATCGATTATATGGAGAACGAGATTTCTCTCTGAGACCCTGCTATGGCACTTTCCATTGGGTATTTGGGGTTCAAATTAATATTGAAGGCAACGAACCACTTGCATGGTAGTCCTTTGTGTGTATTATTATAGTTGACAGTAGAGGGTGGCCCCCATTCTGAAATTACAAAATTTCCTGACTTTTCCCTGAATTAATTAAAATTTCTCCGTGTCAGTCACCCCCAAGTAAAATTATTCAAACACACAATTGGAAACACGCATTTGGAAAACATAATTGTTCAGAATCAATAATTGAATGCATGAAAAATCGAACAATTTCACAACAACCCCCCTACCCTACATGTTTTTGTTTCATTCGTAAAAACTTGATTAGAATGAGCGCAAAAAGTGAACAAAATGCGACATGATTTTTATTAGGTATTTTTAACGCTGAACAAAGCGGTAAGTATTTTAATCAATTTTTCGATCAGCCCATCCAACCTCGAAAACCGGTGGTATTTAGTACCTACCAAGTATATGAACAACGTAGCCCACCTAACATGCCCATCCAAATTACCCCCCTTAATTTGTTGCGTAAAACATCATTGTTTTGAGCAAAGGCGCGCACGAAGCGCGCATCAACTTTATTGTTTTATATGAGAACCGCGGATTCGGATTGTACGCGAAATTTCATGGATATGACAATATTGTCATATCCATGACAATGATGTCAAAATTTGAAAAATCTCGTTTTTTAAGGTATTAATTACCACATGTGATTCATGATTTTCGCGGTGATTTCATTTTTTGAATTCCATGTGAAATTTCATGTACCGTCACCGCCGTTTTTCCCGTCACTCGAATTTTTGAAAAGGCACGAATAATTCGGATAATAATACCTCCGAATTATTCGATCAGGATAATAATTCAGGAAAATACGAGAGAATACTTTCGATAATTCTTTTCTATCAGGATAATACTATCGAATTATTCGAATATTCAGGATTGACGATTCTTCGAATAATCAGCACTGTTCGAATAAATTGAGTTTAATCGTAATAAATCCAAAATTATTCGTTATTCGAAGCTTCGGATAATGAATAAATTATTCGAATTTTCCATTTATAATTAGTAAATAAATTTTGCCCAACACTGTTTAGCGCGTATTTCGTGCCTGCTTTGGCTTCAAAATTCGAGTGACGGGTCTTTTAATCGAAATCGGATTTCCAAACTCAAGTACCATTAATTTATATTTTTAGTGGCTTCACCTATAAGCAGGTACTTACCCGGGAAGATTCACTAATGCTGTGAAAAATTTCGGATTCTCGCTACTCACCTGAAACAAAAAAAAATAAAAATAAATTAGGTACGTTAACAACGTCCTTTTAAATCAAATTAATAAACTATTAAGTTCTAAATACCAATACACATGTCGAGGGTTTTCAATAATATGACCATTAAATTCTTCAAAGAAAGCTGAGACTCTCCGCTTTTAAAACGAATATAAATTTGAACAGTTCTAGAACAGATTTGTGGCAGAGCGCTCTTGGATTGGTACGGCAGTATCTGAGGAATTTGATAACAATCTCATCTAATCCCATAATAAATACATATTAAAGAGATATCAAAATAAATCCACCGTTATACACTTACACATCACAGAGTTTACGCGGGCAATTTGAGCGAATTTTCGAAGAAAATGAAGCTATTGCAATGTCTTCAAAATTGTAGTCATGCAAAACTTTGTAAATTGTCCTCCTGGAAATCTGTTTTAGACCATTCTAAACCGATTCCTGAAATTTCACACATTTCCCTCCACCACCAAACGATATCTGAGCCTGGAATCGAGATGAAAAATAAAAAAATTTAATGTCAAAATATCGAAAACAAAGGACGAGTTCGTTGGCCAGAATTTTTGGAGTACTCCCCCCCCCCCCCCCCCCCCCCCCCCTCCCAAAAAAAATAATAATAATAATCAAATTTTGAAAATTTAGAATCAAAAATCGCTTTAAAAAAAGTGTTTTTTGAGGTTTTTGGTGAAAATTACCATCTCAAACATTGGAAAATAATATTATGGTATATTCAGAATCAGCGTGAAATTTCCTACCTATAAGAATCACCCACCAAATCGGTTAAAATGTATTCTTTGGAAATTCGCTCATCAACTCACGCTGCATGAATGGAACCGTTTTACTTTCCTCAGCCAAAAATAGCATTTTTCAGGTTTCTACGGGCGAGGAAAGTAGTGTGAAGCCTCGCACCAGACGTTTTTCTTTGCAAACACATAAGTACTGCCTACCGATGTCAAGCGTCAGGTAGGTTAGTTACCTACCTACACGTTGTTATCTAGGAATTATTGCTGGCCGTAAGAAAGTATAGGAAGCTCATAAACCGTTTACGGCGTCTGCTTGCACGTCGCACCAAGTTCTTTCTACAAATTCCATATACCTATCTAGCCAGGAAAGAAACTTTTTTGTTATTGCAATAATTTCCATAGTAAATTACGATAAGCACCAATAAAAGACGTGACGATTGTTGCGTGAAATATCTCATCCATTGTCAGTATACCCGATTATTGCTTGGCTGCAATAAAGTTATAAATAAATTATGAAATCGATTTAGTGGGTAGCAACAGTTTTAATCACGTAAATTTACGATCATCTCTTCAGGAAGACCCCAATCTGGAATTTGAAAATTCTCTGATATTCAGGCCTGACTATTTCCCACTCAAATTCAAAAATCCTCTGATCAATGCAGATAAAATAATGTGGAATAGGAAAATTTCCAGCGCAAAAACAGACAACATCAATAAAATAAATAACTAGTAGCACTAGATCATCAAGAAGTAAAAATACAAAAAAAAAAAAATACGATCGTGTTGACGAACTAAGTCACTCGCGACGAAGTTGTGGAAACCCATTTTAATAAAAAGAAACCGGAGTTGATGGAAAAACGTTGAGCGTTTTCACTGAAATAATGAGTTGAATCTTTATTTCGTGGAAATAGACAACGTTTTTCTCTCCGGTTTCTTTGTATTGATCGTGTTGACATTTTTAAACTGAAAATTGTTGCCTTTTATGTCGACGGTTTTTCTCGATTTCGAATGAGCAGTGTCTCCAATAGATCTGATCGCAATGAAAATGATGGGTCCATTAGATATTGACGAATAGACAAGACAAGGATATTGACAAATAGATAGATGTTTTGGGAGGATTTTACGTTTGCATAAAGCCTATTTTTGATCCCACAGTGATGAAATTCATAAGGGACTATGGACTATAAGGGCACTGATTTTAGTTCGAGCTGAATAGGGGGAGTCAACTTCCAAAAGAAAGGAAATTTTGACAGAATGTTCCAACACCGAGTTGTGGCGATTCTCTGCAGGTACCATTGAATTTAGTAGTGGAATGAAAAGTCTTTTAACCTTTTCTCTAAAAGTCTCATTTTCTAAAAACTGTTGGAAACATACTAAAGGCGTTAACGATTGATAACCATGAATTGGATTCTTTTAATTCGACGTTGACACCACTTATTTGCTAGCTATTTTGTGCAAATGCACATGTGGCACTGAAAAGTGGACTTGGAACGTTTTAAATTCGACCCCAAAGTTTTCGTATTGAAAATCAATTAAATATGACAATGTCTACAGTTTCAGGCGTCGAAATCTAAAAACGGGTGGAAGGAAATATTTTTATGATTTTTTAATTTAATTGTGTGCACTTTGTTGGCTTGTTTGAACAATTACCCTCCAAGGCACTTAGAACGTTTTGCCTTCAATTTATCATTAAATTAAAATAACTTATTTAAACAAATGGAAACCTGAAATGGAAAGGATGTAAAAATTAATGATCTCAGAGGTTGCTGTGGAGGGGTGGGGTATCATGTAAGAACAAAAGTCATTTACAAAAAAAAGTCGAAATGACCAAAAAGCTGGAGAAGTGATAAGTTCTTTGAAAATTTGCTCATCAAGTCTTAAAATGCGTGATTGGTATGTAATCCTACTCCTATAACACATTTGGATTGAGATTGCAATAACCTCTTGTTATGGATTAATCGAGAGGAAAAGGATCTTTCTTTTTATTTATTTCAGGAGAATTCAGAAGTTTTTGCGGTTATTTAGTTCCGAGTCCTAGTCCTGCAATGTTGCGATTGTATTTCACACCCCATCTGGTTATTAGGTACGACGTCGATGGTTTACTAAACCTAATTTCCATATGAACTCGTTCCTCGTTGTCACCTTTTTCCCCGAAGCTAGAGAAGTGCGTGTATGTAAAATCAGCGAGGCAAATGCCCACATTCACTTAGATTGTACAGCACACTTCGAGCACAACCCTTTAGGTAGGTACCAACTACAAAAAACTATAAAAAAATATATATAAATAAAAATAAATTAAAAAAAAAGAAATACGTAAATGAGTACGAATGCATTCTAAGATCACATGACAAAGGAAGTTCCAACAAACCTAGGACTGTTAACATTTAAAAAAAGTTGCAACAAACCTAGGATTGTAAACATTTTTAAAAAGCGTTAACTATTTATCACAAGTAGTGTGGTACCTACCTACTTTTCACAAATTAAAATAGACCTTCTTCTTCAGTGAAGAAGAATATTGACACTACAATAAACTTTATTCAGAAAAACAAAATCATGGTAAGTACTTGACTACGACGGTATTATCTTTTATCTTTCATTTTTAAACTCTTATGAAAACAAAAGTTGCAAAAGGTTAAGTAGGTAAGCCATTCCTATAAGAAAAGGCTTGATCTCTTTGGAAAAGCTCTGGAAATTAATTACTAACAACGAATAAAGTTAAGAAGGGTGTTTAGGTTATTCTTGGAATGAATAATAATGAGAAAGCGGAAAATAGCTCTTTTTGTATTTTATTTGCAAAAGCTTCAGCTTCAATTTGTCAGCTCTCTAAAATTAAGGCTTAGGTTATTAATTTAAAGTTAGGTAGGTATTTTAAAAAGTTATTTTCATTATATGAAATAATTAGGGATGTGGCAGGTAACTAAGTAGGTACTGCAGAAGAAGAAATCATGATAACATACCTACTACCACTACCTATCTACATTCTTGGCAGCTTTGAGTGAAAAAAAGCAGAAACAATTCACTCATTAGTCAGAAAATATAAAAATTATGGCCAAATATGAGGAAAAGACATAATAAAATTGTGAATAATCCCCCCCCCCCCCCCCCCCCCCCCAATTGAGGAAAAAAGTAGGCCGTAATAATTTGCTCGAAGTTCGATAATTTATGAAGAGACGGTAGGTACTTACTAAGTACGTGGATTGGGTAGTGGCGAAAAATAGGTTCTATAGGTAGGTACTCATAATTAAGGATCGGATTTTTGTGTACTTAAAAATGCAAAATATGTCATATATTTATTGATTTGAAACATGCATAAGTAAATATTGGCCTCTGTGAATCCCAGTCTAATGAAATATTTGAACTGTGTTTCAATCAGTGAAATATTTGGAAAATATGTTGTATAGCGAAATGTGAAATTATAGTGTCAGTATGAACCCATCTAGTTGGAAATCATGGGCATGTAGCCCAGAACAAAATATGTGAATAAATAGGTACGAATCATAATTATCCCTGGTTAAAAGATACAGGGCTCGAGGCTCGCCATGAAAATAAGTCCTCGCTGGATGGATGGTTAGAAACGAGGTTGTTAAACCCGTAACTTCGCTACACCGGGTGGAAATATCTCGTTAAGATTTTACATAATGCGCACCCGAGGATAAATTCAGCCAAAATCACGGAGGGAGGAATCACGGAAGTTTCGCGTAAATTAATAACAGACTTCGGAAGGGCGGTCGATAAGGCTGATATCTTTAAAAACCCTTTAATGATCGGTGAAACATCAAGTACGAACTTTCTCGACATTTGAGTAGTCTTGAAGAACTTTCGTAGTACGATGAATTTTAATTGTAAGAATCCCCCATGTTCCATACCATTGATTAGGAAAATCAATAACCTATTTTGTATTCCAAACCCATACTTACCGTAAAAGGAAAGTATTGAAATCGCTCGGCAACTTCAAGTAAAGAAAACTTTTCGACATCGAGAAGGTATAGGTATTTCAATGGATTTCGACGAAATTCTCTTCACTGTTGTGGACAAGTGAAATCCACGTTTTTTTTCAAATCCAATTAATGCCGTTAACGGGAATATTGTGTAGTGCAATATCAGAACTCTTGGCGGAAGAATTATGTGGCGCTTGCGCACATTCATGAACTGCCATCCTCATGCCAGAGGGAAGCCATGTTTTCCAATCCCCTCCGTCGCTCGTGCATTCCTGATTCCTGTATTCTGCCTCCAACTAACGGCCAGGCCAGTTCCAACTAGCGGCTGTGAAGGTAATATTTGAAAATTTAGCTGAGCACACTTTTGTATTGTTGTTTGTGTGCGCAGCTGAAATAATTATTCGATACAACTTGCATAGTCGCTAGTTGTAAAAGCCTGGAGACAGAAGGTTTGTTCATTGTTCAAACAATATTCAGTTTATAAATTAATAGTCTCCAAAAAGGTCAGAGTTGAATGCATCTTCGGCTTGAAGATTTTCTGATATTTCCGAACTGTGCTGTTAGTTGGAACTAACCTGAGGGATAGCAGATTTGCCTGTATTCAACTCACCCCTCCTCCTTTTCCACAGGGGTGAGAATATTCGAATTGAGTGGAACTCTACTATGAATTATGATGAAATTTGTCAAATCCAGAGATGAGACCGCTTCCTGAGATCCTTCCATTTTATGTTTTTTGAGCAGTAGGGGGATAGGGGGGATAATATATTTCCTTTCAAGGTGAAATGAAAGTACTGCAATCGGTATGAATTAATTATTGATAGTTACCTTAAATCTGTAAGCTTACGCAGCACAATATAAATTAATCTTTTAAAACCAACTCACCCCGGATATGAGTTTATTATAATATTCAGAAAAATTAAATCAAAGCCAACCTTCACTATTATGGGGCAGGAAAACAACCGCTTGTGAACAGTCTTCTGTTTTCGTTGTACACTAAAATCCGTACTTTATTGCTTACACGCAAAAAAAGAATCATAATGCGCTCCAAGATGGATTGGCCCCTTCAATCATGTCGACCCTAGAAGATGATGCGGTGAAGAGATTGGCGGTGATGAAGCAATATTGCATTGAGTCACGTTAGCGGCTCTTCAAGGTTGGGAGGCGATGAGGTTTTTTTCCCTGTCGATCCAGTGGGAGGACCTCGATACTTGCTCCACCTTCAAAAATCTCTTCGGGAATCAACATTTTTGATTTTGTGACAATTGGTACAGCACTGAAACTAAGCCCTTTCGTCAACCCCAAAAATTGCAATAATCAATTTTAATCCCTTAAGTACCAATATAAAATTATGAGTTTCATCCTCGCACTTCCTCCCAACAAATTTGCTGTTTTACGTTTCGAAGTGAGATTAATTTCGTTTAATTATTGATCTCGAATAAAATAATAAAGATTTGCGATTGTGCACCCAAGGAAAATGCTACGTAATATTGTTTCCATCTTGTAGTTTGAAGTGTTCATTGGAACTTTGCCTCCATCGGCTTGGGCAGGCTGTTGGAGTAGAGCCAAAACTCATATTTATGAGGATCTTTCCTTTCCGTTCAATAGTTTAATCAGGAACAACGTGGCAAACGCTAGGCAAACACACTGGAATTGAGAAATTATGGATTCTTTTGAAACACCATACCAACAGTCTTAAAACTCCGTAAGGGATTGTGTTCGTAAAGGAATTGAATGAAGTCCACCAAATTCAAAAGGTTAACATGCATTTCGCGCCTCAAAACTTACTTACCTAGTGATTAGGTACAATAACTGTCTATTCCATCAATTCCTTGTCTCACGCGAAATTTTGGAACTATTCGTCCGATTACGATGAAATTGCGAGAGATCGTTTGGGTTAGCCCCTACAAATGTGCAACTGAAATCATATCACTCCTGTCCTGAGTATTCTGGTTCGATTGATCAATACTTTAATACGATTCAATATTAAAATATAGTTACCTAAATATGTTGATAAGACAGAGAATGAGCCTATACTTAGGAAGGGGATGGAAATTGGCATATTCCCAGACTTCGATTTTTATAATTCAGAAAGGCTCGTAAGCGTTTCAAGCAGAATCAATAATTCAAATTCGATAGATACAGCTATAGATAGGTACAGTTCAGAACTTTAGTAAGCTCATTCCAGCCTCCAGTCACAGCCATCGTGTATTGAAATCAGCTCAAAAAATACCTAAGAGTGGAACTTTGAAATTTCGAGAAGGAAATGAAATGAAATGGAATTGAAATGAAAAGAAATAGATTATTCAGGATATCCCATGCAAGTACTATTTACCCATTCGAGTAAAATTACGGACACATTAATAGTCGACCAGAGGATTAAAAATGTTCAATGGCTGTGATAAAAAATAGCTGGATAATCCACAATAATAGAGCTGACTCAACTGACCCTCTGGTTGAGTCACCTGGGTTGGTATCGACCAGAATCAAGAGAAACGAATATATACCTTGATTGTTGATCTTAAACATTCATCAACGCCTACTTTTGGATATTCGAGAATTTTCAATAGGTATACGAAAGATGGGTGGGTAGATATTCGTCTGTCATCGAATCCCCTAGTCCCGGGCGAAACTACAAAATCATTCAAAAGATGTCGTTAAGGTACGGATGATTATATACAGGCGAGTTAAGCCCCTGGCTATGAAATCCATATAATATCAATGCAAGTTGATACCTTAATAACCTATCTAGGGTGAAAGGAAAGTAAGTACGTACCTATTTCGAGCCAAAACTTCAATTGTATTTCACATTTCATCAGTACTTTTCAGGTGAATCTTTCGAATGAATTCCGTTTGCAAGAACGGAAAAAAACATCTCCGTTTCATCAGCTTTCCAGATGTGTAATTATTTTCAATTTTGCCGTGGAAATTAGGGGAGCAAATCATGTTTGAATGCAAAAAACGTGGGGTTTTTCGAGGAAACCGAGTGTTTGGGTATTATACGTGATGATTTTAACTGGAGGAGTTAGGTATCTTTTCCCTAGTAACTTTTCAATCTGAATCGAAAGGTGACATTCCTGATCAATTTTGACCGATAGAAGATGGATTTTTCGAGAGAAAAAAGTGCGTTTTCGGACATACCTATCACCACATCAGCACCTCCAACCTCATCTTTTACTGCCTGCCTTTCTTTTAACCCACGCTTTCTGCATTCAAACGCGATTCGCTCCCTCAATTTCCACGGTAACACTGAAAATAATAACACCGCTGGGAAGCTTATAAAATGAAATAATGTTTTTTCCATTCTTGCAAACGGAATTCATTCGAAAGGTTTACTTGAAAACTACTGATGAAATCCATGATGAAATTTGAAATACGACAATAATTGAAGTTTAGGCTCTACAAGAGCTCAATGAATACAGCTTCTGTGATTTAAAAATAACATTATCTTATAGGAAATTTAACGCTCTTTCCAACGGTGTCCTTATTTTCAATTTGTGATAATAAATTAGGGGAGTTATGGCAATTTTAGTGGCTTGAAGTCGAAAACACGAAAAAAATCTTGAAATTGAAAAAAACCCACGAAAATAGGGGGTTAACAAAAACAATGTAAGAGACACTTTATGTTGGAATTAGTTGTAGATTCGATCCCTGAATATTTTCTACTCAAACCTGAGACTCCCTGTATACTCGTATTATGGTTTCAGTTTGAGAGCAAGTGGTGTTCAACCGAGGCACGTCCAGGCTTCCAATAGGTACATACTTACTTTCCTTTTACCCTTTCAGCGAAGGAAACTACCTAAAAAGGTTAAGCCGAGATTGGAGGAAGTAGAAGAGATAGAATTGGCTTCCATGTTGACACCTCCATAGCGTTGACCCATTACTACTCATCGGGAACAGGTCCTGGAGAAGGCGAATGTTTTCTGAAAGGTTAGTAACTCGCATTCACCGCCCTCGTCCACGGTAGTGTCGGTATCCAATGAATGTGAATGCGCTATCTTCGAGGGATTAGCTAAGTAGGTAGTTGTAGCATTCGGGGCGATTAGGCACGTTTGACCGGATTATAATGGAAATGAAAGCTTCGGTTATCAAAATAGATTCGTTTGCAGCTTCAAACGAATCCTAAGCAATACATGGACATGGATACGAGATGGCTGATTACCCCGTAAAATTTAGAGAGATAACGAACAAATCAGTTTGAATTTGAACCAACTGCTGTCGTCCAAATGTCAGTCATAACTAGAGACCTGATTTATATGCATAAATATAAAAATTGCACCATTACTTGAGTAGTCTTCTGTAATAATGCTCTGTTTCAAATTGCATTATGCATATTTTTGCATATCCGAATCATAGGAGCATATTTGTGCATATTCAGGGGAATATTCGAGATGCTGAATAATTCAAAGATTCAAGTTTCATGTTTATACTCACATTTTGATCATTTTCAGGGAAAGCGAGAAAATAAAAAATGTACGTATCAACGGGAGTATGAGTATTATTGATTCTTCAATATGCAGATCGACCCAGACGAATAACCAATTATGTCGAACTGATCGGGAATGGGGTCCACAGAACGAAAACACCTCCTTTGCCGAGCTTTCGTGTCATCAAAAGTTTTGTTAGTTTTGAGAGAATTTAGCCTGCACGTTTTACTGGTTATATTTTTGTATTGTTCACTATAGATTTGTTGTTGACTTTTTTACTTCATTTGCTCAGTAATTTAGTTAAATTTCTTCACTCTTACAAGTGATGCTTACCGGTCTTCTGGTTTTTTCATGGATGTTTGACATTGGTGTGATGTTGACGCTCTAGGCTTACCTTCGAGCCCTGATGAAGGGAATATATTCAAGAAAGCTCGGCAAAGGAGGTGTTTTCGTTCTGTGGACCCCATTCTCGATCAGTTCGATATACTATCCTAGAGATAGGGGATTTTCGGTAAAGAGAGACCCGAGATCAAACCATTCCACGAATGGTTCTCCTGAGGAGAATCTCCTCCCCTCCTTAAGGTCAATGTTCATCTTTAGCACTGAGGAACTAGAGGGATAGGAACGGAAAGATTCGAGGAATTAACTGAAATGATGGCTAGCGTTTCTTGATATTCGCTTGTTGTTGGAAAGGAGCAGCAGAAGGTAGGAGAGATTCTATGAAAATTGGAATGGAGAGGACAGATTCTTTGTAGTACCTATTTTCACTTTTTTTCAAATTAATAAGTCCAGCATTTCACATATTGCTTGAAGGAAGGAAGAAATATATTCGAGCAACAAATTTATAACACAAATTGTAGTTCTCCAAAATCCAAATTTCCTCTTGCTTTTTACGTTCCAGAGATTTCTGAACAATATTATGGTTAAATGTCTATCTGTGGTCGATTCCTTGTCCCAGGCAAAACTATATGAAGATAAACACCTATATATTATGAGGGACATACTGTACGATGATATCCATGTTCCTATATCAATGTCACTTGGTAAGCCTGCGCGTAAGCATTGCACAAGGCTTGCGCAAACGTGGATTTCTTGAAACTACGATTTCTTTGTTCCTTATGGACCGATTTCGCTCATATTCGGACGGTAGTTGGGGGCTGACTCCAAATAAGACGATTGCCTGAGGATTTGATGCTGTTTAAAAAGAATAACTTGTTCTACAAAAACTATACTCATCAGGCGTATTTTGTCCAAAACGCACATTTAACAGCTGTTCATATTGTCAGTTACGTTGAGGGTAAACCTTTCACACGTTTTTTGTTGCATATTTTTGCATCTTTTATTGGTTTTTACTACATATACTATGGCTTATTCGTTAAATTTACGCTGCACAAAAATCCAGTCTCTAGTCAACACGCAATGACATTTTTTTGTAAGAGCTGGCAATTTACCGATTCGTAGTGATATTTTGATGCATCAAATCTGTGATGGAAATGTTGCACCTTTTCCAAAAATACACCACATTCATGTTCCTATACTAAAAGGGCATATAGCAAGTACTTAAAACGGCTATTAACGTAATTTTCCCAAAAACTCAAAAAGGAGTTACACTATGTGAAGTGGATTTTGGATTGTGGTTATTCATCTACTCCTATAAATAACTCTTTATAACTCGTTTTAATATAGCTGACGGTTTCATATTCAATAAATTATTGTATTATTTAGCCAATCACGACTTTTATACTGCCTTCTTCATAATAAAACCCTTGATTGATTGATTTTATAAGGTGAATTGCTCGAAACATTGATTCCTCAAGACCTAAGTCGAAATTTGGCAAGTAGTTAGGGCTGGCATGATTGCCAACGAATTTTGTACAGTGTTTGCACAAATAGAGTGGACTTTGTCAACGTTCTTGCACATTGAAAGGCTGACAGACTCATCAGAATCATCTTTGTTCAGACAGCTTGGAAACGCGTTGACAAACAAATACGACTTCTTGGATGAATACAAGGTTGAAGAAGCAAAACAACAGCCAGTCTAGCTCGACATTCCCTGAACGGGTAGTAGGTGACTCTAATCTTTTCATTTCCACCCTTGTTGACTCCGTTCATTGTACGGATGAATAGATACTTTTCCTGTTTGTCTTTGGATTGTTTCAAGAGACCATTTTGAAGGAAACTTCGTTTTCACAAAGTCGTTTCGATGTTTTTCTGTCTACAATAAATCATAGCTTACAAAATTCAAGCAACGTTTGACGTTAGCTAATTTGGAACGACTTTTGTCACCGACGGGCATGAAACCAAATTTGCTTAGAAAAGAAAATGTGGGAATTCGACAATTTTTCATTTCCTAAACGAAATTAATGACAACAGCTCTCGCAATAGGGATGCAAAATCGGTCGCCAACAATCGATTTTGAAAATCGTTTCTCAATTGAAAGCTTAAAACCTATTGCAATAATTTAATCGGGTGGAAAACATCGGGCTTTCAAAAAATCTATTATTGAAACGTAGTACCTATTTAATTTTTTTTTAAATTAAAAAGAAGTTATGTGAATGTTTTGGTAGTTTGGTATTTTTTTTGTTTTTTTTTTTTTTTTTTTTTTTTTTACAAAATGAATGGAACTTTAAATGGGTGCATGAAAAATAAAATTATAACGGTGGGGTCATTCATGAATTTAAAAACTTGTTCGGTTGGAGACTGTTGAAAATTAATCATGTCTCTCCTCGAAAATCTATTATCTTGGTAGAAAACAAGTAAAAATATGTAAGTAGCCAGATCAAGATAAGTTGAAAAATGAAATTGCTCCGGAAAACCCCCATTAATTTATTTTAATCACAAACATTAGAGTGTTAATGTTTCAGCACAATAATGAACAAAAGAGCGTGTTTCTCTCAGAATATGACTGTTTACTTTTGAAAACATTTTAAATAGGAAAAATACATTACCTACATACCTATTTGTGTACGAATAGGTATATTTGAACAAAAAGCAACATGTCATTCTCTAGAGATCTAAGGTTTATGTCGAAAAAAGAGTAAAAATTCTTTATTTTTCACCAATAAAGAAATCATTCATTGGAACTGAAGATCTATCAACTAAATGGTTCGCTGTCAAGCAACTGTGAAAGTCAGCATTACAACGCGAAGATCGAGCGTTCAAATCCACAAATATGTCATTTTTATAGGCACAAAATGAAATTGAAGAACTAAGTACCAAGAAAGAGAAGAAAAATTTATTGAACCCTTGTGTGCAACGTATTGGCAGTTCTAAAAACATCGTCGTCATTCAGTTGGAGCTGGTATGTGACCGCTCTTTTATTGTTCCCCAGATTTTATTTGCTCATCCTGCAGTTACAAGGTAAATATTATCGTTCGCCAACCGATCCGCTTTTGGTTTGACGAAGGTTATTCGTCAGTTGTTCGCTTATCCTAATTTTACCTTATAGAAATGTATAGGATCATCTGAACTAGAAGCTTGAACTTGAGTAGATTGGCCGATGACTCGGCGGTTCTAAAAGACAGCCAACCAATGGTGAGAATTTAGGGCGGGATTTATAGACGGTCCTCGAGTTTCAAGGAGACCTTGAGATGGTCTCCTCGAAATATGGAATACGGATTCGGCTTAAGGAATCCTTGAAAATCATCTCAAGGTCTCTTCGAAACTCGAGGACCGTCTATAAATCCCGCCCTTACCCTCTGATAAACGAACCACCCTCGAATTTTGAAATTGAGATACATAATTCCATTCAAAACGGCAATGCCTCAACATCAATAGGAAATCCCCATAAAATTGAAAATTTCAATCTACAAGACATCCTTCAAGAAGGCCGAAAATGGTCAAGTCGAGAAGGTACATTTCGAGGTTCTGAAACATTTTAGCGTAACTACAATTCTACCGAAGTACTTTCCTAATGCATTATTTCACGGTTCGAGGTTCACATTCGATTCACAATTCGAGGTTCTGAAACATTTTAGCGTAACCAAAGTACTTTCCTAATGCATTACTTCACCCCCAAGAAAACATTAAAATGGTCAGTATTTCGCCAATTCAACTGGGGAGTGAAATGTCTTTTATTTCGCCCAATCATAAGTTTTGTAGATTTTTGCCAAATATTTTAAATTTCGGCACTTTGGGCAATGACAATGGAAAACGTTGTGTAAGTAGGTAGGTACTTGTTGACTTGTGATCTTATAAAATGTTGTTTTGAAGGAACCAAGTGAATATTATGAATCTGGGAACAGACGTGGGCGTTCGAGAAGTGGCAAAGACCTCCGCGTGGGGCCGTATCTATAAATAGCATCTTCATTCCGTTGGAAGTTTAGCCAATAAATTGCACCCTGTTGGCTTTTCTACTTTATATTTATATCCAGAGCTTGAGTTTTCCCTTGATTAGGTAGGAAACGTGTAACGATTGAAATTCCCATTTTCAAAGAGAAAATAATAACACAAGGATTCAAATATATTACGTAGGTAGGTCTTGCTCGAATTTTAAAAGAGCTACCGACCTAACATGTTACAAGAATTTTATGGAAATTTCTAACAAATTAAAATGAACACTAGACATCTACGAACAATTGATGGATTAATTAATTAATTTTGAGTTTTGTCATTTTTCTAGATTGACTCGTCAGCAGTGGCGTAACTAGAAATTCTGCGCCCCCCTGCGAACTTTTGAAATGCGCCCCCTCTCCCCTCACCCCAAAACACACACATATTGTATTTCTTTCCTATTGGAACGTCCGTAGAATGAAAATGGACGTAATATACTACACTATTTTATTTACAATATAATCATGCATCGAAAATGCTTGTAGTTACATTTACATTATGATAGATAGGTATGTATGGTATTTATTTGTAGATACACATATACAGATACAGGTGACCACCGGCGCCCCCCCCCCTTCCCCAGGGCGCGCGCCCCCCCGCGCCGCAGGCCCTGCGGGCCCGTTGTTACGCCACTGCTCGTTAGACAGAAGCCAAACCGATCTCGTAGGCAGAAAACGTTGTGAACGAAAGTAAAACTAATTTGGAACTCGGTAGATGGTACCTATAAATTTCGATCATGATTCATTCTCGATTATAATTGAGAAAAAACGGTAGGCGTTACATATAAAAATGGTGATGGTCCAAAACCCAAGTAGGCAGGTACCTACCAACATAAAATAGTTTCACAAGGAAAAAGTCACAAGTGAAAACATCTACCACAAAATACACTGTCTTAATAATCAAGTGAATGGTCCTGTTTTTGGACTGATTCTTGAGATGGATTGTCAATACTAGGACAAAAACAACATCCAAGGTATCTATGCTACACTGTCCCTACCCGTTTTTGAGTTTTATAGTTACCCAATGTTGCCTTTTAGGGTGGGTGTCTTACTTATGTGTGTTACCACTGGTTATTCTTGTTGTTGAAAGACCTGAGGATGGTATGAAATGGCATACCGAAACGAATTGCTCTATTTGTCCTGCCGATTCTCAAGAACAAAAGAACTTCGTAATGATTATTGTCTTCGCGGTATCGAAGAACCTAAGAGTTAAAAACTCTGTCCTTAGTCTGTACTAAGTCAAGTTGAATAGGTCAACAGGCCTTTTTTCACCCTCCATAATTCTGAAAAGAATCAGACTTATTGAATACTTTGCCTTTTCCCTGTATATTAAGGTAAAATAAAGAAAATAAACATTGAATTCTGACCAGTGGTTCAGCAAATGAGCTCCCCCTTCCGTTTCCAGTACACTCTCTCAAGGATCGATATTGCATTCGAAACCGTGCCAACAGTTGGGGCGTGAAGTCCTACACTATTCTCCAGCTAAGCCTCAGTTAATTAAAGGCAGGTTGGCCCGGTGGTAAACATTTGAGAGGCCCACTGTAATTAGATAGGTATCCTTCTGGACAATGTCACAAACTCACACCTATCTAGTATTGGAACATTGATCAAGTTGAACTCGTTACAAATAAATTTGTACAATAACCCTCAGGATACAAATTGAAAATGAGAAAATACTGCCTACCCATATTAAATATCACTCTAGGCAAATAATAAAGAGTCTAGAGAAAAAGGAGACTACAATATCTAAAAAATTTAAAATTCGTGTACCAACTAGTTTGCCAGACAAAATTAGCTGTCGACCTCTTGATCAACAATACACTTTTTATACGTGATTATTGATTAAAATCAAATGAGCGACGTTCAGGGTTGTGCATACCAACTCATTTTAGTCTTCAGGTTCATATTTAGAGTCCTCAGAAATGCCAACTTTTTTTACATAGAAATCGGAGTTTCTTGTGAATTAGGGTTACGGAATACCTTCTTACTTAAACCTCAATCCATTTGTCAGAAACGTATCCAGATCATGGTTTCAGATTGAGCAAAAACCGATTTGCTGGCTGAGTTCCAAAAAGATTTTTGGGGCCGATTGCAATAAGCCCCTTCCTATCCTTCCTCCTTAAATGTAGCATGAGTTGATGAGCGAATTTTCAACGAATAATTTTAACCGATTTGGTGGGCGATTCTCATGTAAATTTCATGCTGATTCCGAATAATACCATTATGTTGCAATGTTTAAGATGGTAATTTACACCAAAAACCTCCAAAAACAATTTTTTTAAATAGCGAGTTTTGACTCTAAATTTCCAAAATTTGACCCCTTGGAGTGTACCTACTCCAAAACTTCTGGCCAACGAACTCATCCTTTCTTTTGATATCATTTACATTTTCAATTTTTTTGGATTTTTTAATATTGATTTTGAGGTTTTTGACTCTAAATTTTCACAATTTTACCACTTGGAGTACCTACTCCGAAAATTCTGGGCAACGAACTCATCCTTTCTTTTGATATTATTGACATTTTCAATTTTTATTTTTTATCTTGATTCCACAGTCAGATATCGTATGGATTGACAGACAGACAGACATAGACACACACACCACAATGTAAATGTCAGGAATCAAGAAGCGTCTAAAAAGGATTTCCACGAAGAAAATTTTTTAAAATTTGAATTACTAATATTTTGAAGCTTTTGCATTGCGATGGCTTCATTTTCTTTGAAAATTCGCTAAAACAACGTATGCTTCAAAATGTTAACAATTTTGAAATATTTGGAATTTCAACTTGGGATTTGAAATGTAAGCCGAAAAATGGGGAGTTTACATTATCAAAAAGTGTTATCGAAAACCAAAATGTAAGAAAATTAGGTGGGTTTTGCTTGAAGTGAACTCCTAGCATTGTTGATTACTGGACAGGAATGGTCGGACCACATCACGAAGACATCATCACTCGCTCAGTGATTTCAAAATTATATTCAAAGTCGGGCATTATGAAGGATGAAACGATCTGCGTAGGTTTGAATTTGAAGGGCGGGATTTCCAGTTTCACCTGGTCTTTCCCTCCTTTCATCGTCCAAAGCAGCTTTCATATTAATTTTCCTCTTTCCCGACATTCTCGTTCTCCTCTGGCTTCTCAACCCCTTTTATACCCGTTGAAGGAAATTTCGCCCTCCGTCAGGACCGCACGATGTTATCAGGTCCGCTAGTACGTCTGCCGTCTCCGCTGCCCCCTGACGGTACAGCCCCCCACTTCCCTGTAGTCAGAAATCCCTGCATCCTTGTTTAGATTTTCCCTTTGGTCTCGTTCCCCTGAAACTGCTATCTAGAAAATTCGCTTCAGCGATTCCCAACTTTGAAGATTTCCCACAAGTGTTGCAAAGTTTAAATAAAATAACAATAACAATTTAATAATCCAATTTTTGTTATTAAACCCAAAATTTACAAACCATTAACAATATTACTAAACGTAGCGACACCATATGGTAATAAGTACCACTAACATAATTTTAGCGTGGAACACGCTTTAACCGGGACCTACTTATCAGGCAAAAAACGACTCCCGAAACCGACCCGAAAAACCGACACCGGAAAGCGTTACGCAATTTCATAACTTACAATTGATTCCATATTACAACCAAACCGTTCCTACGAAAATTTATCTTCGCCATTTTTCATTGTACAAAACTCGTTCACCACTAATTGGAAAGCTCTTGATTTATCTGAAGAATCTACACATCTCAACCTGCTAATTTTTCCCTCCATACACTCCTGACAGGCACTGGTATGTTGTATAATAAAAAAAAAAAAACACTGGCGTTTGGTTCAGATTTAGTTACCTGTTAAAAGCAAAAAACGAATCATGCAAGCGGCAAGGGCATGAAAATGTTGGAGAGATATGCAAGGAGACTTGAAAGAGGGACTCAGATAACCAACATCCAGAGAATCAACAAGCAGCGACCAGAGGGAAAAGCGTGTTCCACGTTCCTCAAATGTTTAGCCGCTAGGCTCGAAGTGACAGAAAAGGGGGTTCCGGGGGTCCATCCCCGAGTTTCTCTTCATATTTTTTTGTGGACGGAGGTATTGAAATGATGAAAAAACGATTCCTCAATTTATTCTTCCCCGTTTTAATAGTAACATTTTGTTTTCAGGTAGCGGAATAGTTACTTTCACTTTTGGAAGAAACTTTTAGAAAGACATTTAGAAATAAACTTTTAGAAATCATGACCTCCAAACTGAAAAATTCCACTGTAGGTACCTATATTATACAAACTTGACTTCGTATCCGTCAGCGATGCCTTATCCCACTTCTACAGATTAGTATGTACAAAAAATAGATAGCTCCGTGAAGGTTCAGTAAGAATTTCATCGATAACAGCTTTTGGCAGGCGTAATTTTTTAAAGCTCAATTTGGTAGTGCAAATTGCGACATCGGAATTTCATTCGTCGATTCCTTTCATGAGGACCACCTGCTTCTCCTCGTACGTGACGATCTCGTTCACCTCGAACGCGTGTTTATCTCCTTGTGCCTCTTTGGGAACCCCAACAAAATGAATTCCGAAGGCGACAATGTAATTGACAGAAGAATCAGACTGATAGCATTTTTGGCTCAATCTTTGTAGGTAAGTAGGATAAAGTTGAACACATGATTGATATCAACTAAGCAGTTACTGCTTAGTTATCTGTACGGTGGAATCAACCATGCATGCACCTACCTAACTAGAGAAGATCAAACTGTAAATAACCTGTACTAAAATCAAAGGTCTTCAAAATGTCTCAAAAACTTATCATAGAGAGACTTCTTTAGCCTCACTCGCATAGTCTTTGGAAATTTCATGTTATTCGCGGACAGAAATACGGACTCAAACAGCAGGCACCGAACTAAATCTGTATAGAAAGGTCTGACACGAGTGACACGTAAATGGAGTACCTACTCCAGTCAATGTTTGAAAAAATTGTTTAGCTGGTTTCGTGGCCATCTTACTTACTACAACTGAACTGATAGGAACTTGAATACTGTTCCAACTGACCGGAATATTATAATATTTTCAACCCTGCGGCGGAGGAAGGTTGGAGTGAATACAGGGAAACCTTATGCAACCTCCTTACTTTTGGTGCAAAAAGCAGTGGGTGGAAGCGGCGGGAGGTGGTGGTTGGTTCGCTCACGCCTTTTTCGAGGCCGAAGTTTTCACACTCCGAATAAGTTTTCTCGTTAGCGGTCTGCATATTTTTCCGCGTTCCAACTGAACTTACGATTATATTATATTATACTACCTTCGACACGCACAATTTGAACTTGAAGCGACCTTAAGACTAGTCGAATATATTATAACTTAATATTTCAGTTGGAACAAATTTATCATTCAATAACAATACACATTGTTAGGTGTGTTCCAACTGAAATATTATATAATATTCGAACAGTCTGAGGTTCGTTTCAAGGTCAAGGCGTGCGGTTTTAATAAAATATAATATAAACGTAAGTTCAGTTGGAACTCAGAAAAATACGCAGACCGCTAACGCGAAAACTTTTTCAGTGTGTGAAAACCTCGGCCTCGAAAAAGGCGAATATTGGCGTGAGCGAACCAACCACCCCCTCCCGCCGCTTTCCACCCTCCGCTTTTTGCACCAAAAATAGGGAGGTTGCATAAGGTTTCCTTGTATTCACTTCAACCCTCCTCGGCCGCAGGGTTGAAAATATTATAATACTGCGGTCAGTTGGAACAGTATTCAAGTTCTTATCAGTTCAGGTTTATTAAGTATGATGCCACAAAACCAGGCTGGAACAGAAAATAAATTATATTCGAAAATTGTGCGCAGAGGGTTCTGCGCAGCCAAATATTCGAATATAATAATAGCGCGGTCAGTTAGAACAAACCTGATAAAAGTAACGTAAGACTGACCTTCTTCACTGAGATCACTATGGATACTATATCTTGCCTTGGCGTAGACCCGCGCTTATGCTACACAATCGACACCTTTTCCCATACAATCTTACTAAGTATATCTACATTCTTGTCACAGTTACTTGAATTGAATATTGCAAAAATCGTCTCATTTTTAGACCCACTGGAATACCTCATTGTTGGTGGAAATCGTAATTTCGAAGGAAAACCAAAGTTTCTGCGAGGGGAAATGCGAATAGTAGGTATGTAAGTAGGCTACGTTATTATTGTTAACTACCAGCTCATCACTTACGACTAGAAGCCCTCACTACTTAATCTACATGATATATATAACAGCTTACAGGTTCATATGAGGCATCCGCTAAACTTCACCAGATGTGAGTACAAAAAACAGATTTTCTTGGCTAATTATAAAGGGACCCACCCAATCCGAACTTTTATTGACGAGTAGCTATTTATTCTAATCATGTAAAGAGGAAGTTAGGTAATTACTTTCTTCGAAAAGTAGATATGATTATAAAATAAAGGGATAACCCTTCACAAGTCATTTGTTTTGTTTTTTCTTCATTTTTGTATATTAACATAAGTTAATAAGTACCATAATCGTGAGTGAGAATATAAATAAATTTAGCAATGGCCAGAAAATAGCTCTTGCTCGGTAACACAGGCAACGCATAAAACCGAGCAATATTTTATTCTGGTAGCTATATAGGTTAATTTTGCCAACTTTTTAGAATTTTGGTAAGTACGTAAGTGTGACTTTGTGTGTTTTACACACGCAAATTTTTGTTTTGTTTTTGTAGTCGACAGACTACGATAAGCGAGGTTAGGACACAAAGGCATTACGAATGTTGCATTACGAATTTTTTATTTATGAGGTGTAAAAAGTATAAATATGTCCTAAAAAATGCGTTACGAAATATTACGATAAGCGAGTGAAGTTTGATTAGTTTTTCCTTTTTTATTTCGTAGAACTCCATATTGATGTTGTTTTCGGAAGGGGAATTACTTCTGTTCCACGCTAAATTTTAATAATCACTGATTACTAATAATCACTAATCACTGTGATTATTAAAATTTAGCGAGGAACAGAAGTAATTCCCCTTCCGAAAACAACATCAACGATAAGCGAGGTTAAAAGTATAAATATGTCACGAAAGTTGCGTTACGAATTTATTCTAGGTTCTACTGTACATAAATATGAGGTGTGAAACGTATAAATGGAATGGGCAAGTCGATAAAGGTGATATGTCACATTATTCAAAATGCCCAGAAAAAGCTGTCAAATTTTTGTTTCTTGATGAAGTTTGCTTTTTCTGGACATTTTGAAAAATGTGACATATTACCTTTATCGACTTGCCCCTTCAAATATTTTCCAACAGTTTCGATTTGTCTGTCGACTTTCCACGTCTCTCGCGCAGAGTGCGCGGAGGTGTTTGGATTTTTTGGTTTATTATTTTCAATAATGAACCTTTGGAATCGAGCACGAAAAAATTTTTTTAACCCCCCCTCAAAATTTGAGGTTTTACGTTTCAAGATACTTAGAATCCAAAAATCGTATTAAAAAAAAAAAAAAAAAAAAAAAAAAAAAAAAAAAAAAAAAAAAAAAAAAAAAAATCCATCCGTCCGCCGTACGCGGCACTTTCCTTGGTTACCATGGACCAATATTAATGAAATTTGGTATACCGGCCAAATTCGGGGTCTAGTTGTGCCGCGAAGCTTGGCGTTACCGTCAGTCTTCTTTAAGGGTTAGAAAATAGGGGATGAAATTTCCAAAATGCCCTAGCTCGAAAATTTCAAATAGGAAGGTATATTTTTCCATCGATTTAAAATAGAACACAATTTTTACCGTCGAATGAGACCTTGAGGAGCGTTTTAGGACCAATCGTTCGATCCCTGTAAGGACTTAAGGGTTGAACTAAAAAAAAGAGCAGAAACACGAGTGCAAATCGCAATTATTCAAGAGTAGGCAAAATCTCCGTTCAAAATCAGCTGTTCATGTGCAACTTTCTTTCGATTCCACCGAACCAAGTTTGTTGTTTACTTTCAGAAGCTTCCTTAGTTACTGATTTTCATTAAGAATGAATGATACAACTCTCCGATAATAATAATTACAAGAAGGTACCTACTCATTGTCGCCATGAGATGATTGTGAACCTCGCGGTAGGTGGTTATTTTATGTCAATAGGATCTTTGTAGATGGGCCATCTATACAGAAAATAATGTACCGTTCTGTAATAATTTGCAGCGTTTTTCTTTATGAGAATAAACTTTCATTTAATTTCCTGAAAATGCGCTCATTATGTCATTCTGCACGACACTAATCAGGTTCTCAATCGGATCGAGGATATATACTCGTACATGAACCCACCAGGCGTAGCCCCACATGAGACCTCCCAGCCCACCGCTCTGCATGAACGACAAATCAACGTCCGATAAAGATTTAAACGCTGTCGCCGAGCATAAAAATGGAATACTGTTATTCGAGTTTCACGGCTTCCCCGCCCCACCTTCCATTCCAGGCAGGGACCCCGGGAACTGGTTTTTCTAATCTCGGGCGATATCAGTATCGTTCAGTCCCTGACGTGGAGAATGTTGTGGGGATTTCAGACCTCCACTTTCCTTGTCAACAGTCTTGAGATGTATATATAAATACCGTCAAAATAATGACAAAGTAACACTATCCTAGTCATGAACAAGATCATCGACAAATAATTATTATCAAACGTTCTAGTATATACATGATGCAGTCAGAATTATAAACAATTTTCGTAGAACCAAAATAACTTTCTAGAATTTATTACAGATTTCAATCGATTTTTTTTACCCAATATGATCAGATTAGATGCAAACGGCCAAATAATTTTCCTATTATTTCGTTTTTCTATCATGTTCTCCTGTACCTAAAACGGCTAGTTATGAGCACGTACATAATGTACATGTAGATATTGTGTGTTTTACATAAACCTCGATAAGTCAATTTTAACCATTTATTGCAAAAACAGAACGCACCACCACAATTACTGAGCATACTAAATCTTTCTTTTGTGATGAATTATCGAAATTTCAGAGCAAATAAATGGATTAAACATTTGCCTACATAGTTTAGTAGTAGAAGAGTAGTACGTTGTACTGATACGGGGACCGTACAAATGTCTCCAAATGTTGGCGAAATCATGGAAATTGGAATACAATTATGATTACTGACAAAATTATTTACTGGATCCATATTGACATTTTCATGTCTTTGCTCTGGCACACAACCAAAATTATGACATGTCACGTTACGTAACGTGACATATCACATATCAACCGAGTCGTTCTGTATCGATACAAATGGTTCTAGTATGCAGCCTCCTTGAGAGTCCTTCTTGACAAATCGAGAGGTCCAGATCAGCTGAGTGGCTCCTAAAGCAAAGGAGAAAGTTGAAAGGGAAAGAAGGAGGGGGAGAAAGACATGAAAATGTCCCAATGCGTTGCAGACTTGTATGCAAGCGTTTTTCCCCTAATGATCCCACGATTCTGAAATTTGGTATGTGGGCCCTTGAGGGACTTCTGAACACAACTGAGTCGAAAATGGAGCTCCCAAATCAGCTGAGACGAAAGTGGACCTCTCAGATCAGCTGAGTCGATAATGGAGCTCCCAAATCAGCTGAGTCGAAAATGGAGCTCTCAGATCAGCTGAGTCGAAAATGGAGCTCCCAGATCAGCTGAGTCGAAAATGGAGCTCTCAGATCAGCTGAGTCGAAAATGGAGCTCTCAGATCAGCTGAGTCGAAAATGGAGTTTTCATTTTTGTTTTGAATGAGCTAACCAGGTGATAAAGAGGATGTTGATAATGGAGTGGACTCCTAGAGAGGATGGCTATGGTTACACGAATGGAAGCAATGTGATTTTAAAGTTTTTTCAGTTTCGTATAGGTTTTATGGTTCCAATGTTTATCACATGCACCACCTTCCCTGGTTAGATTTATATTCAACAGAAAGCGCTGACAACTGTTATGAGCCTGATTCTAGACTCTTAACCACAAAGCGAGGAAAGAGATTTCATTCAAATTATAAACAATCCATCAATCTCGTACATTCTTGGACCCATCTCCAGTCTAAACAATGTTGTGTCACTGCAACGTATGGTCCAGAGATGTACACATTTTACACCAGTGAAACAACGTTGTGCCCTTCGAAACGGCAAAGCTCTAAAACAATTTGGGCATAGGTCCCTTGCATGCGGTATGGGAGATGGGTCGTAGGCCGAAGGGGGGTTGGAATGGCGATGTACTATCCAGGCAGATAACATCGTCTGAGGCCGCCCCCAGCTGCACGGAGATTCTGAAAACACCTATCGGACGAGCTCAGAAATCCCTACCCCCTCCTTTTTGCAGGGTTTTGTCGACACCCCTGAAATCTCCTTTTATCACCCCCGATACGCTATCCATCAATAATTAGTCATGCAACATGAATTGATGAGCGAATTTTCAAAAACTAATAACTTTCAGGCGTGTGATATCCCATTAAAAAGGGTTTTCTCTTGTTCAAATTCTATTTGAACAAGCTATTCAATTTTAAATTAATTCTGTTTTAGGCAAGACCGCCAGAAAAGTCGCCAGAAGTTTGCACCAATATTGTTTCGGAAGGCAATACGTAACATGATAACATGAAAACCTATTGATAATTAAATCACTCGAATATAGTAGGTGACCTGAAATACTTGCTGGAGTTGATGATCTTACTAGTGAGTCCTAGGAGTTGAAATTTTGAATTTGATGAACTCGTAGGTATTCATGGAGCAAGAAAATGGTACAATCACGACTGGCACTATGTGACATCATGTTCACGAGGGTAAAGGGTAAAGAGAACTTACTCTTTTCTTAAGTCGGGCAAAAAGATTTATTAAATCAAATTACATTATACACGTAACTTGCTAACCCCATCGGCAACAAGTTTTTGAGTATCGTTAATCATGGATTTGGAACCAAGGCTGATTTTGCAAACCAAAGCTTTCGTCGACAATAATCTTGAACTTGACCTGATTATCAAAATGGAGGACATGTTCGAATTTTCCTTTAATTTACATTTAATATTTCCCTCTATATTTCCTTATTTATGGCTTTCGAACTTATAACCAACGGAAAGATTTGAATTTGAATTAGATATTCGAAATATAACTTAGGTTGTTGGTGATTTATGGTATTTGCGTCACAAAGGAAGTTCAACAGAGACGTGAAACACAGAAGTGACCTTGTTATTACCGAAATAGAAGCAGAACTGAGGAAATAGAATTCATTCTCCAACCAAGGGTATTTATCATTTCACGAGTTGAGTCAAACAAATCGATCCATATCAATATTAGTAATATTGATATAATATAATATAAGATATTAGGTTTGGGGGATATTGAGGAGACATCAGAGTCAGATATAATCTTAAACTTGAGCTGATTATCGCCAAACACCTCAAAATGGAGGAAATTTAACGACATTTCCCTTAAGTCATACTTAATATTTCCCTTTATTTTTCGTTAAATTTATTTCTTTCGAACCTATAACCTACGGATACATTTGAATTTGAATTAGATATTCGAAATATAACGTTGTTGGTGATTCATGGTATTTGCGACACAAAGGAAGTTCAAGAGAGTCGCAAAACACAGAAATGACCTTGTTATTACCGAAATAGAGTCAGAACTGTGGAAATACATTTAATTCTCCGACCAAGTGTATTTATCACATCAATAGTAGTAAGATATTACGTTTGGGGGATATTGAGGAGACATCAGATCCAGATGTAAGAGTAGGTCTCGTTTTAGGAAAGTCTTCGTCTTCAGAAATTTTTCAGCCGATTCTGATACCTTCTTTTACACTCTTCAGGTGGGCTGAAGAAAGTAAAAATGTACCTAATACCAAAATCCCGAACACAGCTGAATCGTAGCAGTCCAGGAACCAAATTAATCAACTATCTTCACGAATATTAATTTTATTATTGGAACAGTTTTATTGTTGTGTTGGCCACCAGAAGAGATTATACAAGAACTAAAAACAAGAAAATAATGAAATGTTTTAGTAGTCTGACAGTTCTGCAGGTTCGGATAAACTCATATAAAATACTAAGGAATTCGAACGATTTTCGCTTATTAGAATCTTGAAAGTTTCAAACGCATTTTATTTACTTCATCGATCTCCGTTCAACTTGATGAATCGCTATCAGGAGTTCGTTCGCGTCTTATGAACATAGGAGTCGAGCAGAGTCATAAATTCCCTGTCGGCGCCTTTCGCATTGTTATTGAAAAACGGGGGTGATAACCGTCGTCCAAACAGTTCCTCAGTCGTCCGCTAGGGCTGAGCGTTATCGAATAGGCTGAACCTTCGAGAAGTCATTTAACATGTACCGATTACTTCACAAGCATATGAATGGAGAAGTGAAATTAAATAGGTCCCTCCTCAACTGATTTCACACTATTGAGAAGAAATAACGAAATCTACCAATGGATTTTCTAATATATGGATTTTTTTCCATACAAATATATTGGAATATATAAATCCATAAACGTATTTATAATTATAAATTAATTAAATTAAATTATAAATGAAATAATAAATATAATGATTATGAATTAAAATTAAATATCTATGAAATCATATGAATTAAATATATCAATTTTAATATAAATCAAAAATTAATTAATTAATTAATTAATTATACCAATCTCACAATTCACAATCTCACATTGTTTATATAACAATTTTTCAATATATAAAATCAATTGTATATCAAATTCAATATTGTTTATCAATTCAATATAGGTAAATAGATATTGCATATCAAATATATTTTATTGTATATAAATTCAATATAATATATTGTATATGAAAGTGTTTATCATTCAATATAATATAAAATCAATTGTATATGAAATCAATTACAATACAACAAATATTCCAAATTTTATATCTATCAATTTTAATACATCAAATATTAAATCATATAAATTAAATCATAAATTTAAAATGTTTTATTTATAATTTATTCATATATCCATATGTATATATATGGATATTTTTGGATGTATATGGATTTCATATATTTATAAATGGATATACATGAATTGGATTTTTTCATACATGGATTTTCTAATATACGGATTTTTCATTTCATAGGTTTTCTAATATATGGATTTTCTAATATGTTTGCTTTTAGGTTGAAAATCTGCTCTAGAAAATGGTTTTGTTTAGAACAATTAAAAATGTGTGTGTACCTTCATTTAGTTCAATGCAGTATGAATCGGGCCATTTCTCAATTTTTTCGTAAATCCTAAATAAGTAGAAATTTATCCTATACGTTGTGTTTTTATTAATTTATCAAATAACCCCACCAATAGTTGTCTTCCATAATTCGTAGGCTTATTAAATAGGTACTGTTTATATTAAAATATATTAAATAGGTTACTGTAATTGAATCAACGAAAATTCACCAAAAAAAAATCAATGTTGGCAAATGAACGACCGATTACTTTCTGAGTAATTGATTACACTTATCTAGGAATATATATAAAAACAGGTAGGTACTAATAAACTGTGTTGTGCATAGGGATTTGCATCGTGTTTAATTTTGCAGAGGTAAAACGCTATCTTAATTTTTCTAATAGGATTTTATTCTATATTCATCACAATTTTTAGAAAGTCAATTTTAAGCTGAGAGTCGCAGTTGAACCTTTCAAGACTCGAACTATGTTAGCTTATTGAATATTCAACCGTGCCAAGTTCCTTTTCCAGCTGAGGAATGGAGTTGAATATTTATGAGGGAGTGGTTAAATGAGTTTATAATATCCTGCCATGAAATTATATTTCTGAGAAAAACGGCCATTTGAAAGCGAATGAGTGTCTAGTTGTTCATCCCGCAAAAATATTATATCTCCGACTACCTATTTTAGTCACGATGAAACCGTTGAGACCATCATGTTCTCCTAATCAGGTTTCAAAATAATCTAAATAATTAAATAGCAGAATTTCCTGGGAATAAATAATATTTCCGACGGGAATGTTATGAAATCTGGTTGATAAAATTGCATTATTAATAGGGTGTGCCCATTAGTCGGAAATTCGACTTTTTCACCTCAAATTCGGGTTCAGCGCTATCAAAAACCCCTGTGCCAATCATCAATCAGGAAACAGCTGAAAATAGGGAGTGACATTAGAACTATTTTACCTACTGGCTATCATATTTTCCAAAAACTATCCAGGTGAACAATAAAATAAATAATATTATCTCATTTCATCATCGGCACACCTAGCTTCTGTATCTTCTATTGAAGTCTGCTTCCAAAATAAACCTTCTCAACCATTATTTTTCTATTTTTTAAATGAACTTTTTGTCTCCTAACCTCGCTGTTGCTGTTACTCTACAATGCGACAGTACAAATCATAAATTCAATCATTTGAAAAGCTTCTGTTTGAAACAGCTTATTCCATACCACTCTTTCATTTACGTTGCTCACCCTCAATTTTTTAATGAACGTACCTAATGAGTTCAAAATATCAGTCCAAACATAATTTTCTTTTTTTTTTTAATTCAAATAGACGGTACTTCATTTACGTTCAATAATAGATACTTCAAATTCTTGAAAAAAAAAAAAAAACGTAGAATGAACTAGTCAGTGCCTCCTCTAACGTAACACAATTTAAAAAAAATTAAAGTGATAGTTTTTCCTAGACTTTAGGCCAAAAGCTGCTTTACAGTCGGTTCTGTCGTTCAAGGATGCCCGGCCAAATTTCCAGTGAACGAGCGGTTTTGTCTTTTTAACAAAAAGACTATGAACCTACTGTTAAAACTGCCTGATAAAGTGCTGTACAAGGTTTATAGATTATCAAAAGTGGCCGAAATGTTGTCGTAAGGCGAAATGTACCTACGGATTTGTTGATTTCACTTCCATTTCACCCATTTCAACTCTGTAGTTTATTATTTCATTCTGAATAGCACTAAGAATGTGTAAAAGTGAGTTTGTACAAGAACTCGATACTTATATTATACCACTTAACGAGGCTACTCGTAGAAGGAAAAATCCAACCGTGCTGTTTTTTGAAAACTATTGTGGTACTGTTTAAAATAAATAGATTTCATCCAGTAGAGGTAGACGCTTCATCTGATTCCCAAATAAATTTCATAGAGTAAGTATATTATTTTATAGCATTTTAACCGATTTAACATTTAACCGATACAAATTCAAATTTGACTCACGAGAAAAAACTACAAAAAAGCACAAGGAACAAGGAAGAAAACCAGCTGTCGAGTTTATTGGTGTAAGGAACTATCCAAAATAGATAGGAATGAATAGTGCACCTATTTACATGACCGTTAAACTACTCCTCAAAACTGTACTTTTTTCTGTCTATTCAAGGGACTAGAAATTATCCAGGTCTCTCTTAACTTGAATCAATCCCTTTCTGACCCGAAGTGTTTACATTGGCTCCCAGTTCAGCTCAATAGCTTCATCTGATTATAGGGCGACTCTCTGAAGCAAATCTCCAGAGCCTCTCGATATTCCGAACGCATTCCCGCTAAAACCTGCCCATTTATCGATCAACCCTCGGGAACCCGGCTTTCGCACCCTCTTGATTCCTAAGCTTTGAACCCTTCCCCATTTATAGACCAACCTTACGACTGGAAGTATAATACAAAAGGTTTGTCTCTCTGTACAATGATGAAACTGTGACCAATTAGGCAATGGAGAAATGGGGAATTAATATCAATTTTTTTCTGGGAGATAAATGACTCAAAAAAAACAATAATGAAGTCGTACGGCAAAAATAGTGTATCTGCAATCTTAGAAGATTTATTGAAAAATTTATTATTGTACTTAGTATGGCGGGAAAGTGACATTGAGAAGGGTGACGTCTGTCATTGGCCAATTCCGTTCAAGATGCCAACCGGACAAAACGAAACACAAAGCCCATCACTGTTTAGGCTCCTGATTGGTGAGAATTGAATTTACATAATTGATAAATTGATTGAATTATTTAATTATTAATTAATAATATTAATTAATTTTTAATCAATTATTTAATGATTTCTATTTTCACTGCTCTCAATTCGATCTCAGCACATCATTCTTTTTCGGTCCAATTCTTTTAGTTTGACGTAGGAAAGGGTTTTTCAAGTGCCTTCGGAATTCCGCCTTTCATTCAAACAGCTGAGATTTGATTCCAAGTTTTCTCCACAGCCGAACGATAAACTATTTTTTCTTTGTATTGGCAGTGTTATTTTGTTACAAATAACATTACAAAGGCAAAAAAAAAAATGCGATTTTCTCATACACGATAATTCCCCATTCTAGGAAAGACACGTGGAAACGTGATTGCGAATCTATGGCTTAAATTGAAGAACCGCCAGAATGGCGAAAGAAACGTTGCATGGATGGGCACGTTGATGGATGATGCCCTTGAACTAAGAATGAGATTTGGAACGTCGATGTTGAAAAAATGTTATATTAATTTAAGCCTAAGCTGGTTTGAATAAACAATACAACGTCTTGATACTATGACTTGGTGATTTGTATGAAGTAATTATTTAAGGAGATTTTGCGCTGATTCTGAGTATATTCATGTTCCTAAACTAGATAAAACTTTTCTCCCAAAAACCTCAAAAAATACATGTTTAAAGAGATTTCTTGATTTCAAAATTGTAGGTACCCCTAGGAATAAGAATGCTCCGAAAAATTCACCCTTATAATATTATCAAGTATTGACATTTGGGCGTTCGTTATGTATCGTCCGGAGAGACACTAGATAGTGTAAATACACATTAATATATTCGAATATTATAAACTTCAGGAATCGGTTCCGAATGGTCTGAAGCGGATTTCCATGGAGAAAATTCACAGGATCAACACCACTGGATGAGAGTATTACGTAATTCGGATTTCATGGTTTTTTCAATGTAACCATGTTCGCATAACTATTAGCACCTACCATAACGATTAGTATTGAAAATTTTAAGGATTCTGCCTACGCATTTTATCAAAGGCGCGGCCAACCTAACAAGGCTGACGGTTTTTCTATGATGTAAAAAATGTCTGGAAGGTGATTTGAATATCGACGTTCAACTACAAATTTGTAGAATTACGATCTATCGAATTGATGATGTTTAGATGGTTGAACCAAGTTGATCAGATTTTTGCGGGCTCGAGCTTTGATCGTTTCTACTCCATCGCGTCTCACGGTTAGTCCGCTCTTTGGTATTTAATTTTCTGCCGCAGTGCCCTATAGCTCTTGTCCTCGTATTGATTTCGTATTGAGAAGGGAAGTAGGGGGTTTTCCGTACACCATCGGTCGGTTTTTCAAATTGTCTGTTACGGCCAAGAGTCAAGTCAACCAAACTTATTGGTTGAATACAAAAGTTATTGATATATTTTTGTTGGTTGTGCTATTGTGGTTGTAATAGTGTTCAATACGCGTGGGTACTTCTTTCCTAACAGTTAACATAGGCAGAGTGAACAACAAGACGGTCGAGGGAACAGAAGGTGAAAGCTGCCAGGTGGGAGTGGAACCTATGAGAACTTGGCAGAAGTGGTACACGGCCAAGATCATATTATTAAGCCCGTTAGCCTCTCTGAAAATTAAATACTACCTAAAGGCATTTACAGGTCGTTCATGAGTTTACGTCTCCACAAGAGTCAACAGGGATATCTGATCTTTTCAAAATTACAGGTTTTTGGTAATTGATTCAGTAAATATGATAAAGAATACGTGCAGTCGTATGATTTTTATAATCCCGCTTCCCTCAAAATGTCTAGGAATTCAGTTTCACGCATGTGCAGACAACCGCTAATCCGATCAAGATGATATTTATAGGGAATTATCTAGTCCCAAACCATCCCCCAGAGTGTGAGCCAATTATATTATCTGGTAGTGAGGAACTGTTGGGCTGCTATCAATCCAAATTCGTTGAAAATTAAGAGGATAGAAAGCCCAACGAGCACAATCCTTGAAGTTTAATGAAAACCGGGGGGAATTGTGGAATTTATGCGTGTTACGAGTATTTGCAGGCACACTGACAGACACTGAACCAAATTTGTTCAGGAAGGTTCAAAACGTTAAATGCGAGTGTAAATTTAGATTTTGGAATGAAAACCCATTCCACCTCCTAAATGTGACAAAAAAAGCTTTTGCTACCTTGGTAGACTAAGAAGCAAAAAACAAAAGCAAGCAAAGAAGCAAAAATCAGAAATAGTTAGAAGGGAAATTCGTACATTGAGTTATTATTTTTATGGGAACAAGCGATCCAATAGCCCCTCGCGTGCAGAAAATAATGTGAAGACCGTGAGTAGGAGAAAAACATCTTAAAATAGTCATTTTAGTAGGTAGGTATCTTCGTGGTATGGAAAGTAGGGAAGATTCGCACCAGATGTTGAAAAAATCGAGGCTGCGGGCACATTCTCCACGGAATCCAGCAGCTGAGGAAGTATTACATACTGTTGCTTTGTTGAAGCATGTGGTACGAAAATACGATTCAATTACGAGTACATAACATCAACGGGCGAAACACCTTTGGCAATTATTGGACTACGAATAGACAGCTGTTCCTCCAAGGATAATCAAGCCAGAAGAGTCTCCGACCAGCCCAGAGTAGGAAGGTGGTTCTTAGAAACCTGGACAACAAACTGGTCGAACCAACCTTGGAGATCTGCTTCCACGCACGAAGAGAAGATCTGTGTTCCCGCTCGCAGATAGCATGTGTGCTCTGGTGAAAAAGTTCCTGTCATTCTGGTTAACTACTTATATTTCAATGAGCGAATTCCATGAATCACTTTCAACCTTTTTTTCAGGGGAATTTTAATACATTTTTTGGCCTTTAAGATTTGAACTCATTATTTGGATTTTCTTATAAGAAACCTCTATTTGATTCCGAAAAAGAATCACATTTTTTCTAAACAGACCATTTCAAACGAGCATTGTTTCGAAAACAGGAAATTACAGGTTTAGATATTTTTGAATATTAAAACTTGAAATTAGCAACCAAGGGAAGAACCAAACTTGATGGCCTTCGAACCCATATTTTTTCATGTTTGCGCAAGGGCAAAGGCTACATAACCTACAATCGATCCGAGGGATGTGCAATTCACATAACAGGGGGATATTATATAATATCGAATTTTACGACGAAATTCATAGGGGAGCATTATCGAAGTTTTATGGTAAACTCAATTTAATAGTTTAATAATTAATTTGGAATAATTCTACAGTACATGATTATATTTTATAGTTAGAAGAACTTTGAGTTTGAGTATGCGCAGGGTCTGCTATTTTTCCTCACAGGATGAAATTCATAGAGGACCATCTGGGTCCTAACCCTCTTACTGTAATCCCTGAAAATGTTGAAAATGTTATCAAACTCGGATGAAAAGTGTGGGATTTAAGCAAGTTGTAAGGATTCAATGCACCTACGGACACCGTTAGTATTGAATTTGTTCAGGAAGGACAACTGGCATTTAATGCCAGTGAAAATATTGATTTTGGGGATACAATTTAAAGCTTCCAAAAGTATCACTTCTGGACCTTGGTGGACTCGGAAGCAAGACAAACACCGGTTTCCCATTGTTTAGTGGTCCGGTCTAAACCAACGTGTGGTTTGAATAGGGCAGATCATTCCACAACTATACTCTATGATTTACACGATTAATTTTATTCAATTTCTATATTCGACGATTTATATGCAAATCGAGGATACTTGTACCTTTAACCTATAACGTGCCCCATCCACTTCGTTTGAGGATTTACTTGACGAACGTATCGTTCTTCAACTCGAACATTCATGATATCAAGGAAATCCAAAGGTCACACAAAAACCATCATAATCACTTATAGTTAACAGAGTTTGGCAGTAACTACATTTCCAATCAATAACTACAAGTAAAAGTCAAGGAAGAACTACTTCTGTGAGGAAAAACTACCAACAAAAAAGTTCCATCCATGCAGCATGAGTTAAGAAGCGAATTTTCAAAGTCAGTTTTCAGTTCAGTTTCTAACTGATTTTGGGGGTGATTCGTATAGGAAATTTTGCGCTGATTCCGAATATACTATAATAATTATATTCCTATGTTTAAGATGATAATTTACACCAAAAACCACAAAAAACCTTATTTTTCAAAATTTGACCTCTTAGAGTACTCAACAAATTCTGGCCAACGAACACATCCTTTCTTTTGTTATTATCGAATTTTGAATTCTTTCTTGGACTTTTTGGAGAGATTCCAGGGTCAGATATCGTCTGGAATGACAAATATATAAATATATAAACATAGGTAGGTACATATAAATAAATATACGTATGAAAAATTGTTAAATTTCAGGAATCGTTTTAGAATGGTCCGAAACGGATTTCGATAGAAATTTTTGTGGTTGAAATTTTGCATGACTATAATTTTGGGGCCAAAATAGCTGAATTTTTTTCAGAAAACGTGACGAAGTTGTGGAAACCCATTTCAATAAAAAGAAAACGGAGATAAAGAAAAACGTTGTCTATTTCCACGAAAATAGTGAGTTGCAAAAGTTAAATCGATTCCAACGGATATAAATATTGGTAAAATTACATCAGCTAGAGGTTTTAAAGGGGGTTTCAAAAATAAAAAAATAATCTTAAAACTTCATTGGGTTCTGTTGAAGATTATTATTAAAGTTAATTGATACTTTAATTAAATTTTAATTGATAAAGATAATTAAAGTTCAGGACAAAAGTGGGGTTTATAAATTGAAATGTTCGTGTGGGCTTGAGCATTGTGGTCAAATTGGTAGGAAATCTGTCATTGGTTATTCCTCCCGTCCCGAACCCCCCTTCACTACTTCAGCCAACAGGATTTAAGTTCCCTTCCAACCCTTTCTTTGCCTGCACGTGATTGGGTATTCCTCTCAGCCCCTTCACTTTTCTCGATCAATAGGATTAAAGTTCCCTTTCTCCTGTGACTATAGCTGTGCTCTTTCTGATGTACCTTCAATTCTTGTTTGTTACTGATAGCCTAACCGTCGAAATCGATTTAACTTTGTAACTCATTATTTTCGTGGAAATAAACAACGTTTTTCATTAACTCCGTTTTCTTTTTGTTACAACAACGTAACCTAGTTAACTACTCTGGTTACATTACAACTACTTGTATAAACGCATTTGGCGCAACACGTTTTGTAGTTAGTAATCACAACTACCAAATACAAAAAATATGGTTATAACTGAGAACGTACAAAATATAGGAGTCTTTTGAAACTACCAACATATTTATTGGTAAATAATCATACCTGTCTGCAAACTAGTAGTTGACAAAAGAAGTAGATAGAAGTTGTAACTACATTTAAACTAAAGTAGTTCTTCTTAGTAATAAATGAGTAATCGTAACAACATTTAATAATAATAATAACACTTAGTTAAGTCATGAAATATCGGTCATTTAAGGGTTTTACGTTTGTAGGTACTACTAGCTCAGAACTTAGAAAAAAGTGTTACTCATAACCAATGAAACGAAAAGGAGTGATAACACGTAAGAGGCAGTCAGGTTCACGTTTCGTGACAAAGGAAAACGAGGTAAGCAAAATTCACGACCGACAACATTCCGACAGAACAACGAGGAGAGATTAGATAGGAAACGGCCGTCCCGCTTCGGTAATTTCGGATAGCTACTACGAATATTAAATTCATCTAGTTTTTTAGGACTCCACTCAATAGTAAGAGACATCCTTACGTTTTCAATCCAAATCGGAAGAGGACAACACTCAACTGAGAGAAAGAATAGCTGCAAACAAATCCTTTCAAGACAAACCTGAAACCAAATCCGTGGTTTGAGGCGGCAAGGGACCGAGCCCAAACTGACCTCAAAAATGACTAAAATCTCGGCTAGTTTATAGGAACTCTTACTATAACAATATGTTTACAACTTAGGACCATTGAGTTTTAAAAAACAGATAACCTTCCCTTGCCCTAACCATTTTAGCGTTGCACAGTTTTTCCCATTTTTCTCAGCCAATTTTCAACGGATTTTGATGGGATTGGCGACATTTTTCCTATTTAATCATTCTCTACGGGATGAGGTTTCGCTATGCCAATATGAATTTTTAAAAAGGACTTGAAAATGTTGAAGTTACAAAATTAAAATTATATAGCTGATTCCCATAGAGAATTGAATAACATGAATATTGTCGCAAAACTCATCAAAATCGGCCCGAAATTGGCTGAGAAAAATGGAGAAAACGAATTTCATCCGTTCCTTGGCTCCCTGGGTAAGTCCGTGTGTGTGTTTGATACATAATCTTTTCTGCGCTAACCAGGCCTCAATTAACAACCAATTTGGGTGGTTATTTTTCATTTGATTCAGAAATCAGCCTAGCTGTACACTACGTACAGGGTGGGACCGAATGGTACCTAATTTTCCGGCAAAAACTAAGCTCTGCTCCATATTAGTTATAAGAAATTTGGACTGATTTCGAATATACCCCATGTTCCTATACCTAAACTAGCTGCAAGATAATCAAATAACCTACAAATTACACGCTGTTTACGATCGGGACCAAAACTGTTTTTGTAGACGCCAGCTCACCAAACTCCATACCAGTAATGTTTTTTCGTGTGATGTTTTCGATTCTCTTGTGTTTTTGTGTTCACTGAAAAAGTCGAAAAAACTGAAAACGTTTGAAAAATCACCAAAAATCGTAACTAAGGAGTGAGTGAGCTGGCGTTAGTCTCGTTCGACTTCAACATTGACCCAATCGAGCAATACGAGACCGGAAATTCGAAAAATCTATTAGTTTATTACTAATAATACTTACTACTACTGCTACTTTACTATTGATTACTTATTTATTGTAATTTAATTTTGTTTTTGATTTATTTATTTTCTCTTGGTTTTTTGCAGTATTTTAATTTTTTTGTTTTCTCATCTTGGCTTTCAAGCTTGTGTCTCAAATTGTGTCGAAAATGGGGAATTATCATA
>JAEMON010000013.1:17163956-17175498 GCA_030264115.1 Lygus lineolaris
CAGCCTTTCTTTTGTTATTATTGACATTTTAAATTTTTTTTGTTATTATTGACATTTTAAAAAATTTTTGAATTTTTTTTCTCGTAATAAAATGGTCTTACACGCATTTCCATGGAAAAATTCTTTAAAATTTTGCATAACTAATTTTGAAGCCATTGCAAAAGCTGAATTTTGTTTATCCCGTATTTTGCGTAAAATTCCAGAAGATTTTCCATTTTTCCCTGACTTTTCAGGTTTTCCCTGACCACTTTCTTTTTCCCTGACTTTTCAAGGTTTTCCAGACCCGTAGCAACCCTGGTACTACTTGCGCCAACCACCCACGAAAGTTAAATGATTAAACTACCTTTCAAGGAAAAAAATTATGCATTCCCCATAATTGGAACAGGCTGTTTTATGTTTATTATCTGCTTTATCATAATTCTACCTAATAATAGTACCTAATAATTTAACGTTTAGAAATAAGTTTTAGGAGGAACTTACTTTCACCAGGCAGAGTCCAGAATAGCAGGAATGTCGCCCAATACAGCAAAACAAAGTTAATGGTATGGAGAAGTTTCAATCGGAGTTTTGGTAGGTGATTTCAAAGAATCTAATTTTTCAATGTTGTATCCTGGAAAAAATGAAATTATAGACAATTTTATGAACTGAATATTATAATAATGATACAATAAAAAGGAATTAGTTGTAGGTTCCTAACCACTATTCAATTATAACAACTGCTACTGGTGGTCTGTTTGGTTGACTCTTGTATTACCTGGATAGAAGTAGATACGCTAGATTAGCAGTTTGGGGATTGAAACTGGAGAAAAATTAACAGGTAGAACGTAAGACTAGAACTGTGCGTTTAGTAGGTAGAACAGAGAGACCTTTAAACTGAGTGCCTGTCCTAACTTTGAAGCAGTTATCCGAGTTTAAACCAAAATTAAAGAACATGAAAGTAACTTCCTGCAAGAACTTCACTACAGAATATGAATAATGAAAATTACCTCGAGTTGGGATACATGGCTCAGATGCTATCCAAGAGATAAACGGAAGAATCCAAGTGAGTTTCAAGATGTGGGAAACAATGAATAACGATGGTCTCAATTGAAAATAAGAGTGGTCAGTATCCAACAAAAATAGCCTCTTCATCTCAATATGATACTCTAGCTTCTTAGTCCTTTTTTCACGCCTACTATTCTTCATCGATATAAACGTTTACCCGGGAAAATCCAAGGTAAGCTTTAAATCCCAAAGATTCCAGCGATTTCTTTGATTTATCATCAATTTGGAAAATCAAGTTCAAGCCTCTGGATGATAACTCAGAATGCTTGAATTTCCATAATTTTGTAGAGAGTCCAGGGTTTTGACTCATCAGTCTCTCGCAAATGGTTTCAGGAGACTGTCTTTCCATCATTTTGGGGACCTCAAGAGTTATTTCTATCAGAGGTTTTTCCCAAGATATTGGCTTGAGCTTTGCGCCTCTCCAGGGCGAAATAGTGGAAGCGTTCACCCAAAGCCAAGTCACTGTCAGCTGATCTTCACACTCGAACACAACAGCTCCGCCTTCCTCATATGTGTCACTGAATCTGGGTGCAACTCCACTCTGAACTCCGATACGATCCAATAGCGCATTGCGAATCGAGACAGCTTCCTCTGTAGTGATTCGGTCTTCAGGATAGGTCTCGTGAGCGATGGCCACCTTGCAAATTTTCCCTAATTCGATCAAAGGCGGATTCGTCTTGACTGCTGACGGGCCACTAGCCCTGGGCCTTGAGGAGGGAACACGTCCTGTCCTAGAAGAATCCTCCGAAGACCTAGTATTTTTATTCATCCAGTCATCAAACTCATCCATCTCATGGTGCAAATCTTTGGGTTGTCTCGTTTGGGGATGTCTATCTTCATCGAATCTCGCTTTTTTCTTCGGAGGTGTTTGTTCTCTGGTATATCTCCATTCTTCAACTTCTTTAGGAGGTGGCGGTTTATTATAATTTCGGGACGAAGATTCATCAAACCGAGGAGGAGGAGGCGGCTGATGCTGTGATGGTCCAGCTTTACAAGTCATCCAGGAATCAAAGTCATCGATCACTCGAGGCTGACTCTCTGATTGTCCTGATTTGGCTTGCTTATCTACATCATAACGAGATTTCTTCCTGGGTGGTTCTCTTTTAAAGTATCTCCAATCAGTGGCGTCAGTATTCTGCTGTAAAATTTTGGATTTAGCTGGCTGAGTAGCAATTATTGGTGGAGGAGGAGGGAGAACTAGGAGTGAAGGTAGCCGATCACTAACAGTATACCTCTTGTCACTATCATTCCTACTTTGCTGTGGCATATCATGGCGGTTTCGAGAGATTTCATCAAATCTAGTTGGAATTATAGAAGGGGGTGGAATACTAGATTCCATCCGTCCACCTACACGTTTCAGCTCATTGACTTTATGTCTCAAGTCGTCTGAATGATCCTTATTTCTCCTTGGAAGAATGAACCCATCATTTTCATTCCTCCTAGGTGGATTGAATCTATCACTTTCCCTCTGGTTACTAGTTCCTTCCAGTGGATCAGAACTTCTACTGTACTGAGACCGGTGGCTCAACCCATCTTCTGGTTCTCTGGAATGTTCACCAAAACTAGAGCTTTGGGAATGTTGTTTTATCGACCTTGTATCCCTAGCACCAAAGCTAGACATTTCTGAACGTGAAGGTCTAAATTGTCTAGAAGGTTCGAAATTCACATCTTTGGGATTCCTGGAATGCTCACCAAAACTAGAGCTCTGATAATGTTCTTCTATCGCTATAGCATCCCTTGAACCAACAGTGGACGCTCCTGATCCTGAAGGTCCAAATGGCCTAGAAGGTTCGAAATTCCCATATTCTTGGTTTCTGGAACGCTCACTAAAACTAGAGCTTTGAGAATGTTGTTTCATCGTCATAGCATTCTGAGCACCAAAGCTGGATGCTCCCGATCCCGAAGGTCCAAACCGCCTAGAGGATTCGAAATGCCCACCTTCTTGGTTTCTGGAATGCTCACCAGAACTAGAGCTTTGAGAATGTTGTTTTATCGTCATAGCATCCCTAGCACCAATGCTGGACACTCCTGATCCTGAAGGTCTCTCGGGAGTGAACTGAGGGAGCGGTGGCTGCCCTTGCTTGTATCTCGACATGTTAAATTTTGTGTGACGCAATTCTGTACATATGGTCTCACGGGTAACACCTGATTCAGTAAAATTACGGTTCTGTCTATCTAGTTCCTCCAACAACTTTGATTTTTCTGCAAGTTGGGTTAGTAACTGTTGGAACTCTGGATCTTCATCTAATCTTCGCTTTCCTACTCCACTATGATGTTTTGGAACAGACTGGCTTCTTGCCTCGAGTTCTGCCTTGGACCACGGCAAGCCCATAGTGTTCAATTGTTCTGTTAGCCTATCTGAAACATACCCCCCTCTAAACCGTGGTCTTTGCCTCTTTGGAGGTCCACCAAATTTACTTTGGTTTGCTTTAGTATTTGCAGCCCCAGGAGTCGTAGCACTGGAAAAAGCTTTAGGGTTTAGATGGTAATATTTTGCAGCATCAGGATTCAATTCCAACTTCCAGAACAAATTAGTTCTCTTTTCCCTATACATTAGATTCCAATAGTGTTTCAAGGTAAGTAGTTCGGCAGGTATTCTTTTTAGGACTTCAGCCCTCATCACCCCTTTATTGATTTGGTGATCAGCACGATAATGTTTAATTATCATGTCTACCTGTTCAGTGGTCAATGAGGGCCCATTATTGCATTGGTCTTCAAAATTCATTTCGACAGCAATTTTTATATTTTCTTCATCCAACATTCCAGCAGTAAGTAAATCCCGACACATATTATCGTAGTCTCTGCTGGGGAAAGGAGCTTTGATTTTGTGACAATGTTTAATTACAATTGGTTTAAATTTATTTTTCAAGGCACTAAATCTATGTACGTCAGTCAATTTCGCTAATGCATTTTGCATCAATCTCAACTGCAAAGTCTTCTCTTCAAGTTTGCCATTCGAGAACAAATCGTCCATGATAAACTTGAGGTCTGCATGGTTCGGGATGGGAATCTTCTCATCTTCACAGTATTTGTTGGCGATTGTTTCAAATTTCTTCAACTGTTCCGCTTTATAACTTTTATATGAGGCGCAATATTCCCCCAACTTTACAAACGGTACTTCACCTCTCTTAGCAGCCTGGGCTTCTTTCTCCAGGGCAACCTTTAAAGTTTCTTCATTAAGTTGTTTCTTGTCATTTAATGCTTCCACAATTGTGACAAAGCGCTTATGAGTAGGAAAAGTCAAGGCTTTACTAATGCAATGTTCTTGTCCAATCCTTTTGTATTTTTTCAAGGGGTATGTACTTTCAACCACGGCTTTGTATTCTTTTTTCTCTTCTTTAGTAATATCTTGAAGGGGCTTAACAACAGAAGGTGGTACACATGGCGGAGGAACCACTTTTTGTACATTTGGGGAAAGAACCATATTTTTCGGTGCCACTTCGGCTTTTTTCGCTGACGTCAATTTTGCCAATGCATATTGCATCAATCGCAATTGCAAATTCTTTTCTTCAAGTTTTCCATTCAAGAACAAATCATCCAAGATAGACCTGAGGTCTGCACAGCTCGGGATGGGTATCTTTTCGTCTTCACAGACTTTTTTCGCTATCGTTTCAAACTTCTCCAATTGTTCAGTTATATATGAGGAGCAATATTGCCCCAACTTTACAAATGGTACTTCCCCTCTCTTTGCAGCCTGAGCATCTTTCTCCAAGGCAACCTTCAAATTTTCTTCGTTAAGTTGTCCCTTTTCAAATAATTCTTCCAAAATTATGACAAAGCGCTTATTAGTAGGAAAAGTCAAAGCTTTACTAATGCAGTGCTGTTGACCAATTATTTTGTATTCTTTGGCATTCAATCTGTCTACGCTACCCGTAGCAATACGTTTAGCTGACTGTTTCAGATCATCAATCTTGGATTGACCTTTTGCTCCATCTTGTTTACCTCCTGTAGCGCCATCAGTTGAATTCTTAAAAGAATCAACAGTGCCTGTTAGCTGTACACCCACTGAATCAGTTAGTGCAGCGTCACCCTGAATAGGCGAATCAGTTGTGAAATCAAGATCCAAAGTTGGGTAAGTTGGCAGAGTATCAATCTTGAATAGTTCACTAGGTTTAGTGTCAGATTTTTTACCATCTTTATCAGCCTTTTTAGCAGCCAAAAACTGTGGAAGAGCAGTCAACTCCAACTCCAAGTTTTGTACATCAAGTTTATGTCTCTTGTATAAATAGAATGCCATTTGATTGAAGACTCTACCTTTTGGAAATGGGATCTTTTTGTCTTCACATAATTTTTTCCCGATTATTCTAAATTCATTCAACTTTTCATTGAAACTTTTGCGGAATGCATCCTTAGCTTCTGCTGTCATGTCGTGTTTAGATAGAATGGGCTCTCTCAATTCCAATGATGAGCCATCATCAATTGTTTTTTTGTAAGAATCAATTTCAATGTCACTCTGAATAGGCGAATCAGAATTAAAATCAATATCCGATGTGGAACAGTCTATAACATCTTCTTCAGGGATCGAAAGAATATCTTCATTATCTGAAAGTAATGTTTCATCAAACCCTGCAGAAGCTTGATCATCTGCACTCAACTCCATCTTTTCCTCAGACTCAGCAGTGCGTGAAGGTATCACATCAGCACTCATAGGTGTCTCATCACACGATCTTGTCTCCACTTTTATGCCAAATTCTACAGAAGCATGAGTAGACATCACGTTGACATTATCAGTTGTCTTTCCAACTGCAGTTGATTCCATCTTTACGTGAGATAAATCATTTTTTTGGGAGGGTATTTCCTCAGCATTATTGATTGCCCCATTCCCTGATCTCAACTCCACTTTTTCGTCAGAGGCATGAGACGGCATCGCATTGACATTCATAGTTGTCACATTATCTATATCTGGCTCATGTGTTTCTTGACATTCATCAGCGGTGTGCGAAGGTATCACATCAGCAAGCACGGTTGTTTCAACACACGATCTTGACTCCACTTTTCCGTCACATTCAGTAGACATAATTGTCCCTTCATCAGCATTGGGCTCCAATTTTTCCTCTGATCGATTAGCTTCCTGTGAATGTATCACATCAGCATTCTGTGATGTTCCACCTGCATTTGACTCACGTGTCATTATCACATCAGCATTCACAGTTGTCCCATCACGCGATATTGACTCCTCTTTTTCGTTACGTTCAGTAGACATAATTGACCCATCATCTGCATTTGGCTCCAATGTTTCCTCCGATCCATCAGCTACCTGTGAAAGTATCACATCAGCATCCTTCATAGTTCCATCTTCCGCATTTGACTCCAGTTTTTCCCCAGATCCATCAGCCTCCGATGAAGGTATCACATCTTCATTCTTAGTTGTCCTACCATCTGCTTTCAACTCTGGTTTTTTCACCGAATCATCAGCATCATCTGAAGACTTCATATCTTCGATTGTAGAGACCATTTCATCCGTATTAGATTCTTCGAAAGATGCTGTAGCTACAGATTGTGCAGCTGCGCTACTGCGAGTTCTCATAATATCCCCAGTATAGTTCAAACCACGATCTGTACAAACTCAGGTTCTTGAATACTTCAGTGCAACAAACCTGAAAATAGGCATTTTGATAATTAGTGGGAGTTTTACGAAATTTCCAAGAAACATTTTGCTTTATACATGGTCATTCTGGACTGGAGACAGCATGTTGCTATGCCACTGACAGATCCCAATGTGCAGTAATCAAGATCTGACGGGCCCGTCACTGCCCCCCCCCCCCCGCCTCTCCAAGGAGAAGGTATTGGGGGGGGGGGGGGTGTCACTCAACTGCCATAGGTCAGCTGGGGATCAATAGGCCCAGATGGCAATAAAGATAAGCACATACAGTAAATACCTCAGACGTGCTTGAGAGCCAAACAAGAGCACTGAAGGATCATCTGAAGACAGCGTACAAAAAAGTACTATTTCTTGTGCTTTGGTGTCACCAGTGAGACAGTCAATGGCAAGGGTAAAATGCCACTCACAGACCCCAACTTTTAAATGATTTCCTGGGAGGACACAAGTGCTTTGTCTTGTTCTCTGGGGTCACCAGTGATGAGAGTTTCAATGGCAAGGGTGAAATGCCATTGACAGACCCCAATTCGTGAATGACCTCCAGAGAAGCTCACCAACAGAAGAGATGAGGTCCATCACGCTCTGGAAGTGAATGTCAAGACTCCGGCAGCAACTTGCACTCCCCCGAGGGAATTTGAATGGAGAAGGTGTAAAATGGGACACTATGTGATAAGGACCAGATGGATGAATTGGCCAGAACCCAGAAGGCAATGCCGCACACATATTCAACGTGTTTGTAAACTCCTACAGCACAAAGTGCCCAAGGGTGAGAAAACACATCTAACAATAAGGTGCACTTTCTTATTCACAGGAGCCATAATGTTGTTCTGATCTGATGAGAAGCTAGCTAGCTTGTAGCAGCCACTAGGCTAAGGAAGTAATGTCCAAGCCTTTGGCCGCCACATAATACCCCCTTGTAAAATTCAAGAGGAACCAGGAATCAGAGTGACCGCCTGCGTGGCTGAGTCCACACATCTCAGTATTTTCACGTCGGGCGATCTTCCACTCAAGGGGGTGAGGCAATGAGTAGCCATGAGCAAAATCATCAGGACTTTGGAGGACAGCTGATGGCGTCCGCTACAAACAGACGAAAAACCACCCCGGAATGGTTGTTTACTTTACTACTACTAATACTACTCTAAAGCCCTAATCAGACTGGCGCTGCTGTTACGAGCATGTTGCTTCTCAGCGTCCCCAGGGACGCAGAGCCAGTGGCGGAACTAGCAGAGGTCCAGAGAGCCTATGGAAGGGGGGCTATGGGGGGTTGAGATCAATATTATTGGCCGGTATATTCAAATTTTAGTTGGCCCCTCGTTTTTGCGCATTTTTGAGGGAAATGAAGCTATTGCAATTGCTTCAAGATTTTAGTAATGCAAATTTTTGAAAATTTTCTTCAGAATGGAAATCCAGACGTATCTGACCGTGGAAATGAGATAAAAAATAAAAAAAAAAAAATTTAAATGCAAATAATATCAAAGGAAAGGATGAGTTTGTTGGTCAGAATTTTTGGAGTACTCCAAGGAGTCAAATTTTGAATATTAAGAGTCAAAAATTGCTTAAAAAAAAAAAAAAACGTGTTCTTGAGGTTTTTGGTTCCATGACTGGAACTTGAAGGTGGAATAAAGGTATTACATATATCTGTTACATATATCTGTTTTTGGAGTTCAACTCTGAGTACACTATGAATTATTATATATGGAGGGGCGAAAGTGGTTAAGTCAGGTTTTTACCAATGTGTGACTATTGGTATATTCTCGAACTACTCATGGTAATAAGTTGAAAGAAAAAGTGATGAAAATTATAACTCATCGTCTGTGCCTCATCTTCTGTACCACTTGCAATAAAGCCTTTTGTTTCTAAAAATGATGATTATGACTTGCACCACTTTCACCCCTACATATATTTGTACAATAATATTATATAAATTTATTCCTGAGGTGAGGAGATAGCCACTGGGCCCCCACAACCATATTTCCACCACTGACGCACACGCAGAAATGAGAGCCAGTCTTAATTTTCCGAGTCACGCTGGTATCCAAATGACAACGGAGAGAAAGAAGTAGAGGAATAAGAGCAAAGCACGTGGACGCCAAAACGCCAGGTGTGATATGGGCTTTACAGATCTGCTGGGAAGCTCATCTACCAGTTAACAGAGAGTTTTCGCAAGCCAACGGGTGACGTTAGTGAATGAGGCCCGGGACGATACCCTAGAGCGAGCAAACGACGATGCTAACCGCCTCCTGGAGGGGGGCTCGGCTGATAAGGAGGTGGCCCGTCAGTATACACGATTAAAGTGACCCATGATCCAGGAGTCTCATACGGGTGACTTTAAAAGAGCCATTTCATCGTCGCCCGTTACAACCATCTCGTCAAGGTCAGAGGCCCTGGCTCTCCAGGGATCTGTGAGGAGGTTCCACGTCACCCGTCAGTGGCATGCAAAAACTCTCTAGTGATGAAGAGCAGGCTCGGGGAGTGGGTAATCTCTAAGCCTTTGGACATCACATTATACACCCCTCAATGGGATTCGAAGTTAAAATGTTATGAAAAGGGTTCACGTGAAACGGGTCATATGAAAAGGGTCACAGATTCTGTAGGTATACTGTAGCTCAGCTGACAGCTCGATCGACCCTTCCCCTGACAACTGCAAGCATTACAAGGTTTGTTCCAAATAGAATCTGCTTTGCTAATAATATTCAGTTTGGTGATAAATATATTCGAATATCCTCAAGACCATTTCCCATGGTCAAAGTTGAGTGCAATCTTCGGCTTGAAGATTGCACTCAATCCCTCCTCCCCTGCAGGGTTGAGAATATTATTCAAGTTGAGTGCAACTTGCTCTAACAGTTGGAACATGATTCCAGTTCTCACCAGCAGGGTAAGTTGCACACAAACCAGTTGAAACAGACTCAGTATTCGAATATTCACAAGTGTGCGCAGAGGATTCTACGCAGCTAAACTATTCGAATAGTTGGAACAGACCAAATGGGTCGTCAGAAGCATACAAAAATTTAACTTCTGATAATTTTCTAGAATGAGCTTTTTGTTGATAATGACTCGCACTGACTGTTGTCATGTGCGTATAAACAGAGTTGTGCGACTCCTTGGCGTAGAGATGTGCAGATACCGATCTTTGTTGGAACCATTCCTGCCTGCTCTAGTTCCAGGCCTGGAACAGTTCCAAACTAATGATCTAGTTCAGCTTACCGATCCAGGAGGAGGGTAGGTTTTTGACGCAGGTCCAACTCCTCAACCAGTCATGGCGGTCAAATCAGAACTGGATCGCTAAAGGATCGAGAACGCATTGAGGATTGAAAAGACGAACAAAGAACCTTCATTCGTCGTTCTTCCATAGTTTTATGTTCCCAATCCTCTAAGCATTCTCGACGCATAGCGATCTTTCGATGGAAGGATGTTCTCCTTTGTTTGTTCTACCTCCTACTTCTTGATCTGTGTGGAAGTAGGAGGTAAATTGTGAATGGGTGGCACCTTGGACGTGGGAATCTATTCCTACCTCCATGGGTGAAACCTGGAGAAGCCATGGAGTTGTGTTGTTTTCAGACTTGGAAGTTGTAAAATATCCATGACAGTCGGAACAAAACTCTCTCTCCACTCCCACCAGTTCCCCGGCCCTAGACTGTATCAGTAAGTTGAGCAATCTGGAACAGTTCCGGAATGGTTCCACCGAGAGATTAGGTTCCACATTCCTGATCCAAGAGTATTGGCACACCTCTACCTTGGCATTTTACTCCAAGAGAACGATATGTACCAATCTCAATTCCTAATGATTCTTGGGAGATTAAAAAAAAAACAAGGAAATTATGAGCATAGCATTTGGGTTTGGGGGGATTTGGCCCCGGATTTTTATTTTTCTCGGAAACTTGTGATTTGAAGGTATTTCAATAGAATACTGATACTAACGTATTACGGCTATTTCTAGACTAAAATTGTCTATAAGGAATTCCATTTATGCTGTTACGAAATTGACAAAGATAATAATTATCGGGTGTTTTTAAGTTCAAATGTTAGTTATTTTTTCCTGATTAAGAGGGGAGCATCACATAAGCCCTTGCTGCATAGCTTACCTCAATTCTAACACCAAGTACATAACATAACTGCATTTTAGGGTAGGTATTTATAAGATGAGAATATTTATTTGTATGTAGGCCATTTTGTACCTACATAAGCCATTATACATTAAAAATATGCGGTAGGTATTCACCGTTCTTCTTAACCATGATTTATATAATATTTATTCACCAAACATGCCTACTTACCTACCACTGGATGAGACTGAAACAGTAGGGCGTAGGACCTGTTGGTACGGACTCCTCACTTCAGGGAACTGTTGAAGGAAGTCAAAAAATGAAGCTTAGGTAACAGGAGGAAATAAGTAAAAACTACTGAACAAAATGTACCGGAGAAACCGATAAATTTCTGAAGAAAATCTCAATAGAAATTGATTGCAGTAAAACTGGACACCGGCCACAATATACGACTTTGTCCACAGAGTAGGTATCTATATCTAACAGAGACTCAAAGATCTCTTCCCTCTACTAAACTATAGAATAAACCAAACTTCAAACGTACTTACCTAGAACTATTCTGTAAAACTCAAACTCTTTGGTGCAGACGCACAGCAGAATCTAAACAAAAATAAGAATTAAATTAAAGAGAAAGACGATCAGGAAGAGAGAGACAGGTCAGACATGAGCCATTTTGATTTTGTTTTGAATGAAATATCCTTCTTCTACTTCCACTTTAAGGTACTTGTTGCCTTGGTTACAACTATACCAAACATAAAGTTTGTTGTTTGTTTGCAGTGTGTTACACTTTGAACTGACATAACTAATGGGTTTTGCTGACGACACAGTGGGGAAAGATGTTGTAGTACGTGGGTAC
>JAEMON010000013.1:17260589-17272250 GCA_030264115.1 Lygus lineolaris
GAACCTTCAGTATCCCTTTTAGTTCCATGTTCAGTACCTATATTATTTAGTATCCATGTGTTCCATCACTTCTGAATGTGCTTCAAGAAGGTTATCAATGACACGGTTCTGTTTACATCTTTTCGTATCAACTATTAAAGCTTGTGCTACGTACGATATCCAAAAAATCATAACTCCAGTTCTGGTCGTTCGATTTCAATTTTGTCATTATCAAACTGTCCGGATTTTAGAAGGTTATCAATGATCAGGTTTTGTTTACTACTTTCCGTATCAACTATAAAAACTTGCGCTATGTAAGATTTCCAAAAAATCATAACTCCAGTTCTGGTCATTCGATTTTAATTTTGTCATTATCAAACTGTCCGGAATTTAAGAAGGTTATCAATGACCAGGTTTTGTTTACTACTTTTCGTATCAACTATAAAAGCTTGCGCTATGCAAGATTTCCAGAAAATCATAACTCCAGTTCTGGTAAACCGATTTTAATTTTGTTAAGAACTTATTACAAGAATGCCCGAAATTTAGGAAGGTTATCATTGACCAGGTTTTATTTACAACTTTCCGTATCAACTACAAAAGCTTGCGCTATGTGAGATTTCCAAAAAATTATAACTCCATTTCTGGTCATCCGATTTTAATTTTTATTTTACCAAACTGTCCGGAATTTTATGTAGTTATATTAAAAAAATGAAAACGAAAAATATATATTTGTTGATAGGCATTTTTTTGACTACTCCCCTTAGCCTCTGGTGAGGCAGAAATAAACGCGAAACTAGTCGGACTGATAACTATCTTGTGTGAGGCCACATCGATTCTCAACTCTTCTCATTCCCATTCTCTCCCTCAACTGGTATTTACTATAAGATGAAAAATATGCTGCCAAGTCGGGTAGGCAGTGTAGCTTCCTCACGGACGAATAGAATTAGTTAGTACTTACTTCAACATTTCATCGAAAATGGTCGAGTACTTCCGAAGTATGGCTATGAAAACACATTTCAAGTTTGAGCATGCGCAGTAGCTATTACTGATCCATTCGAAATGAAATTCATCGGTGATTAATTGGGAGGCAGCCCCCAACTACCCTTACTGATTTGAGTGAAATCGGAACTGAGATATCGCAGGTATTTTCAGAAAATTCACGTTTCCGCATACTCACAATCACAAGCTATGCTAGTTGTATTATTGTATTATGTTTTGTATAAAAGATAAGTTGAATACCTGAGGCTTCTACGTCGAATGAGACCAACGTCAGCTCACCAACACAGTAGCCATCATTTTTGGCGATTTTTCAAAGTTTTCCATTTTCTTGATATTTTCAGCCGTGAAAACGGAAAAAGTCAATAAACTTTGAAAAATCACCAAAAATCATGGTTAAAGTGTTGGTGAGCTGGCGTTGGTCTCATTCGACGCAGAAGTCACAGGTCCTACAATTTTCTTCTATAAAAAACAATTTTGAGCGGTTCCAATGGTAAAAAACGTGAATTTTCGAGGTTTTTCCAAGATATTACAGCAAATTAGCTATTGTAGAATGCAGCAATAGGAACATGTATTTATCATGTACTTATGTACAGAATCAGCTTGAAATTTATTGAAAGACTGGAAGGGACGGTATTTTTGTCCGGAAAATCCCTATTTTGGGCCACTGTGCGTCCATTTTTTTTAAATTTTTTATTAAGGTTCACCATGTGTTAACTATAATATTTGTGTCTCATTTTCAGGAGTTTGTGGAACAAACAAAGGTGGGAGAAGGTCTCACAAGGACAGTTGGACCAGCAGTGAATCAGATTCCTCAAGCTCCTACTCTTCTTGCGACACCTGTTCTTCAGACTCCTATTCCAGCACTTGTGATGATTCTTCAACTTCGTCCAGCTCATCTGAAAGTGACTACGTTTGCAGGCGTCGAGGTCGCTGATACCCCAACAATGTATTGTATTATATACGTAGTAAAAATTGATAAGTGAGTGAATACGTGAAACTATAGTTTTCTCTATTCACTGACTTATTAATTTGTTCTACAAAAGTATTGGTGGTGGTCGGGAAAATTAAATGTACTAAGTATTAGGTTCAAAAACTCTCAAGAATTATGGAGATAATGCAGTAATGTATAGTTTTATGTATCAAATACCCTCTTATAAATCTATTTTTTTAAACTCTCAAGAATTTAGGATTGGTGGTGGTCGGGAAAACTGACTTATGAATCTATTTTTAAAAAACTCTCAAGAATTATAAAAATCATATCAGCAGCTAGACCCTGCAATATATAGTTTTGTGTATCAAATACTGACATATAAATCTATTTTTTTGACTCTCAAGAATTATGAAAATCATGCAGCTCGACGCACCAATGTATGGTTTTATGTATAGAAAATACTGACTTATAAATCTATTTTTTTTAACTCTCAAGAATTATGAAAATCATGCAGCTAGAATCAACAATGTATAGGTTTGTGTATCAAATACTGACTTATAAATCTATTTTTTTTTTAACTTTCAAGAAATATGAAAATGCAGCTAGGATTGGTGGTTGTTGGGAAAACTAAATGAACTAAGTATTAGGTTCAAAAACTCTCAAGAATTATGAAAATCATGCTGCTAGACGCAGGAATGTATAGTTTTATGTATCAAATAAATACTGACTTATAAATCTATTAAAAAAAAATTCAAGAATGATGAAATTCATACAGCTAGACGCAGCAATTTATACTTTTATGTATCAAATACTGACTTATAAATATATATTTTTTTAAATAGGTACAGATTAATAATCTATCTACAAAAATATTGTCCGTAGTATCCAGTAAACTAAGCACCTACAGGTTCGCAAAATCATCTGAATGATGAAATCAATTAAAATGCAACCAAATTGGCGAGTAGCAGCAGTTCTTTCTAGAGGCAATCAAAAGTTTGATACCTCATTGATAAAATAATGAATTTCTTGCATTTAAATTGATTTCATTTTCAGTAAAGTTTGCAAATTTATGGGTGCTTAGTCAAGACCACCAACTTTTTTTAAATAGATTAAAATGTGTACAAACCTACGATTGCAACTTGAAAAAATATGCCGTCTACTAACTTGAATCCATAACGATGAATACGGTATTTTTATCTCACCAAACCATAACGATTTTAACACGCAAAGTTGGCGGGTTTTTGCTCAACTTTGCACAAACATTCGAAAATGAAGGGTGAATTCTCTATGATGTTTTACGTCGAATTTGAAAGTTATAATATTTATTGTGTGATTTTTATCGATCTTTCATAGTATATGATGATAAAAAACACATATATATGTACTAGTATTATACTATATTATATTTATATTTATAGTATTATATTATTTATATATTATATTTATTGTGTGATTTTTATCGATCTTTCATAGTATATGATGATAAAAAACACATACATATGTACTAGTATTATACTGTATTATAGTTCTAAAACTTGTCTGAATGAATTATTACATTGAATTAACTATGATGGATTGAATTGTTGAATTTGAAAGAATAAATTGTTATATACTGTTAAAGTAGTTAATTAATCACCCTTTAGGTGTAGGTAACTATAACTAATAAGTTAAGTTTATCGTTATTATATTTCAACCCATTTTTCTGCTACTTATTTTTTAATTGGTGGTTAATTTTACCCCTGGGAATCCGCCAAAATCGTGGATTCCCAAAGTGGTTAATTAATGGATTCCAAAGTGGTTGATAGTAGTTGGATGATATTGGTGGTTAATAGTCGTTGGATAGTGGTAGTTGATAGTGATCGGATAGTAGTTGGTTGATAGTAGTTGGATAGTAGTGGTTGATAGCGGTTGATAGTGGTTGGATAATAATAATAATAATAATAATAATAATAAAATGGTTGATTAATGGATTCCCAAAGTGGTTAATTTTACCCATGGGAAGCCAACAAAATCGCTGGTCACCAAAGCACCGAACTCATCCTTCCTTTTGACGTTATCGACATTTTGGTGTACGCTTGAGGAATTCGGACCGTTCCTGGGAAAGTGTGGGGGAAATTGTTTAAACTTTGGCGTTCAATTTGGAATAGGTGTATTCCAAAATGAGCTTCTTTGGTGATTAAGTAGGTGATGACTGTTGGAACCTACCCCTAATGATTTTAGAGTGGGAGTCGGCATATATTTTGTAGAACTTCTGTTATGTACCTACAAGTTCCTTTGATTAGTTCAGTTCCAATATACCTCTTTTTCCAACAACAATAATATATTTCGAGAGCTACCCCATCCCTTGAATGAAACAGAAAGAAATAATAGGTAATAACTAGACATCCATATGCCACTGGTCTAGATATATTTACAGACATATTTCAAAATTTGAATTTTCTATCTATCTATGTATGTAAAGTTACCATCGGGAGATAAATAAGAAATACCTATGTTTGTTTGGTTTTCTGAATAATTAATGAATTCTGGCCCAGAAGGGGTTTCTTTACTGGAAACATTATTTTATTTTGATTAGAAATTCCCACGTACTGTTACTTATATGAAGAAGAAGGGAATTAGGGATGCAAAATCTGTCGCCAACAATCGATTTTGAAAATGGTTTCTCAATAAAAAGCTTAATATCAATTGCACCGATTTAAAAAAAGATTTTTCAAGAAACTTATTTAATTGTTTTTGTTAAAAAAAAAATTATGTAAATGTTTGGTAGTTTGGTATTTTACCTATAAAAATTCGGTAGGTTTTTATTTATTTAAAACTCAACAGTCTCTTTTTTTTTTTTTTTACAAAAATAATGGAACTTTCAATGGGTGCATGAAAATTAAAATTATAACGGTGGGGTCATTCAAGAATTTAAAAACGTGCTTGGTTCAATAGGTTCAAATATAGTAAAGGTCAAATATTATCAACTCATGCAAAAATCTATTTTATTACCTTCTGCGTGGTACCTAAGGCTCTTTATATTGGGAGGTGGATTGTAGGTAAAATGCCTATCTTCGGGAATTGAACCACGAGAATAAGGGAAAGTTTAATATAAGAGAGACACTTACAGTTCGAGGGCTCCTGACTGACTATTTTGAGCTGAATTATGTTTGTATTTACTATGTATGTCAATTTACGCTCGAACTCGAGCTGCTTCGATCTCGATGAGGATTTTTATTTTTGCAAAACAATGGTTTCTGGTTACGTCCGCATTGATGGAGTAGATTAACAAAAACTTTCCGCTTAGCTTTGGATGAATAGAATTTGATGCGGTTGTTCCGTAATACTACCCAATCAGTCTGCCTGCGTGATGTGTTACGAGGAGGTAACTTTAGTGTGTTACTATGGGAAGCTCAGGTAGTAGGTAATAATTGTACGTTCATAATAGTCTCCTACGCATCACCAGGGTAGTACCTACCTACGTACGTCAGAAGATAAGTACCTACCTGTACCTATACTAATACTCACTTCGGGCTTTAGAAGCACTAGACACGACCTTGCACTCTCCGTACGAACAAAAGAGGGTTTTTCTTTCGAAGAGATCCGTCTTCCTCTCCCGTGGTCTCCTTGGTCGCCAGGTGAATCATCCAGACTCACCATCACTCAATTTCCGAATGCTTGAGTTGAAGGTTGCCCTTGTCAGGTTATTCACAACCAAGGCTCAAGTGAGATAATTGATGGTAATGAATACTATTTAGTTATAAAGACCATGAGAATTCTATAGAAATACAATAGTTGTACTTCCTTGGCCTACCGGTCAAATCAAATTCAAATATTAGCAGAGTGTTTTCGAACCATCAATGCATTTTCCAAGTTATTATACCTAGTACGAGTACTTCCTACAAGTTCTCTTAAGGAGTTACTCTGTTACCAAATTGTCTCTGTTATAAGTAGTACCTACTCTTAAGCCGGGTTCACATTAAGCCGCAACGACGTAATCTCCGTAAAAACCGTAATTCGATCTGATTGGCTAATAATTAGCCAATCAGATCGAATTACGGTTTTACGGCCTTGCGGTTTTGCGGACGAGATTACGTCGTTGCGGCTTAAAATGAACCCGGCTTTACTCTGTGCATTCGTAACCAGATACTATGGCCTTTGACCTTTCCCATTGACCTCTTATCACTTATCAGTCCCCCTCCCGCTATGTATTCTTGTAAGAAATAACAAATTGAACTTCCGCCTCCTAATGAGGGACCGTCTAGGGACTTAATCGTACAATCGCAGAAAATGCACCAAAATCGGACCATAACTTCATAAGGGTTTTGCCTGGGACAAGGGATTGGCCACAGGCAGGAAGACCAACCGTTGGACAGACACGGAACCAAAATTGTTCAGAAATCTCTGAAAAAAAAGGATTGATAAAAAAAAATTACTTACTTGAAAAAAAAAGAAAAATTGACAAAAATAATATAAGTCAATAATAATAATGACAATAATAATAATATTATAATAATGATACAAATAATAATAATAATAATACAAATAATAATAACAAAAATAATAGTAGGTATAATAATAATAGTTTAATATTGAAATATTGATTTTGGAGGACAACAATTTGTTATTTCTTACGAGAATACATAGCTTTTTACCTTCGAACGTACCTAAGCAACATTAAGGAGGAATGTTTCAGAAACACGAACACAAATCGCCTCTGTGTAGTTTTTGACCGAAGATCAATTAGGTAATCACAAATAAGCCGACCATTGCCAACATCAGTAACAGTAATTATTTAGGTTTATCTAGGTAGGTACTACAGGTAGATACTTGGTTCAACTTTTTCGTTCTGATTCAGGAAATAAATTGACATGATTATGTACTTTTTTGGATTTTAGTGAACCAAGAACGCAGTTCAACGGCGATAGCGGGTTTCTCCATGCGCGAACGGGAATCCCCTCAAGTCGATGATAAAACGAGATTGCTCAGAGTTTCTCGTTTCAACGCTAATGAGCTGAGAGCCACTCGTGATAATGACTGATCGTTAGTGTATTCTCCATTCTTCAACAGGGGATCCTATCTTCTTCCCAGCTATACCTACCCCGCTTTAAATACGCATCTACATCTACGTAGTTACCAGCCACATATGATTTGTTTCTGTAAGAAGTGCACAACTATAATAATGTTGGGTAAGGACGTACTGTTCATAAAATGTAGAATAGAAGTTGCAGTCCTATGGCATGACTGATGAGCCAATTTTCAATTTTGTAGTTTGAAAAATTTGAATTGGAGAGTTTTCTTCATGGAAATCCGTTTCAGACCATTCTAAAACGATTCCTGAAATTTAACACTTTTCTATAGGCATATATATTTGTGTGTGTCACTCCAGACGATATCTGACCGAAGAATGGAGCTAAAAATCCGAAAAAATTTCAAAATGTCAATAATACCTATTAAAAGAAAGGATGAGTTCGTTGGCCAGAATTTTTGGAGTACTCCAACGGGTCGAATTTTGAAAAGTTAAAGACAAAAATCGCTAAAAACGTGTTTTTGAGGTTTTAGGGGTAAATTAACACAGTGAAAATAGGAACATAAGGTATATTCGGAATCATCGTGAAATTTCCTATAAGAATCACCCACGAAATCGGTTAAAATTATTCTTTGAAAATTCGCTCATCAACTCACGCTGCATGAATGGAACCTTTTTCTTATTGCAATATTTTATGGGTCATCCTTAACCCTAGAAGGATTTCCAACTGCTTAAATGTAATCACACGTCTATTCGACATCTCTGAAGAGTTGCTCTGAATAGCCGGTTCAAGGGGTATAAACAGAAAAATGTCAAACAACAAGGTTCTCAATAAACAAAACTATAATTCTTCAACTTATTGAATGCTTATGAAGGTAACAAGGCAACAGTCTTCAGGTACCAAATAGTTTTTCCAGTGCATTCTTAGCTCCTTTCTTGGATTATACGTATACGTTTGATTATTTGAACATAATTCGTCAATGAACAATACCAGTCTTTTTCGAATGATTGAATACCTAAGTATAGCCTTTAGAAAAATTAACATTATTTTTCCACAACGGTAACATCTACTTATTTTTGGAACACCAAGTTTTCAAGTTAACCCCCCCCCCCCCCCCCCACCCCCCAAAAAAAACCAACGATTTTTTCAACTTATTGAATCATTGTGTTTGGGTTCATCAAAATTTATTAGTGTAATAAATAATAAATAGTCTAATAAATACACACTGCAGGCTGTTTAGTTCACTACTGACGGTGCGGCGGGAGATACTTCTGCTGCCCCCAAGCCACTACTGCGCTCCTAGCGGCCACCACATGAACATTAAATTTAAGACACGTCGAGTCGACGTAGGTATATACCTCCCTAGGGTTAAAGGATACTTTTTGTGCAGATTCCGAATATACCATAAATATGTCCTTATATTGTTTAAAATGGCAAAAAACAAGTTTTTGATCCTTAATTATCAAAATTTGACCCCAAGAGTACTCCAAAAAACCTCTAAAAGAACATGTCCTTTCTTCTTCTTTTCCTTCCTTCTCTTTCTTGTCCTTTCTTATATTATTATTGACATTTCATTATTGACATTTTCAATAATAACAATTCTTCTTCTTTTCAATAATAAGATTCGTCTTCTTTTCAATAATAAAAATTCTTCTCCTTTCTTCTCTCTTATTATTGACATTTTCAAATGTCTCCTTTCTTCTCTTTCTTGTCCTTTCTTCTGTTATTAGTGACATTTTCAGATTTTTTAGGATTTTTCTAGATCGAACCTTGTGTCAGTGATATCCTTTGGAATGACCTTAGATACTACTTTGGGAATTCTTTTAGAATGTCCGAAGACGGAATTTCCATGGAGACAATTTTCAAAAATTTGTATAAATAAAATTTTGAAGCCATTGCAATTCATAGCTGAATTTTTTCAAAAATTCGCTAATAAAATGAACTTTTTGTTATAAAATAGATCATGTGACCGAATTGTTTCGTTTACGAGTCGTACCTATATTGTTTCTAATAAAGATTTCTGTGCTATTCTTGCAATCCACCAAGTGTACTAATTATAATAATATTATATGTAACCCGAACTTGAAAAGTGCAAAGATTCCCCTTCAGTTTCCGTACGGAAACTTATAATATATTATATTATGAGTTTCCGTACGAAAACTGGTGGGGGAATGTTTGCACTTGTCAAGTTCGGGTTTGTCATGGGTTTATATCCATTTTGATATGAAACCGTTCAATACGCATAACTTCCTCTGTTTTCGTCCGATTTTGATTGTAATTTTCAGCCGATTCCGCTCAAACTTCGAGGGTAGTTAGGGACTGACTCCTGATGATCTCCTAGATTGATAATCCCCCACGAAGTTCATCCTGATCAGATCAGCAGTAACCACTCCGCCAATTTTCATTTCTTTTTCAATGAAATTCTCATGATTTGTGTGGGTTACCTTCTAAATGGGCTACTATGAATTTCATCGTGATCAGATCAGTAGTAGCCATTTGGCAGCATTTTCCCCTGTTTCAGAAAACATTTCTTCAAGAACCAAATGTATTGGAAAACCTAATTTTTTCTTAAGCGCTTAAGATTAAGCGCTTAGATCTTAAGTGCTTCAACTGTAATATCAGTCCTCTGATGATGATTGTTCATTATGAACACCGGCTTCTGATGATAGTAAATCTAATGCTGATTTCAAAAATGAGGTCGACATCTAAAAAATATTGAAGGGGATTGGAGAAAAATACATTTTCCAAAATAATTCGTCGATTTTTGTTGTTCGCATAAAGTGATATAACTGGGAAACGAAGCCTCTTCGAAGAATTTACAACGAGGCATTTTCTATTTAAAATTCAACGTAGAATCGAAAAATGCAATAAAAATGGGGGTCAAAAGGAAACCTCAAGTTTCAATCGACGGTTTGAGACGCTAAAACGACGGAAAATGATAAATGGATTTCACCATCTTGAAGCAGAGTGAAAGTATTATGAAAAAGGTCCAGTTCAATTTTTCGATAGCTAGTACCGTAACTTGCTAATGGGCCCATATATATGGGAAAGATACGGCCAAACTTCAGAAATCGATTCTAACATGAAGCTCATTTTTTGGTAAAAAATATATTTGCAAAAAAAAATGAGCTTTTTGATTGTCAAAATTATTTGGGAGTGTGACCATTCGATTCAGCGTCAAAAATAACATGGAAAACGATACCTACCACCTTAAGTCATGAATAGCATTTAAATTTAAACGCATTTTTCTCCCTCAATTTAGGGGTAAATTTACATTTGATTATACCGTTGGAAAGCCAAGGATTTCAGGATGTTTTATTATTATTATTTTTTTTTAAACCGAAGTCCTAGTTGATTTTCCTCTACTGAAAATGTGTGAAAATCTCCTTCGAATCTTCTCGAAAAACACTAAAAACCACCAAGTTGGAAGTTTGGACTGGAAAAAAACTGATGAGTTACGAATTTTAAAATGTATGCGGTAGCCTATCTGACGGGAAATTTAATGCTCTTTTCAACGGTATACTCAATTTTTACTTTACATACATAGACAATTAAGGAAGTTATGGTCATTTTTAGTGAGACAAGGTCGAACACACGACAAAAATCTTAAAAGTGAAAAACTTGAAAAAACAAGGGGTTATAAAGAAATCGCTAGGAGACATTTTTTATTGGAAATTAGTTGTAGAATCGATTCCTGAAGTTTCGCCGTATCTTCCATGGACACCCTGTATTCCTACGTAGATACCTATCTGATAGCTATATGATTTATGGGACAAAAGGACTTGGATTACTTACTTCATTTTCGTAAAATTCAGCAATATTTGAAAGAAGGAAAGCCTACAAAATAATAACAGTTACAAAGGGTAGGTATGTATATTTAAAACCGTGCATTACATACCGTATTGTTAGGTACCTATTAAAAAATTGTTTATTTCCTCCGTATTTCGAATTATAAATTCCAAAACATTATTAAATGTAAGTAGTTAACTGGTCTAGAACGAACTATAAAATTGTTCGTATTCAATAATTATTAGGCAGGTGATAGAAGAGAAACAACTGCAAGTATAATCGAAATCTGCTTATTCGGAACAATCTACCTCCAAAATACTTATTAAGACTTCCTTACTCTATACTTAATATTATTGGATAAAATGTCGTGGATACGGGCACAAATTTATCAATCAGAAAAGATCATTATCAAAACAGAAAATCTTCAGAATTTCGGCAGAGTTACAAAAACGTAAAGCTAAGTAAATAGGTACGTATTATTTATATTCCTTAAGAAAAGTGTCAAAAATATGTAATAATTTAATTATTAAAAACCCATGAGAAAATCCCATAGCAAAAATAAATAGAGAAAATGTTTTATGGGGGATAAGAAACACTAGCTGGTATTTACAAAGTATTTGAAGTCTCCCAGTCCTCCATGTCTTCTGCAGGTAAGTAGTATATTGTAGTCACCTATGTGGTAGATAGGTGCGTGACAAATTCCTTCAATTTCGTATCTCAATTAATTTTGCTCCAAAACTTAATTTATTTCCAAAGTTAATGATGAAGACTAGTTATTAGAATGACTTTCCATTCTCACGTGAATTCGGAATAGTTTTATAGATTTTAAACGTTATTGCCTTAGTTTGAGGGCTTGATTGAGGTATTCTGGTTGGGATGCAAGTCGATTTCGATTGTTTTGCCATCTATTGATTGTTCCGATTTTTAGCCCGGAATCGATTTTTTGTCTTAAAC
>JAEMON010000013.1:17287688-17314930 GCA_030264115.1 Lygus lineolaris
CCGCGCCTCGGCAGGGGGTCAGCCCCCTGCACCCCCGGTTAGATCTAATTCAGCCCTACTGGCTAAGATTAAAAAACATGGAACATGCCTCCACTAGCGTGCTTTATAAATTGTTGTGAAGGTATCTATCATAATGCCAATTTGAAAACTTCAACCAACTTTGTAGCCAAGCGCGCAACCAAGAGTCGCATTTTCCTTCCTCGATACCGTAACCTTTTCTGGCAGTTAGCTCAGGGCTAAGACATGTTCCATGCTAAAACAGTAGACTAAATAAAATAAGAAAAAACAGAAAAAGTTCCATTCATGCTGCATGAGTATGTGAATTTTCAAAGAATAATTTTAACCGATTTGTTAGGTGATTCTTATAGGAAATTTCACGCTGATTCCGAATTATACCATGTTATGTTTAGGATGGTAATTCACACAAAAAACCTCAAAAAAATAATTTTTTTAAATCGATTTTTGACTCTAAATTTTCAAAATTTGACCCCTTGGAGTACTCCAAAAATTCTGGAGTTTTCTAACCCCCAAAACGCACGGATTTGACCGGTTTTGCTATGGTTTCTCGTTGCTAATGGGTGGGAATGTTAGTAAAGGAAGAAAAACTGAAGAGCTGGCCGGTTTTGCAACCAGACGACACCATCGATGTAGAACTACGGTTAGTTAGAACTACAGTAGTACCTATAAGGCTTATAGGGCCCCTCCTGGCCTGTGGGGCCTCCTCGATTACCTGCCCTCTGGTTTCGCCCAATCAGAAAAATTACCGGACCCCCATTAGTCTGTGGGTCTCTGATTTTCTGCTGGGTACAAAATATACTGCTAGGCGCCAACCCCAGAGACCAGGGGCCCATCTCTAACTGGGGCCCCATCCGTCGTAGCAAGAGGCCCCCCTATTTTCAAGAAAGGGCTGAACCAGAGAACTGGTAATAAAGTGGGCGCCACAGGCCACTGCGGGCTTCTATAGCTAAAGGGCGGCAGAATGTAGAAGAATGTTCTTCCATCTATTAGATCGAATATTGTTGTGGGAGAGTAGGTAGGTACCAGTCACCAGACAAAAATCAACTGCGGGTACTAAACATACTTTTATTTTGTCAAGATATAAATTACTCAAAAACTAAAAATAAATTGAAACACCGTACTCCAAATCTTAATTCAATCAATATGATTCTCATTAAAAATTGGGTAAAAATGAGTGTTTTTATACATGATAAAAACGACTGCTAGAAATAATAAAATTATTATTACTGGCATTTACCACCACATGTTACACGTGATCGTTGTAACCTATTTTCATTCTTTCTTTCTGTAATGTATCGCTCCTTGTTTCTACACTTACACCTCTTATTTACATAAAGGAGCGAAAATTCTGATCAATCGCTGTAACAAGACTTGAAAAGTCGTATACGAGCTTAAATTACTCCTCACAGCCTAACGACATTTCAGGATGCTCAGTAGCTTTCAGTCTTATACCTGAGTAATTGAAAATCACACAGAAAGCACCTACAATGACAGAACATTGTTATTGATAAACAAGACAGTGAAAGACAAACAATTGAGTTGTACAAAATTCTACCAAATTATGAATAAAGACAATAGGTTCACCTACCTAATCAGAATTAATTTATCTACTCGTACATTGAGATTCATCCTGGAAAACCTAGGTACATGTTAGAGGTATTATTATATTTTCAAAACCCCTAGAGTGTTAAACGTACTCGTCAACTAAAACTAATATCATTTAATTCCAAGTATCATTTATTTCCAAGTAGTATGTAATTCCTACCTCCAATTCCAATTAATTGAACGTTAACTTATGGATTTTGAACATTTATTTACGCTTCAAGAGCCCTTAGTGAACAAATACAAACAATACCTCGGTATCTGACCTGTATCGAAACTTAGAAATTGTTTGAATTTGTTTATCGAATAAATTCATTATTTTTCATGTGATTCCACCATTCAATTTTTAGAACTGGTAACTGCAAGTGATTTTCAACCATTTTTCAGCCGTTTATATCACGAAAAAAAGAATCACATTTGAACCCTTCAGATAAACATTTCTGAACTTCAAAATCATCTTGCAAATACACAGTGATATTTTGACAGCTGATTTGGATTGGTTGGACGTTTTGCTACGTTCCAATATTGGATATTTCCTGGCATTGTTTTTAACATTAGAACGAAATTGAGGTGTATCTCAAGTTGCAGAGACTAGGATATACCTAGCCTCTCGACCTCAGGTCTGTCTAGAGGGCAGAAATCTAACGATTTAAAATTGAATGACCCCTTTGGCAAACGTTTACGAGTACCTTCCAACTCGGCTTGAATAACCCATTATGGTTCCTCATCCCCATTATGGTATTTTTTACATCCTCATTTCTCCAATATGCGTCACAATTAGATTCACATTCAGATAGTCTGGTGATGTCATGACACACGTGAGGTGTGTGAACTCACATTGAGGAATGGATGGGTGGCAAGTTAGACACCCCTATGACAGGTTATGGGGCTCAAACGTGATGTCACAATTCCTCAAATTTGAGCCACAACCCGTCTTTGGCTGTGTGCAGAAACGTGCTCATCGGGTCAAGTTTAAGGTCTTCGGTTCGTTCTTTTGCAAGGACCACGTGGAACTCCAGTAGAATCGCCGCAACTGCTAGTTTGATTTGCGTCATTGCGAATCTCATACCTGTGCAAAAATAATAATAAATTACCCAACTATTAGAGTTCTTCTTAGTTAATAACTTATACACCTATTGAAGATGATCTTACTTCTTCATCGACTGTGCTTTCTTCATTTTAATACATTTAATTATTACAAATGAAATGATTATCATCTTGGAATGCCAAAAAATGAACAAACTATTATAATGGTGGTCTCACGTCTTGCAGTTATTAAGCTTATTTGAATACCAGGAGAATCCAAAGTGCGTGGAATGCACGTAGGAAACATTGTCAATAAGGCGAGATACTTTGTATATACAGCAGGATAGAGGATCTTCAGAACAACACGAGGACAAGTGCTTCTCTCACCGCTCTGGTATGTTCAGTTGATGCTGTTCTTGCCTCTCAGAAGGAAGCTTTTGTAAAAGTTATGGCAGAACGGCTATCAGAAAATATGGGACCCACTTCAGGGTGTGATTCGGTGTGGTTGAGAGCAAGAGTATCCTCTGCTGGTTTGAGGGCGATTTCAATGTGTATCAGGAAGAAATTCAAGGAATAAATGGAAGGAAGTGCTGATGAACTCTTAGGTTTCAGCGATGGCGCAGCACTGCAAGTGGGATTGCCTCAATTGGAACAGAAGGGATCTACAAGTCTTTACTTAGTATAGACTTCATAAGAGATTGCTGTTCAACTAACCCAACCTGTTGGTAGGAATTCCCCTATTCAGTAATTTTGTCTCCACTGAGGACAACAGTGAAATATTTATATATCATTATATCAAGGCTGGATACGGCTCATTTTAGCATGTTCAAATTGAACTGACGGTTAATCAAATCAAATGAACAGTTTTCCAAATGAAATTGATGCTCCTCCAAAATATAGTTATAAGGATATTTTACGATTCTCCAAGCCAAATTAACGATGTTTTCAGATGAAAAAAAAAAAAAAAAAGGTTAACCACATACCTAAGTAATTTGAAAATCTGTTGATAAATCGTTAGTTTGATATGAAGAGTTTTCGGTTTTTGGGAATATTGTTGGTACAGGACCTACTGACACACATGCCTCTCTCACCGTGTTGGGCAAAGACCATCTTGCAATTACTTTTGTTTTTGGTTGTAAATCAGACGTTAACCACGTTAAATGTTAATATGTTACACCATACCGTTGGAACCGCCTGAGTCTCTAGAATGCAATGTATTCAACGGGTATCAATAAAATTATGTAATTAGAGTGAATAATTAAAATCCAATAATGTAATTTACACCTTTTTAATTACAATTGCAATTGAAACGTGTCAATTACGTATTTCACGTGTAATTATTGACTCTAAATACAAGTTTAATTGATTTCCGTTTTATATATTGTATTCTAGAGATGTGGACGGTTCCAAGGGTATAGTTTAATGAAGGGATTCAGTGGTTAAAGACACTGTTCTCTCATATTATGATGGTTCAGGAGTATCAGGACCATATCCAGTACTGTCCTGAAGGTCCAGATCGGAAAGCAAGAAGCCATCATGACGAAGATGTAGAACCGGTTCATGATGAGCTGAACTTACCGACGCAAATCCTCGGTCCTTCGCCGTAAGGGATGTAAGTGAACTTCCGTATGAGGTGCTTGTTCTCCTTAGCGAACCGTTCCGGACGGAACAGCTCCGGTTCCGGGAAGTGTTCCGGGTCCGTATGGAGCGCCAGAATCGGAACGACGGCGGTCATTCCGGCTCGGAATTTGTACTCTTTGCCGCCGCACGTCACCGTCGTGTCCGACGTACACGTCCGGACGACCTGCTGGATCGGAGGGTGGAGCCTCAAACATTCTATAAGAAAACAATGTTGCTGTTAGAACGATGCAAACTATTACACAACTCTTCATTATTTGCCGGTACAGACCATCCATCTTACAAATATACCCACCTTCCCAGGTTCTTACACCTCTTACTTCAATAGTAATCCGGTTATTTATATCAATAATACCGTAATTTTAGGTATCTACGTTTCTACTTGAGTATGGTGAGTAAAGTAGCCCATAAGTGCCTACCTAGAATATTAGCCAAAAACTGTAAGGATCGAAAACATATTACGACGTATGACGTATGCGTATTATTTATATATTTATTATTTATATATATGTGTCACTCCAGAAGATATCTGCCTGAGGGATCGAGATAAAACATCCAAAAAAATTTTAAAATGTTAATTATTATCAAAAGCAAGTATGAGTTCGTTGGCCAGAATTTTTGGAGTACTCCAAGGGTCGAATTTTGAAAATTTAGAGTCTAACATCGCTAAAAAACGTATTTTTTGAGGTTTTTGGTGTGAATTACTATCCTAAACATAGGAACATAAATATGGTATATTCGGAATCAGCGTAAACTTTCCTATAAGAATCACCCACCAAATCGGTTAAAATCATTCTTTGAAAATTCGCTCATCAACTCATGCTGCATGAATGGAACTTTTGAAACAAATTATAGGTACTTTCTCGTAAGAAAAATTAAACCGATAATTCTACGAGTATATTTCCCTTTTCATGAATGCGATGGAAAAATTCTACCTAAATTCTCTAAAATTAAGACTGTAGGATGATTGTAGGGGTGTTTCTACAATCTGAGATTGACTCCTACCTGATAGAACGTTATCCAAGTACTCCAGAGTATGAATGTTGTTAGCGTTGAAATCTCCGATGTCCGAGGAAATCGTGGATATTTCGTCTCTAAGTTGCTGTTGGATGTCTTGGTTCTTGGCCAGCTCGTAAAGGGTAAAGCTAAGAAGGATGGACGTTGTTTCGTAGCCATCCATGTAGAAAGTCATGCTATGGGCTGCCATCTCCACTTCGTCGAATGCTGCAAAATGTAATTTAAAAATGTGGTTACTAACTACGATTTGCTACAATTATCTGAGAATTACTTATATATAAGAATTAGAAAAAAACCACGTAACCATCCAGTGGGAATATACTATTCTCGATATGTTTGTACTATAGGTAGGTTAATGAAAACCTACTTCTCACTGTAGTGCTATACAGCAATCCCTAGCACTCACAAAAAGAAAATAATAATAACGCTGCAAATATTACACAATGGTTTATTGTTTTTCACATAATATAACCCTCCTGCGTATATAACTGTTCTTGTGTTGTGAACAATTTACAACCTGATATGTATTAGGTCAATTTTCGACTCAGCTGACTAGGAAGCTCAATTTTTCATTCAGCTGACCTGGGAGCTCAATTGATCATAATTATGGGGCACGTTTTATGAGTTTTGGTTTATTATTTTCAATGATGAACCTTTAGAATCGAGCACGAGAAACGTTTGTTTAACCCCCCTCAAAATTTGATGTTTCACGTTTCAAGATATGTAGAATCCAAAAATCGTATTAAAAAAAATCCTTCCGTACGCCGTACGCGCCACTTCCCTGAGTTACCATGGAACAAAACTATTGAAATTTGGTATTGGCCCCATTAGGGGTCTGGTTGTGCCGCGAAGCTTGGCGTTACCATCAGTTTTCTCTAAGGGGTAGAAAATAGGGGATGACATTTTCAGAACGCTCTAGCTCGAAAACTTCAAATGGGAAGGTATATTTTCCCCATCGATTTCAAACAGTACACAATTTTTTTTGTTAGCGTCGAATGAGACCTCGCAGAGCATTTCAGGGCCAACCGTTCGCTCCCTGTAAGGACTCAAGAGTTGAACGGGGAAAAGAGCAGAAACACGAGAGTGAAAAGCAAATCTTCCCGAGTAGGCCGAATCCCCTTTCAAAGATCAGCTGATGAAGTGCAACTTTTTTCGATTCCTCCAAACCAAGTATGTTATTTAGTTTGAGAAGCTTCCTTAGTTAGGTACTTAATTTAGTTATGAATGAATGTGAAAACTCTCTGATAATAATAATTACAGGCAGGTACCTACTCATTGTCCCCAGTAAATGTCTTATCTATATACAGAAATAATAAGTCTGTTGTATACAGAAAATAATAAACTATATGTTTTTGGGGTGGGTAATTAATCACGCCCAAAGCCTCCATTTCGGCGGGCGAATCCCACCATGATACCGTTAAATCAACGTTTAAAAGTTAAATCGACGATTTACTCGTATTAAAACAACGTTTTATGAAATCTTTTTAATCGTTGATTACACTCGTGATACCCATTGTCCTAAATCGACGTCCTAAATCTTTGGTTCGGTAAATCAATGATCAATTTTAACCATGGCTAAGGTTTTCTGGCAAAACTGGCCCTAAAACATCAAAATGACGTGTAGAGTTTCATTGTTCATTCTCATACACACCTGGTTTGCCAGACGGGTTCGAAGCGTTTGCGTCAATCATTTGTTGGATGAAATCGTTTTTCCGAACGTTCCTGGTTTGCCTGAACTTCACAACGTCCCCAATAGCTTTGATGAACAGCTCTTCGACATCTTTTGATATGATCCTGTAACCAACGAAACTCGTTAAAGGGAACTTATACTCATCTTTGAATCGTACTCATGGCAATCGTACTTATTATCAGGAGGATGTCATTGTATTTTTGTTACAGTAGGCGATATTCAAATAGGTAGGCAATTAAACTGTGATGACAGAATCAACTTTTTGTGGCTTGAACGAACTCGACAAAACAACACGAGAATGACGACATGAAATTTAAATTTATGATCCGATCATGATGAAATTCATACGGGATCATTTAATGCTTAATCCTCAACTAACCTCAATATTTGAACGAAATTGGATCACGAGGTCTCAAGAAATTGAGTTTGGAGGATTTTACGGTTGCATTTTTATGCGCAGAGGCTACCAATGATCTCCGACTGAAAACTCATAGGGGACTATCCAGGCACAATTAACCCGCGTAATCCCTCAAAATGTAATAAAAATCGAATTTGTGGAAGTAATGGTCGCGGAAAGGATTCTCGTTCACACAAACAGAAACCTAAATAGTGACTCCTCGATTCGAGGAACTGTTCGACTGGAGGATCGGAGTGGAATTTATAAACCAACCTCGACCTCGGCTCGAACCCCGGTTTTGAAAAATCTGATGAAGTTATTTGAGGAAATTCTTTTGGCAAGTTTATTTCTTCTTGTTTTGTCCTTATCATGATGATTTTGGGATGAAATTAATTCAATTTTGTCTTAAAATTTCATTTTTACCACACACTTCAGTTAACTATCTCGGGGCCTTGAAAAATCGCTCCTCGAAATCGGTTCTCCCCTCTGTTGGAGGCTTCTTCGACTCCGAGTTGGATTTATTAATACGGCCATAACGCAAGTCCTCGGAGGATTCTTCGAAATTTGTTTTCGAAGAACGATTATAAATACGGATTTGGCTTAAGGAATCCTTGAAGACCATCTCTTTGAAACTCGAGGACCGGCTATAAATCCCACCCCTGAAACGTTAAATGTGAGTGGAAATGTCGATTTTGTAGGAAACAACTTTTTCACTTCCCGAAAAGTAAACAAAATGGTATACTACCGTGGTAGACTCTGAATCAACAACTCACAAACTACCAATCAAGGTTTGTACTCCAAACTCACCTAAATCTCATCAGTCTGCCGACAAATGGCGCGAACATGGCGCACAAAACAGCCAAATTGTCCTTCCAAGTTGATCGAAATATTTCGCCAGCGCTGACGTCGTTGAAGGCGCTTCCACCCTCGACGAATGAATTTGAATTGAGGCCGAAAGCACAAGCAGCTACCGTGTCGCTGGTGTATCCGGATGTCAACGTCTTGGCCTACAACGAATGAAAAGAGTTATTATTTAGTCTAAGAAAATACAGTTGAACCAGGTTATAGTAAAACTGTAGGTACACTAGGAAAACTATGATACATAAATATGAAATAAAAGTTACAGTCGTGCAGCATGACTTAATTAGCGAATTTTCAGAGAAATATTCGAATTATTGCCTATGGGTTTAACTTCTAGCATTTTTGACGCAATTTTTTAAACCAATTATTATCATTACTTTTACCATTTTTTCGAAATATTAAAATACTCAATATTTTATCGGCCATTCTTATAGGAAATTTCACGTAGATTCCGAATATACGATAGTTATGTTCCTATGTTCATGACGATAATTTATACCAAAAACCTCAAAAACGCGTTTTTTAAGCGATATTTTGAGGTTTTTGATCGTCTGAAACGGATTTCCGTGAAGAAAATTTTCAAAAATTTGCATTTATAAAATTTTTAAGCCATTGCAATAGTTTCATTTTCTCCAAAAATTCGCTAAAGAGAATTTGGTTGTATTCATATTTGCAAATGACAACAACCTCTTAACAAGAACTTTTTCTGCAGCACAAGCTTCGTCATTTCTTTTTCTTCTCTCATTTCGGGTTTTATTGCTACAATTCATGATTCTTCCCATCTTTACCTTGGCTGAATCCCCATAAAGTAAAATATGAATTTAACGTAGTTTGGATGAACTTGCCTCCATTTCTTTTCCGGCGTGTGCCCTGATGAAATCTGTTAGCCTGTGGCAGCACCGCACCATCTCGGGAGCCATGGTTCGCACCTTGCTCAACGTTTGGGCGGGCAATTGAATAGTTCTGGCCCGTTTCCACCTGTGAAGCAAGAGTCAGATGAGATACAGATGATGTACATGAGAGATGAGCCATAAAAAAAGCGGCCTACTGAAAAATCAGCGGAACAAAGGTTATTTCAAATAAATAAAGCTCTATGTGTAATAAAAACAGAAAGGGGGATTATTGTCAACACCCCATAGTCCGCACTATGCTTCACCATATTCTCAATAATTACACCAAAGCTTTCCTAGACTTCGAGTAACGACGATCAGAATTCAAATCAGGCATACCAACCTTATTTCGCTGAACGTCTGGATTTTTAGATCAGACTATAATAAAAACACAATAGGTGTCGCAAGGTATGTTCCAACTAGCGGCAGTGAAAATTCGACTAAAATATTTTAGCTTCACAGAACCTTCTGCGCACTCTTGTCGGCCATTTTTCTATAAGAATGGGCGCAGAAGGTTCTGCGCCGCTAAAATATTCGAGTTGAAGCTGTACCATACCGCTGCTAGTTACACAAAATTATAGTCTAAAGAAAAATGGACGATGAAGAAGACATCTTTTTTCAAGTGTTTACTTAATTATTGTATCATTTGAGAATGCCCTAATTATGTAAAAATACCTCACATTTTTAAGTTATAGTGGAGGTGCCTACCAAGGCACACCATAATGTAGAGATTTATTCCACTTTATTGCGATTATGAATTTCAAAGCTGTTCCAAGGATAGGTATTTGCTTTTATAATAATAATAATAATATAATTTGTTAAGTAAAACATTATTTATTATTTATGTCAAGTAGGTACCTAGTGATCCTCCGACGTTTGATAGGTAGCCGTTCAAGCCATATCTTATCTGTGGAGGGCACCGGCAGTCAAGCTTATTTTAGCAGTGAAGCTGCTTAGGAATTTTTCAAGACTTTTTTCTTTTTTTTAATTTAAAAAAATTATGTGAAGTTTTGGTAGTTTGCTATTTCACATACAAAATTCGTTAGGTTTTTATTTATTTAAAATGCAATTGTCTTTTTCACATGTCACCTATTTCATGAAATTCTACAGATTTTCGCTTCAATAAAAAACGGCAAGTAGGTAAGTGAATCTACACAACGAGGGGAAGCAACATATGGTATCTCATAAAAGGATAATAATAATAAAATTATATACTATTTTATACTACTTACTCATTCAGCTCTCCAATAGTGAAGGGGTTGATGGCCATCAAAGGATCGACGCTTTTGCTAATCTCAAACTCATTCTTATGAAACTTGAGAAAATCTTTCACCATAATCGTCCTCACCAAATCCGGGTCTCTCAGGATCAGAGCTGGCTGCGAAAACTTGAAGAATCCACAGGCTGCTTCACCTTTGAATTGTCTGAAAAGGAACGACAACAAGCTAACAAAAAACTATTCATACTGAGTAGAGTCTCCACACATACCCAGAAAATGTCGGTGTGTTTCAGCAGTTTGTTCAGCAGTATGTCAGTTTGGCATCTCGAAGAAACTTACGTGATTGGGATGATATCTAATACGAATGAAGTTATGAATGTGGTGAACATACGGACAGAAATCACGTAGGTACAGAAACATCTAGTACTATGCCTTACAATCAATTAAAACCGAATTTAATTTAAAAAAAAAAACTAAATTTGACTAAGAAAAGAGGCTATATAAAAAAGGTAGATTTTGTGTTACCTGTAAATGTCCCTGTAGCACTCCCCAGTTGTTTTCCTCATCGTGATTACGTCTCCGATGTTCCCGAAAGGGAATCGCGGGCTCAAGCTGGGGACTCCCTGTTCAGCCCAGAAGTGAAAATCTCGAAGAAGCCATCTGACGAAAAAAGCTCCAAAAACTACTAAAAATAAGATGACTTCTACCAACATTGTTCGGATTTGAGTTTGAACAATAACGAAAAATTTAAATAAAATATAGTTATTGGATAAATATTTTTAAAAAAATGCTGTTATATCAGAGCGAATGGTGAAAGAGGAGAATAGGTAATGTCACTCCTCAGGTTTGGGAGCCTTTATATATCCACCCGAGTGGATTTGAAACCCAAACAGTGTTCCTATTGACACGCGATAAGACGTCTGCAGTGTTTATTATGATCTGAATCCGGTTACTTATGAAGGAGTGAGCCCAGAAACGTCGTTTTAGTGATAAATTAATAAGATGAATAATGTTCCGTGTTTAGTTCAATTAAAATTATAGATTAATTTTGATTCAGATATTGAATTTAATCAACAAGGAGCTGAAGTCTACCGACTACCTACTTCAGCTTCCCCCCAATCAGGCTACATTTGTGTATTATAATCCTCTTTGATCCCTAATCTCAGAAAGGTTATCGTGTTACGTTCAGTACAAATAGAAGTGAATCAGGGAAACACAAATGAACTACCAGAAAGTTCTGAGAAACTCAAAACTTTCAGTGATACATGTTGATTAACGAGGAGCAAATGTTAGATGACCTTCCTGCTTCCGCTTTTCACAACCTAACGAAAGAGGACGTTAATCCCTAATAATCCTCCTTAATTCCTAATCTTTGACGTCTATTGCGCCTCTGGTTATAGTGATGGTGATGATACATATCCGGAAATGAGTATAGGATGAGGAAACTGGTCTTAAATGGAAACTCAATCAATGGCTGTGATCGGAATAACGTTTTAGGTAAAGTTCAGATTTGACTGACATGATGATCAATAAAACATAATTATAAATAGAAATATTTATGTTCTGTAACTCTTTGGAAAGAATAATTCTTTCTAATAATTCTTTCTTCGCCTCAGGTTTTATAGATTAATTATGATTAAATAAAAAAAAACAGGTAGGATCAACGGTATACTCTGATACATTGTGACATGGATATGTTTTATGGCACCATGAATGTTCATACCTAGCCTTGGCAATTTATTGGCTGTGGTTTATACGTGAAGATAGAAAACGTAACATATTTGGTGTCATGACGAAAATTTCGGAATGACCCCCACTCCTCAGAGCTCTACTCATCTGATCAGTGAGCTCAATTTCCGACTCAGCTGATCCAAAAGCTCAATTTTCGACTCGGCTGATCAGTGAGCCCCATATTTGACTCAGCTGATCTAAAAGCTCAATTTTCGACTCAGCGGATAAGGGATGCTCCCTACCTCGTCGTTCTTACCTGAAAGTCCCACAGAGGCTCCATTTCAAATTTCAGCATGGTACGGTCGAAAACGACTCTGCCGGGGCTCTTCGAAGGAACAAAGAAAACAACGTTGGAGCTCAATAGTTTTATTGGGTGCATAGCTAAACGTATCCAATTGCTCATTAAGGAAGTAATTAATGTAGCTCATAATCGGAACAACGACTCACAAACTGCATCTATCTAACAGGCTGGTACTACTAATAGCGTTTACTGTGCATAAAAAACAAAAATAAAATGTTCTGCCAAGTGGAAATGGCACATCGAGTGGCACATAGTTTCCTCGCATCCAAGAAAATTTGAAATCAAACATTATTGTGAAAGTTCAAAACTCTTAATCGTGTAGATGTTTGACAATTTAGACAAAATGTCAACATAATCGAGAAACGATATGTAAATTAGCGCATGCTTAGAGCGTACCGTTGATTCAATCACGATGAAATTCACATGGGCGTTCAAGGGGCCCTACCTGAATAATCCCTGAAAATCTGAACAAAATCAAATGAAAACTCTGGAGGTATGGCTTTTTCAATGAAGTACAGACAGCCAGACAGACACGGAACCAAATTTGTTCAGGAAGCTCTGAAACTTGAAATGCGAGTTGAAATTTCAATTTTGTAGGACAAAAACCTTTACGATTCTCAAAGTGAAAACAAAGCATCCGCTACCTTCGGTAGGCTCGGAGGCAAAATGCGCTCTAGGTACATAATACTACTTACCTAGTCCTTCCTACTAAAAGAAAAAAGGCTCAGTTTGAACGTATATTTCTACCTCGAGTAGAATTTCTCACGTTTTTCCAATACTTACCTCCGAAAATAATTATTAGATGTGTAATAAATTCACTTATTAGAGACTGGGTTCGTATTGTTATCATAAGGGGAAACCTGAAATTTAAGCTGGATGATTACCACTTACCTCTAAGATTGTGTTTATTTTACTTTTAGCGTGGAACGCGCTTTTACCTGGACCTAAATGGAAAAAAACGATTCTGATCATTTTCACTTACAACTAACCCGTTTCTCTTTCTATAGGGAAATGTAACTGCAGTAATTTTCATCGCATAAGAGGATTGTTCTCCATTCGTCGGAAAGCTCTCGATTAATGAGGAATTTACCCAGCTATGGGCCAAGTCATAAATGGTTAGTTAACAACCTTATGAAGCTACGAAGGGCCCCAAGCAGTGGCGGAGTATATTAAGTAAGTTCGATGGTTGGAGGTTTGCATTTTTGACAGCATGTGTGATGGTTTTCTGTCGAGGTTTGTCGCCATCTTTTGACTTGGAAAAGTTGGGAAATTTGGGAAGTTGGGAAATTTCGGGCCGTGAAGACAGAAAAAAATAATGGTAAAAAATGAATAAAATAATAATAATAATGAGAGAAAAGAAAGGGAGAGGGAATAAGAGAAGGGAAAGATCCAGGAGATGGTTGGAGTTCCCATACTCTAAAATTCTGAGTTTTTTGTAAAGTTCCAAAAAGTTGGATTTCTCCAAAGTAAGGGTTCGAAAAAGTTTGATTCCTCCCAAGTAAGGGAACAGTGCTGCTTGTATTCTCCCAATACGTGGACTAATCCAAATTTTGAAGTGACAATTTTTCAAAATTCCCAACTTTTTGCCGTTTTTTACTTGCAAAAGTTGGGAAATTTCGGGCCGTGAACTTAGAAAAAAATAATAGTATAAAAAATAAAATAAGTTACAATTAATTAGAATTTTAGAATTTTTTCAGTTCCCAACTCATTCAGATCATAATTTCGTCATCCCATGTTTCATTTTCCACTTAGAAGGAGCTTAAAAGTTCGTTAATTTGTTTTTCTTCCAATTTTCAACTCTTATTGTATATAATGTCATTCTTCGGCTCAACCCTCGTCTCTACCTTCAAAGATCCTTTGTTCATTTTTGAATAAAGAGTTTATTTACATTTTTATTGTACACACTTCATTCGCATTTCAATACCTGTATTTCCTAATAAGCACAATATTATTTATAAGATGTTTCGTTTCATTTGTATTGAATATCCCTGTAGGTACATGGAGGATATGATGGAAGACCAAGGACCTTGGTCCAAGGTAGAATTATTCTCTTTTTTTTATAATTACCAAAATTTATTTTTGTTTGTGCATACCCCATCGGGCATAAGAATTCGCCCAATATTTGGATAGCTAAGCTAGAAAATAAATATATTATAGTAGGAACCAATCCCTTGGCTTTCATTTTTTGAATGTTGGGAAATTTTGCTTATAGATTGCTTTTATAGATTCTCTATACAAGGTCTTGTAGGATTGGTATTGATTTGGTGTTGATTGGCGCAGAGGTGCTATATTGATTCGAAGATGTTGAAATTTTATACATAGGGCCTAAGCAGCACAATTTTTTTGATACCATCAAAATCAGATTAAAAAGTTACACGTGGCAACGTTTGTGCGCCTGAATGTGCTTAGTAGATTCTTCGCAGATTTCGTATAGAGGAACCCAACCCTGACTCACCGTGCTTGGAACAGACGTGTAACTGAATGTGCACAGTAGGTACAGGTTCTGTGCAGAATCTTATCCTGAACTTACTGTAACAAACTTATTACTTACTTGTAACAAACATGAAACTACCATCTCTAGATGTCTGTTTCAAATAAGGTGTTCCATTATGCCTTGGCTTTTATTTTTTGAATGTTGGGAAATTTTGCTGGTGGAGTTGGGACAATTTGGGATGGGGGAGAATTTGGGATTTTAATGCGTCTTTTATGACTGAATTCGTTGAATTGTCCATAAAGACCTTTTCTTTTTGCTGCGGGCTTCTTCTTTTTTTTTTTTGCTGTTTGAATCCTTATCAGGTAGATGACTTAGATGGCTAATATTCATACTTGAAAACATGAACGTAATATTAACATAGAACTCTATTGAAGCTTGATGTGTGCTTGATGGTTGGTTTGAACGTGTGGATGCAACGTCAAACATGTTTGACAGCCGCCGGATGCATGCCTGATCGTGTGTTGGGCCCTTAAAGAGACTGTGTGATTACATTTACAACCACGCATACGGGCTCAGTTGACAAAAACTTAGCTAAATTTGAGTTAAGTTTTAGAAAGGCAGTATAATTCCGATGAACCCCTACATTTGCATAATTATTCAGTTGCGTTCCGGTGATGTTTGTCTGTCCCGGCAATGATTGTCCCCCTTCGACTTGTACGGGTATTGGTATATAATATATGTGGGTAAAACCATGTTCCACGTTCTTCAATTTTAGCTGTTAAGCTCTAGGTGGAAACAAAAGGGGGTCCGGGGGTCCAGAGTTTTCCGTTTATTATTAAAAGTTTATACCTAGCTATTAAAACTCTAGTACCCTTCGGCGTACCCTTTTCGCTCCTCCGAAGATGCCAAAGTGAAGTGGTTCAGAAAATATGATTCATTGAAATGTTGATTCTGTTCACTAAATTTGGGAACCTAAGGTAGTTTGCATATTGCAGGGGTGTTTTTGAATATTAGGTGGAAGTTTTATTGCGTTGTTTTTCCCTCAGTGACCTCACGTAGTCCCACGACCCCACGATGGCAACAGTTCCTTGTAAAACGCAGGCAATTAAGGTACCGACCGGGCCAATCAGGCGTTGTTATTCAGAGAGAAGAATTTGTGGATTAACTCTTCAAACAGAAGAAAGATAACTCTTCAAACAGATCAGACGTCACTTCTTGTTTGAAGAGTTAATCCTCTAATTCTTCAGATCGCGTTTGAAGAGATGAACTAGTCCGGACCAGTAACCCGTCTGTCAAATAGGACCAATGTGACTTTGAGGAAGGGCGACAGTATTTACGTTTAACGTCACGCACAAACTTAATGAGAACAAAAAATCTTTGACTAAATAATTAACTTGTAAAAAGTGTATATCATCACTGCAATAAGTAGAAATTCGTGTAAAACGTTGTTTAGAATGGGGAAAAAGGCCTAACGTCTTTCCGTGGTTTCCTGTGTCATTCGGGGCAGAGCCATCTTGGATGGATTACTGCCTGCCGCTTGGCGTTACTAATCTCCTCTTTTCATTCCGACTTCATCTCTTCACTTTTCTGATTTTATTGGAACAAATCTTTACTTTTCTTTCCCTAATTGATACGTATTTGAGGGTGCTTACTCAATGAGACGTTTTGAAAAGATACCTGAGCACACATTGGTATTTCTCAGGGAACAGTTTCTATCTCGAGGAGGGTATATATTATTATAAGTTTTTTTTTTTTTTTACATAGTTCCTCCTTCATTTATTCTCATAATAACCATTTTTGTGATTCCAATAGGTGACTGCTACAACTGACGAAATAGGAAGGTAATATTGTTCAAAAGCTATCGCTTAGGATACAAAACATCAATTGAATAGGTACTCAGATACAAACATTTTGCATTTAACTTCACGAATCGGAATGAAGACGGAAATCAAGATCACTTTCACACTGAACAATCTATAGCTGCTTGACTGTGCACATTCATGTCACTTCGAGCTGGGCCTCCTCGTCTATAAAGCTGAAGAAATAGAAAAAGAGTTATCATCATGGTAAGCGACCTAAAAGCCGATCTCATTTCGAGCCCAGAATTTAGGTATACCTAGGTACCCCTACCTACCCAACCCAATTAAATCGTTAAAATCCCTCAAACGGTAAAAGGTATCCTCAAAAGGCTTCTATAGATTCTCTATCGAAAGGTCTATAGATTCTCTAGAGTCTATAGAAACGTCTTGTAGGATTGGTATTGATTTGGTGTTGATTGGCGCAAAGGTACTATATTGATTAGAAGATTTTGAAATTTTATACACAGGGCCTAAGCAGCACAATTTTTTTGATACCATCAAAATCAGATTAAAAAGTTACACGTTGCAACGTTTGTGAGTCTGAATGTACTAAGTAGGTTCTTCGCAGATTTCGTGGAGGAACGCAACCCTGATTCACCGTGCTTGGAACAGACCTGTAATTGAATGTGCACAGTAGTTACAGGTTCTGTGCAGAATCAGATCCTGAACTCAGTGCGGTTGTAACAAACATGAACCTACCATCTCTGAAGGTCTGTTCCAAATAATATGTCAGGTCAAACACGTTTAGGGAAAAAAGTAGAGGTCATAGTTTAGGTTGACTTTCTGCTTGACCTTGTGGTCTGCGACCAGGAGTGCAATCAAGTTAAAACCCACCCCCAGGGGGTCGATAAAGTTCATAACCCGGACCTTGACTTGGTGCTTGAAACAGTAGGTCTGTTCCACTGACTGTGCAGTTTCATCATAAACGCACATTTTGGCTGCACACAATGTGCGCTTATGCTCAAAAATGCTCTGTTCCATCCGGATTTGTGTGCTTTTGTGAATAACTGATAAGAACTTGAATTCTGTTCTAACTGCCTGGGCAGATTGAGCATAAACGCACACTCTCACCGAAGCTAAGGAGGATGCGTGTGAACCTGATGAGCAAAAATGATCAGAGAAACCTTCTGCAACCTCCCTACTTTTGGTGCAAAACCGGTCACACCAATTTTCGCCTCTTTCCATGCTTTTTTCGAGCCCGAGGTTTCCTCACTCCGAAAAAGTTTTCCCGTTAGCGGACTGCACATTTTTCCGCGCTCTAACTGAAATGTGCAATTTGAACAGAATGAAATTTGAATCTTATCTTTTCGTTTCTGTTCAATCCGCACACTTTGACTTTGAAACTGACCCTTATATCGTCACCACCACGCCAAAGGCACGAATCTGCATTTTCATAGTTTCGAGAAAATTGAGTTCGAAGTTTTGATACTCCGGGAAAAATCGAAATATGAACTTTATGTTATTGAAACGTCTTTATTATCATCTGTACGATTATTATTGTTGCCTAGTTAAGGTAATTGATGTTTCCGACCATTTTTGAAGCCATGGAAGCAGATTCGTGTTTTTGCTTTTGTACAAATAATGATTTATGCAGATTCGCGCAACTGACTCTTCGACTATTGGCGTTTCCAATAGCAATTACGGCTAGGGGCTCTCTGAGGTGATAGAAGATGTCCTGGGGACCCCAGAAATGCACTTAGGTGAAAACCGCCAAAATTGCAGATTCGTGCCTTTGGCGTGGTGGTGACGATATAATTTGAACATGAAAGCAAATGAACGTACATTGTGCAACTTGCACATTTTCAGTGGGAACAAACCTAGGATTCCATTGCTTACCAGTTAGTGACCTTGACATTCAACCACTTGGAATAGGCAGATGTTGAACTTTTTTGACCTGAGTATGCGCAGTAGATTCTGCCCAGCAGATAAAATATTTGTCCTGGCTGTTGTGATTCGAAGGCTTGCCGTGGGATCGGACCACCAACACCTTCCAGGCTCCCTCGGCCCTCTCCAGCTGGGAGCACCATGGATGCGAGTCCCATCAGCAGGCGCATATCTCCCCGCAGCCCTCAGGCCAGCGGTTCGTTGATCCCGGTTCGGCGGTCTCCCGCTCTTATGCCTCACATTCGGGAGAGCCCTACTAGCGAACAAGGACATGGCATGATGGATTCGTCGCCTGAAAGATGCCCTCAAGATGACGTAGGGCAGAGGACTCCTTGTCCCCAGAGGACTCCTTCTCCCCAGAGGACTCCTTCTCCCCAGAGGACTCCTGTCCAGAGAACTCCTTCTCCACAGAGAACTCCTTGTCCCCAGAGGACTCCTTCTCCCCAGAGAACTCCTGTCCAGAGAACTCCTTCTCCACAGAGAACTCCTTGTCCCCAGAGGACTCCTGTCCAGAGAACTCCTTCTCCACAGAGGACTCCTTGTCCCCAGAGGACTCCTTCTCCCCAGAGGACTCCTGTCCAGAGAACTCCTTCTCCACAGAGGACTCCTCCCCAGAGGACTCCTTCACCACAGAGAACTACATCCCCCTGTGGAAGGGTAATTATGGCATGAATGATCTATAGACAAACAATGGACTCAGGTCAGGAACACGGGTTGGTAGGTATAAAATATGTCCCAGCAACCTGTTACCGCACCCACTTAGTTTCCTTAATTCATACAAGATAGAAAACCCACAGCATTCTTCATGATTTTTTTTTAGATTCTTGAAATGACATTTTTCAGAATGTAAAGCGTGATCGATGCGTACTTACTTGGCTATTTATAATTTTTTGATGGGGAATTAAGGGTGAAAAGCCCGAAAAGTTAATTTCGTCAAATCTTGAAAACTACCCGTTTTTCAAACGCTCATTAGACGCCCATAATTCTAGTAATAAGTTATAGCCCGTAAGCCTGAAAAATGCGCAAAAGCCTCAGCTTTCCAACGGTATTGTCAGTTTTTATTCTTTAGAAGGAACATTTTTGAGAAAATCGAGTATTTATGCGGAAAAACGTGTGTTTTTCAAGGAAATCGAGTGTTTTAGGGTGTTGACGACCTGACCATGACTTGAGGAGTTAGGTATCGTTTTCCTTTTAATTTTCCACGCTGAATCGAATAGTGACACTCCTGATTCATTTTGACTGATGAAAAATTGATTTTTCATAAGAAATAGTGGATTTTTGGACACATCACATCAAAACCATTATGTTGTTGAGCTAGTGAACAATTGAGGTAAATCTGAGCAATAATCATTTGGAAAAATTCAATCAACCCACAAACATTACTAAAATATGAGTTGGATGTGCTAGTGCTTCCAGAAATTCACTATTTCTATACCACCACCCACTCGATTTCCTTGAAAAACACACGTTTTTTCTCAAAAAAAAAAAAAAAAAAATGATTTCTCAAAAATGTTTCATCTACAGAATAAAAACTGACTATACCGTTGGAAGGCTGAGGCTTTTGCGCATTTTTTAGGATGCCAGGCTATAACTTATCACTAGAATTATGGGGGTCTAATGAGCGTTTGAAAAACGGGCAGTTTTCAAGATTTGACTAAATTAACTTTTCGGGCTCATTTTTCACCCATAATTTCCCTTCAAAAAATTATTGTTAGAAGCTGAGAAGACGGGAAATTTAACGTTCTTTTCAACGAAGTACACATCATTGGTTTTACTCTTCATATTCAGGGAGATAATTATGACTTTTTCAGTGACCAAAGGTCGAAAACACAAAAAAATCTTAAAAGTGAAAAAACTCAGGTTTTTAGTAGTTTAAGAAAAAAACGTTATGGGACAATTTTTGTTGGAAATTACCTGTGGAACAAGTTTTTCGGATCATAAGTGAGACACCCTGTAGAAGTACCTAGCTGGTGTAAAAGCCCCTAAGAAATCTGGAAAGAAAAAGTTAAAATAAATTAAATCTGATCTATTTTGAAGGCCCCTGTAGAGCCTCTGGGTAGGTATACAGTGTCTAAAATTTAATGAAACAGCCATTTATTTCCGTTATTTCCGCTCATAGGAGAAGAATCCAAATTCTAACCCCCTTAATTTTTTACAAGGGATTCAAATATCACATTTTCGCGGACTAACTTGGTTTGTTCAAATGAACACCTCATTTTTTTTTTAAATCGCAGATTCGAATTCTACGCAAAATTTCCTGAAGAAATTACCCCTCACTCGAATTATGCAACTTACTCTCCAAAAATGTGCTCTAAAAGCAAGAAATCGAGGTTTTTGGGTGCAGTAAACTCTCTAGTATAATGCATAGTTTTGATGTGTTTTCTCACACAGGATAACGTGGTGATGTTGGTTTTTCGATTCAAGTCTCAAAATTTCAAATTTTTGTGAAAAACAAAACAAATCTAGGTAGCTCAATTTTTTGACAAATCAATAAAATAATATAACCACGTTATACAGCCTGAAAAAATACATTAAAATCGTGTATCATACTTGATAGTTTACTACACCCAAAAATCTCGATTTCTTGCTTTTAGAGCACATTTGGAGCGTAATTGCGCAAGACTTGCGCACTCAAATTTTCGAGTGAGGGGTCATTCCTTCCTTAAATTTTTCGTAGAATTTAAATCGGCAATTAAAAAATGGGGGTTTCCATGTGAGAAAACAATGTTAATGGGGCGCGAAATTGTGTGTGCGAATATTTGAATTTCTCGTGAAAAATTCCCGTTTGAATTTCCTGGGAGCGAGAATAACGGAAATGAATGGCTGGTTCATTAAATTTTAGACACCTTGTATATATCAGTATTATTTAAGCAACAAATTAATATGCTGCAGAACTCGAAATAGCGTTCAAGTTCGATTCTTATACCGATAGCTCAGAAGTAGGTATTTCAGCGGTATCGACATAAACTCGGCCCAATTGATTGATAGGAGGAGATACCCTGTGAAGAACCCCCGGAGTGTCTCGACACCACATTAGATAGCTTCTACACGGCCGAGGGAGGTTCGGAATGCGGAGAAGACGACTCTTGGGAAGACTATCAAGATACAGAAGGTGGGAGTTGAAACTAATTTTTGGTGTATTATTGTCAATGCTGAACCTTTGGAATCGAGCATGAAAAAGAAAATTGTTGGCGAATATTCGGAGGGTGCGTAATTTGTGGTGTATGTCCTAACTACCAAACTTGGCACATTTTTGAAAATTGCCTACATGGAAATCTGTTTTCGATTATTCTGAATCGATTCCCAAAGTTTGAAGAGTTCGATGGTAAATTTGGATTCTAGAAATTTATTGCTAAACAATGGGATGTACGACTGATCCTACAGAGACGAAATTCACATGAGAGCTCCTGTGACCTAACTTCAATGTATAACAATTTGAGTGATTTTGGACAACTGGATCATGGGTTATGGGGGATTTAATAGTTAAATTTGAAGATACCCATCAGAATGCTCTGGAACGGATATCCATGGAAGATTGTTTCCAAATTAGTGATGGAAAGGTGCTTGGATTAAATGGGGTTATTTGTAATTTAGCACTAATAGCCGACGGAACCATACATTTTATTATTCTCAATAATTAGTTTAAAAATTCCATATCTCAAAAAGTTTTCTTCGATGCCTTGCTAGGAATGATGCCATGAAACGCAGAAATATTCATCCAAGGTAGATGTTTTCTACCAACCATTTGTATTTCATTATTTCAGAAACATTAACGAGCCGCAGACGTTGGGATAAGGTGAGCCTTATCATCCTTTGAAATATGTTTAGGCTGTTTGTATTATTCATGAGTACTCTTTTGTATTACTTAAAGAGCTATAATTTTCGTTCCATTTCTATTTAAATAATAGAACTCTGAAAACACTCGTGAGAAATATTGAAAACCCTTTACAAATATGACTTTATTACGACCCAATATGACGAAACTCAAAACCCACAATATGGGCTGACGACAATATTTTACTCTCTCCTAGCGAAAAAGTTGACATTTCTACGAGGTTTAAGCCGCCGTACGTGTCTCCAATACTTTCAACGAATTTTCTGCACCACTTTTTAATGTTCCTGCGAGATTTTAATTTTTCCGATCGAATAAGGCTAATCGGAATGCTGCAGGAACTACCGTGTACTCTCAGTAGGGCTTAATTGGGGGTTGATTTTCAGATGTTTTTGTCAGCTTGATTATCTATGTGAAAATAATAAACCCTTGTGTAAGGATCCCGTTTATTTCAATACCGTTTATTACCTTCGCCTCAATTTGCTCTATCTAAATTTGGTGAATTTGAAATTCCTTCCTTTTTTCTCAGCTTGCAAACAAAGGTGTTCTCATAGAACACCTATAATATTGAACTTTAAAAAATGTTATGTTCATTTTGACATTTTCATGCCTTTGCTTTGGCAAACAAACTAGGTAATTTTATTATTAGCTTTAATTTTTATTTCCTTTCATTTAGAGCCTACTGTTATAAAACAATTTATTTGTGTGTGCTCTGTGGAATTTATAATGGAATTTATTTTGACGCAACAGCCAGAAGAGTCTCGTCCAGTAAGTGTCACTTGACGTTTTAAGACGAAAATCATGGATTTTTAAGTTTTTCTATAAACATCTAGTATTTATATCCTTATACCATTTTGCATTAAGTACTATATTACAGACTGCTGGATGTTTGCCGTCTTGGGGAATAGTCGTATCTGATGGACCAGAGGTGATGTATCAATTCAAGGTGTCCTTCAGTAGGAAAGGGTCAAAAGTTATTTACCTTTAGGCTAAGTCCTACCTACATGATTATTTATGCAGAAAACTACGTTTTCCAACCATTCAAGCAGACTGCAAATATGGAGGTCCAACAAAAATGCTTCGTTAAATTGACCAATTCCGCCTTTGATGAGCTTTCGGCTAATTTATTGCGTTCACCAGGTCTCGAATGCAAAATTATAGTGTGATTTCAAGGAGTTTTATTGATTTTAGCGTTGCATAATATGAAATGTCTCATGTTGTCCCTCATATTCCCCGATCACGTTCCTGCCAATCCTACATGGTAGGTTAACGTAGGTGTAATATTCGTGATCATCATGAAAAAAAGCATGGAATTTTAACCTTTAGACCTCAAAGTTTGGAATATCAAAGTTGAGATTTAACTGGCGAATAATGACTTTTATTAGGTAGGTGTATAGTCACCTATAATCAGTTTATTGCAATCGATATTTTTTCTCAATAATTTATACTAATTCAAGGTAGTTATTTTCCTAGGTTTTGTGAGATTGATTAAGAAAATTTGCCCGTCTCAAGTACAAGTATACCCTCACCTTTAAAACTAACTTCACACTCCCCAAGAAGAATTTCAATAAGAAGGAAATCATTTGATTTTTCGCTCAATTTGAAATTTCCCGCACATCTGTTGCTTATGATTTCCATATTTTCATCATTTGAGTGAATAGGTAGGTTTCAATCGTGATCAATTTTGAGCACAGCTATTCATAGGTACCTACTAGAAGTTGGCCTCTAACTGACAATGACTCTGTTGATATTTCAGGCCTTGGAAGATGTATATCCGAATTGGGCGCGAGGGAACCAACGCACACCACATCAGGTTTGTTGGATTGTTTGGGTTTTATTGGTTACCGGTCGAAAACGACTCTGCTGAGGCTCTTCGAAGGATATGAACAAACCATGGAAGTAGGAATTAATTCCGACGAATTATTATGCATGGACGAAACAAACCGTGGAGCTCAATAGTTTTGTTAACTACAAGTTTCTTTGGCTATCTCGCCGAATTAATCAAACTACAAAACAAGAGTTTTCCGTTAAGGAAAGTTCTTATACTTGGAACAACGACAAACAAACTGCATTTGGTAGGTACTATGAGGGTCAAAATTGTACTTAAAAAAAAGAAAGCAGCAACAACAAACAACAGATCTTTCCAAAGGAAAAGCTTGTAAAGTCATCGGCAGGCGTGTGCACCATGACACTCGTACACACGAAAGACCCCACAACCAAACAGGTACTGCTGGCAATCAGTGGAGCACTCGACTGGATGGATGGGGCGTTGGTCTCCCTTGACCACAGATCTGCAATTGTGTATACGGACAGCCAAGTATTTCTTTGGACTTGCTTCGGAGTGGCAAAGTTCATGGAGGAACAGTGAAAAATATAAGAAGAATATCTGGATGATTGCGCGCTGAAAAGGGATGGGATTTCTCAGTAAAATGGGTGCATGGACATCGAGGGGTGACAGGTAACGAGACTGCAGACATCTTAGCAAAGGAGGCTGCTAGGGATGAAGACGCTTCAGTCGTATTCTCCTTAGTAACAAGAACTTTCTGTGAGGGAGTCAGCCACAGACAGTCCATGGATAAGTGTGAGCAGCTGTGGAGGCCAACTAAAAATGGTGCACATACTCGCCGATATTTTCCTGAGGTCAGACAAAGATTGAAGGCTTCCTACGAGATTTCTTACAAGCTAACCCAGGTCATGTTTGGACAAAGACGAAACGCAGCCGTTGAGTCGTTTCGGTTTGGTTGATTCGCCCAACTGTGGATGTTTTGCACCAGTTCCGCAAACGTAGGAACCACCTCGTACATGAGTGTTCTGTGTTTGAGCCCTCTCGCTCTAGAGGTGGTTTTAACCGGTGGACGGTGGCCAATGTCACTTGAAGAGTTTATCGAAAAATATTTGGACGAATTTAGTGTTTTTATTGATAGCATGAATTTGGATTGATTGAACATGATTAAGTACGTAGGTACTGTTCAAGTTTTAAGTTTATAATTTGGAATTTATTCTTCTTCTCTTTTTATCATTCGACAATGGTGGAAATCAATTCATTTTGAAATTGGAAGTGTAATATTAGTTTTATATCGTGATTATACAGCGAAATGCATGTAACAAGAAACTGGGGCATGCAGAATAAATGGTCTTGATCCAGGGTTACTGGGTCAGGGAAAAAACCAAACAGGTAGAGGGCACCTACCTTATCACACCAGCGTTGCCACCGTTTGTTTCTTCATATCCTTCGAAGAGCCCAGAGTCGTTTTCGACCGGTAACCAATAAATTCAGTACGCCCGACTCCGAAGACATTACAATATCTTTGGGCTTTTAACAGAGCAAGGTAGGTGGACCTAGTTCTAGTTCTAATAGATTTTATCTTATTGCCTATTCGGACGTTGCAGTGTACTACTTACAGTGGTCTGAAGGTGGCCACAAACCCCAAAACAGACATTTAAATAAGTATCCTCTTATATAATATATGTATACGTTTTCCGAAGTGATTTTTACGTAGAATACTAGAATTCAGGGCTGATAATAGTTCATCAGGCTTCCAGAGTACCTATGTTTGACCTTCAGAGACTATGAAAGATCAATAGCTTGTTCATTCACAGATATTCAACCCACTTTCACTACATAGCCAATGGTCGTCTTGCACCATAACCTATTGTGTGGGAGGAGGGGGTTCGTGATTCCAACAATACCCTCAGAAATTTGGTTACTCCGAAGGTGCTATTTGCGTTACTCATCAAAATAGAGATTTTTCAAGTTTTCACGAGTGAGAAGAATGGTTTAGGGCGGGATTTATAGACGATCCTCGAGTCTCAAGGAGACCTTGAGATGGTCTTCAAGGATTCATTAAGCCGAATCCGTATTCTAAATTTCGAGGAGACCATCACAAGGTCTCCTTGAAACTCGAGTACCGTCTATAAATCCAGCCCTTAGTCTTAGTTGAGGTGTTATGAGAAAAATATATTACCTACAGTAAATTACTGGATTACTCCACAACGGTGGAAGAAATCCAGGAGTCTTGATTTTACCAACTCGTAGGAATCTGTGATTAAATGGGAATTGGAGGAAAACCTCTTTAATCTTGTAATCATTTACCAACCACAAAATAGGACCCTTCGAGTCGTGGCGCGGACACAACGCCCTGTCTCGATCGTCAGGAACGCACGGGAATTTCTTGCACTGAATCGCCTGCAATGGTAAGTTTTAACGGGTTTTAGTTTCCAATATCAACATAGCTTACAATTCTTTGAAACCCAACGCTTTTATGAAATATGTTTAGAATGTTTGACCAATAAAAGTGATAAAAAATAGGGAAATTTGTGTAGGCTATATTTTCAGAAAATATTCGAGCTGATTGCAAATAGGCATTCATGTTCACGAACGGCTGTAAAGCACATAATATAAGATTTTTGATAGCTAAAGGAAAGGAAGAAACCATCTGCGAACCAGCAACAGCAACCTGCGATGATGGCAGGGGATGGCGCTGAGGGTAGAAGGAATAAATGTGGCTTTCTTCAGATATTTGTCGGTCCGACCGGTTTCGATTAATGCCTCATCAGGGACTATTGACCTCTTGGTTTTTACTCAAAGCATGTGTTGGTATTCTGTAGGTAGGTACTAGGTATGTTGGGGCAGCCTTCTGAAGGAACCTTATGAAGGAAGTTAAATGGGGGTGGTGCTGGTTTCTTCAAACAATGCCTAAGACTAACAAAAAAACTACCTACAAAGAGTAGGAAGTGCTGGCAGCCAACAAGGAAAACCCAAGAGGTGAATAGTCCCTGACGAGGCATTAAACCGAAACCTCTCGGACCGAAAAATATATGAAGGAGCTACATTTTGGTTTAT
>JAEMON010000013.1:17350528-17363874 GCA_030264115.1 Lygus lineolaris
CATTTTGCATCCCATAAATATCGTTCACCACTCGTTGGAAAGTTCTGAATTTATAAGACATCACACAACTTCTCATCCTGCCAATTTTCCCCTCCTTCCACTTCCTTCAGAGACTCTTCTATAGACTCGTACGTATATAGGTAAACAAACAAAGTTGGTTCGAGTTTTCAATATGGCATTATGATAGCTACTTTCACAACATAATATGAAGCACACGAGAAGAAGCATGTTCCATGTTTTTTTAATTTTAGCCAGTAGGGCTGAAGTAAAACTAACCAGGGGTGCAGGGGGCTGGCCCCCTGCCGAGGCGCGGAGCACCGAGTTTTAATTATTTGGTAATTGTTTGATTCGTTAAACATAAATTACGTTACTACTGAGGCCTGTTTAACAATGTTTTACACATTTATTATTGAGAATAGGCAGATGGTAATAGTCAATCCAACTACGTAACAGTAACTACATAACAATAACTTTTTATTGATCCAGATGGTTTTTGCCTTCGTGTTTCTAACCGTCGATGAATAATTAGTCAGTAACATGAACTTGAAAAGTCTAAAGTAAGTGCATTTTTGTGGTTTATTACTCAGACCTCCTTCACCATCAAGTGCTTTTCTCGTGAACCTTTGTTTTTCCATGATAAGTATGCCATAGTGTACATGAGTAACGTAGCCTTGTACTTTTGTTTATTCTGCAAATCTCACGTCAAATTTTTCATTTTTCAAGCCTGGACCCTACTCGACTCTTGCTCACATTTGGCGCCAGTACGACGATGCAAGATTTCATCTATGGGCACACACCTCTTCACTGGGCCATCGAAGTTCGCAACCCTCTCGCTGTGTCCAGTTTGATCATGCACGGAGCTCCTTTAGACATTCCAAACAACCAAGTGAGTATTTATAGGTATTGATACTCACTATTATTATTAGCAATAGGGAGTAATATTATTAGCAATAGGTTCAAGTAGATATTTTTATTAAAAAACGTGGGGTTGGCCGAATTCACAAGACCTAATATTTGACAAGAAATGGAAGTGCGATATGAAAAGAATACTGCATACGAAGAGCCTACGTCGAATAACAATATGAAGATCGTCCCGATTGAACAACGTTGACAACTATGATTTGGAAGCCACTCTGCACGCGCAATCATGAATTCTCACTTCCATAATGCTATGAGAAGAAGCTGTTACACTGCCCGCCCAACTTGGGAGACTTTTTTAATACTTTACCCTGGAATAACCTAAATGACTTCTCCTCTCATTACAGGGTGTGACTGCCTACAGTCTTCTGTCTTCACCAAAAGCCACGAGTTGGGTCGGGAAAAAAGTCCTTGAAAAGGTTACGGAACATTCCTCAGTCAGCCAAAGAGATACAATATGCCACCGTATCAAATCGGATAAAGTGAGTTTTTCCAATTTATTTATAACTAGCTGACCCGGCAAACGTTGTTTTGCCATATATATAAATGATCTCTAGCCGGTTACTTCTAGACGGCCGGATTTCTAGATGGTTGGTTGTCCAGATCCCAAACGCTCGCTTCGCTCGCGTGACAGTAGGACAGAGCCCTTATTAAAAAATAAGGGTTGATCGTAGAAGGGTGAAAATTGAGGATTGTATGTATTTTTGTATGTTGTATCATAAAAAAATAGAAATTAAAAATTTTGTCTAAAAAATAAAAATAAAATTTTAGGGGTGGACTACCCCTAACATTTAGGGGGATGAAAAATAGATGTTGGCCGATTCTCATAGATACCGGATAAGCACAAAAAATTTCATCAAAATCGGTCAAGCCGTTTCGGAGGAGTATGGCAACGAAAACTGTGACACGAGAATTTTATATATTAGATGAACGGCACATCGGTTACAGTAAAATAATGTTTATAATAATCAGTTCACAAACGTATCGGTTCGGAACTGGATACTAGGTGCTGTACAAACGTTCAACATAGAACTCGGAATAGCTGCCCTGGCATTGTCGAAACTAATCCATGGATATTTTCCTATTGTTTAGTAACATATTTATCCGTGACTAAGCTGCTCACAACGGGACGGTTCTGGACTGCACTGCGAAGAAACCTAATAATATAAAGCTACCAATTGCGTTGAAACTTGTCGTGTTCTTTCAGCGTCTAAGGTACTATACGATGGTGTCTACGCCTTTTGTGATGTTCTACCTCGTCGGAATGACACTGCAGAGCAGTCTGCCGTATCCAGCCAAGACGGTGATCCTCTTCATTGCAGCTCTATTCCTTCATTTCTCAACTCGTTGCGTGTTTGACGACAGACTAGTCAACATACTTCCAATGTCCGTTTATCTAGCAACTAAGGTCAGTGCTTCTAAATTGCTTCACATTTTTTATCATCGAACCTCTAAAGGTTGGAGCCATTATAAAAGCTTGTGAAAACTTGAAACACTTGCTGCTTTCAAGGGGCCTAAACTACACACCCTCAGCCTTTGATCCATCCTTCCATCTTTCGAAATAAGATAGACAGCTTTTAGTGTTCGTTCACGCATGGAAGAAGGAGAAGGAAGGTTCACTTAATAGGAAACGGCGTGCTGGAAATCTGCCTTCTATAGTGGCCTCATCTACTGTGGTTATTGGGAACTAAAAATAAGTTCAACCAGCAGTCGCTAGAGTGCTCCGTCAACCTACTACTCTAAGTAGCTTTTCAAATTCACAATTCTGTATTATTATATTATTATCCGTCTATTATTATCAGTATTATACTAAAATGTAACAATGAAATGAATTGCCTACCTATATTTTCCCTTCTTTCAACATTATTAGGGGTAGGTTCCTAATAACCTGAGCTCAATAAAAATGGATAATTTATATTATTTTTCCACGGATATTTCATCATCCTTGGTTATTTTATTAATCATTTGTTAGTTCACCATCATTGTATAACCAAAAGATTGCTTTTAATCAAAAGGAACAGCCGAGACCCTGAATAACCTAGATTCCGAGTCTGAAAGGAATCGTCAACATGCAAGTCGAGAAACCTTGTTTCTCACGACGTCACCGCAAGGCAGATTAGCTCAGGCGGTAAGAGCGTGAGGACATAACCCCAGCTCCCGATTGGCATGACGGGAATTGTGGGTACGAACCCCCGCGCCCGCGAGAAATTTTTTCATGGACCATTCAATTCTAGTTCCCAATGACCACAGTAGATAGAGTCACTGTAGAAGGCAGATTTCCAGCACGCCATTTTACACTGAGTGAACCTTCCTTCTCCTTCTTCCATGGCTCACGTATGAAACCATATAATAATATATAAAATATAATTTAGTACTAGGAAAATTGAATGTTTTGTTGTTTGTGAGTAATAAAGTTGATTATATTTTCCAGTTTTGGTTTTACATGACATGGGTGCTGTGGTTGAGTCCTGCTATGCCACTCATGACGTCACTAGTCTTCCTCTCTTTATCCCTTCTTCTGTGGCACTTTTTTCTCAAGTCCTGGAAGGGTGACCCTGGCGTCGTGGCAACCACGCAGGACCAGAAATTCAGGGTAACGATAGCGAACCACTGTAATAGTAATATCTATTGTTCAGTCCTGTCAATAGTTGGTACTTAACAACATAACATGTTTGGACTGCTTTCTAAACTACTTCGGTTTACTGTTCGTTCACGATGAGTCTGCTGAGCAGTATTCAGAGAGAGGGATCTCCCTTCCCATCTTGTCTACTTACTGTGAGGGAAAACAGCAGTTTTCCCTGGTACTGTGAATCAACCCTATTACTGTCATTCGGTTTCTTGGTGATGGGGTAGTAGCGGAGTTTAGTGGCCCGGGGTGATAGGGTGGGGAGATGTCTGGTCAGCAGACTCATCGTGAAAGGACAGTAGTCCTTTTACAAAAAGAAACCTAACCTGAGGGAACCTTAATGTCCCAACTCCAATGTTGCCAATGGTCCTCTGATAAGGGGCCTTTTGTACTTCTATCTACCGTGGAAGAAAGGGAGAGAAAAATCCAGTAAGCCTGAGTTCTTAAGGGGACCTAACAGCAAAAAATTTGAGAAAAATCATCATTTTTTTCTTTCATAAAACAATGTATCTAGGGAACAAGAAAGTGCAATAATATAATAAAAATTATGCTTACAAGTGAGTCAAAATTTGGTTTTAGTACAAGCAGGCTGCATAGGCTGGCCCATCCAGCCTCTTCGTCGATTTATTCTTCTTTTCGACTGTGCTACAACCATGGATATACGTATATTGTCCATGACTGACATAGCTATATTATCCATGATACACTTCATTTTAGGTCTAGGAAAAGAAAAAACAGCTTCCATTTGCATTGTGCGCCGTGACGTCTTGAGAAAGATGGATACTGTTGGTTTTTCTTGTCTCCTGTAAAGTAATGTTTTTTTCATGTTCACGGGCGTTTTTATTCGAAACGGCTGACCCTATTTTTTTGTTTTGTTTTGTGGAAAAGATCTGGGCCAAGAAACTTACATAGCGGTTTTAAAAAATTTTGATTTTAACTGCCACTAGACGGCTCTCAAGTAAAAGAAAAATTATGACATTTCTTCCATGGCACCTACGAATTTGTGTTTTTCAGATACCTGGAAACCCCTACGTTAATTGAAAAGTGAGAATATAAGGAACCAAACAAAACAAAAAACACTGAAATCGGTTGAAGGGGGACCTTGGAAAACGCCTGTGAAAAGAGGTCTATTTAGGGCGCGAGGGGGGTGGGTGACGGGTCCCCATTCTTAAGGGAAGCGCCTTATCGATGATCCGATGCAGCTCAAAATCCTTTTTATTATTTTTCGGGTTTGTGATTTTGAAAATCCACCGATTTACGTATGTTATACAATCATGATTACATACTTTACGTTGTGAATCATAATTTTAAGTTTATCAAACCTAGAGAAAACTATAACAAACCGATGGAAACCTGGTTTCCATAGGTTTCTTCCAGTTTTTTTCTGGATGGGACGTACGTAAATCGATGAATTTTCAAAATCACAAGCGTGAAAAATAATAAAAAGTATTTTGAGACGCGTGGGAGCATAGATGAGGAGCTTCCCAAGCTGGGCGTCCCGCTCACCCTTAAGTAGCTATACTATCACACTATCGAAACTAATTAATGACCCCAAAAACTCTCTTGTTATCCTAAAATCCGCAGAACATCGCTACCATCCCTGGTGGTTCTCGAGGTTCATGACATCTGGATCTCCACGCCATTAGCGAATTCGCCATTGCATTCTCACACACTTTTCATGGTATTTCTATTTGAATCAAGCTAAAGATAGGATATTTCTCTTTCCCAACGTTCTCTTTGTAATTTCGTTTTTCTGTGATGAATTTCATTCTGATAGATTTCGTGTTTGCATTCGTCTCATCATGGATAAACTTATTCGTGGTTGTTTGCCTTCGGGGCAAGTACCACAAAGCTAATAATTGTTAAATGCCATATACTCGTATTGGTGTATCAGTACCTAATTACAATAATATTTTACAGACAATGCGTTGCTATTATCATGGTAATTATTTTTCGTGACTTGATAAGAGTAAATTTTAGGGTTTAAAACAGTAGGAAAGAATAATGGGTAACAAAAATAAATAGTAACATTGAGATTGCATTTTGGAGGTTCTAATGTGGCTGATGAACGCCATCTATGGTCTGCTGTTTTAAATCCTGTCAATACCGACCTACCTAATTCACTGGGCTGCTTCGCACGACATGGTACTACTGCTATTTGATTTATATATTTTTTTTTTCTTGTTAGGATTTTACATTGACTGGATCTTCCTCTCCCTTTTCACCCATTCTACCTATTTTATTGTAATCTCTTAGCTACTATAGCATTGCCATACTCGACAAATCATCAATACATCCTAATAAAATTATAATAATTTGCAGTCTAAAGCTACTTCTTGCATTATTAATGTTACTTAGTTTTTTCAGACGATCATCGAATTGGCCGAGCGCGGAGGTTTCGACACACAATATTTCTGCAGCTCTTGCTTAGTGAGGAAGCCAATCCGATCTAAACACTGTTCCGTTTGCAACAAGTGCGTCTCTAAGTTCGATCACCACTGTCCCTGGGTGAACAACTGCATAGGTGCGTAAAATTAGTTGTTTCATCTTTTCGAGCATCACTCATTTTTGGACCTGCAACTGAAGTAATGAGCTCCGACAGTGCGCCCTGTCAAGGTAGAGAGGGGGTGTAATCTGATGGTAGGTACATCATAATTTCCCTCTCCTCCTTGCTACAAGAAAGGTCGGAGATGGTATAGTCGGGGATAGTCAACCCAGTCCAGACATTGTGTAGTAATTGGCCAGATCAGGTGATAGTTCTTGTATGGAATCACCATCCCAGGAACAGCCATATAATAGGCCGTAAAAAGAACATAGCGGGAACTGGGTCGCGAGCGACCCAGGAGCTACCTGTTGAGAGCTCGGACGTACCGTCACACTCCCCTTCTGAAAACTGGGATTGTGGTCCTTGGAATAGTGTTAGGTGGTTCAGATCCAGGAAAAGGCATCTGGAAAACCTCAATGTAAGAAGACCTCCATCGTAATGCCCCACTATTACAAAGTTTCTACTCGTAGAGAACTATGCTCCTACAAGATTGGTAGAAAAAATAAAGAAAAGATTTGTTACAAGTGGTTGGAGGTTCCAATCCAGGAGTTTCATCTGGAAAACCTCTAGGGGTTATTTTACTCCTCCATTCAATGATGGAACTACACAAGCATATTTAGATTACCCAACTCAGAGAATTTCTAATTTTTAGGAATTTTAAGCATTTAAAATTGGGAGTGAAACCCGTTTCATTAAATTAATTTTGAAGGAATTTAAAACCCTTAAAACCCTTTAAAAAGGTGAACAAATATTTCTCATTGGCTTGAAGGATACTCAAAGGCTTTATATAGGAGAAAATATAATTTTAAAATGAAACAAATCAGCCTACTTGTAAGCAAAGGGTTACCTAGAGATCCAGAGGATCCCGGAGTCCCTTCTGGGAAAGCTCCACACCCCAATCCTCTTCTGAGGAGAGGTGGTGAAACTAAAGAGAGGATTAAATACTGGTGAAATAAATTAGCTCAGTACTGAACCACGCTCTGCTACCATGTAAAGGTTGGTAGGGGGTGAAATCTGATTGTTGGGGTGATGATCTGGTGATGTGATTGTATGATACTTGCCCAGATCAGGTGACAGCTCTTGTATGGGCTCACCATCCCCGGAGTAGCCATAGATTAGGCCGTAAAAAGAACATAGTGGGAACTATAGGGTTCTGCCTGTTGAGAGACTTACCGTCACTGCCCTACCAGCAAAAAATCAGCAAGCTACCTTATCAATTCCTGCCAAAAGCCCAGTAGGGATTTCCGTGTTGTAAGTTGGCAGTATTGCTCATTCCTACTTTCTCATTACCGCTTCATTGCTGCTTTTGCCTTTCCACAATCCTCGTTTTGTCTTTCAATTTCAACCAACGCTTTTATTTTTTAACAATTCATTTCAAAACTTGAGTCGAAGTGGGAATATTTTTTAGCAGGATGCCATTTCAGAAGCGGGGAAAAGGGAAATAGGTAAGCATTTCAGTTGACAAGTAGTTCGGTCTTTGCCAGTAGAACGCGCTGTCATTACTTTAGTTGCTGATCTATAGTAGCAGTTAGATCATAATTTAGTTCAGGACTAGCTGATTAACTGTGTTGCACACGATAGTCACAGTCCCTGGTTTTACCCCTGAAACTCTCCGTTCGCCTCATTGTTGAGGACTTTTGAAATAATCTCTCCAAATCTCAATCATCCTCAGATGTAACACAAGATATAATTTTTCTGAAAAAGCCATGGCGTTTCTTTGCTTTTCTTCTAACTAAAAACATGCATTGATGATCAACAAATTGAAAAACGTCCTTTGAATATTTTCCATTGCCAAACAAATCGGAATACAATATAAAATTCTTCAAAGCTTATCTTTTTTGGGAATCGTAGAGCCATTTTTGATTTCTTCAAAAACATTTCTTACTACACAGTATTTTAACAATTTCTATTATGTATCTGCCGATAAAAATACGACCTTACAACGTATTTTGCTATCTTGACTTTTGTACAGGTGCTCGGAATCATCGTTATTTTATTGGTTACCTCGTAATGCTAGTCACAATGTGCTTGTTCCTTCTCTACGGATGCTCTCAATACTGGAACAATATGTGCCCGAGGCCTCAAACTGACGACTTTTGGATGGGTTCGTATTATGATGTTATCCCATTTTTTCTACCATAACTACCTATACCTACTTATATCAAGACTATTACAAGATTCACTGAACTACTTACTACTATACACTGTTTTACATTACTTCAATTAATCATGATTGGTATCAGTTGATATTTCAAATTGTATTGTTTAGGTTTGTGGAAAATCGCTCAGTGCAACAGTTGGGTGTTTTTCGTTGCCGTCAACGCCACTCTTCACTCCATTTGGGTTATGATGCTGCTCGCTTGCCAAACATACCAGGTGCGATTGCAATTTTTCTCTATCTTCTTGTCCCATTTTTAAAGAATCTTATTTTAAAGAAAGCTGTTTTGTTGTTAACATAGAGCTTGGATTAAGGTTGAATGGATGGTCTGAGGTATCGGTACACTAAATGGTAGGTACTAGCTTCTGTATGGGCTAACGTGAATTCTTTATTGATCTCACGAATGTTCCTATTCTGTTCAAATTTGTTCGGGAGCAATCTATAGCCGATCAGTGGTAGCAGAAACCCATGGGGAAGTTTGCTGATCTTAATGGGCTTGAAAAATCAACATTCATAACCGTTTTCTCTTAGTCTGTTGTTACCTACTATAAAAATCTGACTCCAGAATGTAAGTAGGTTTCAACAAAAATTGTATTAGGAAAAAATAATATTGTACCGAACGAAATCAAAAACAGTTAGTAACGATATTTTTGAATTAACTAAACTTGAATTTTGTGGACACGTGATTGAAACATACCCAACTTTGTGAAAATAAACTGTAGCATCCGCTACAAGTCTAAACAAATTATTACACAACGGCTTATTATTTTCTGTATACATCGTCCATCTACAAAGATCCTATTGGTGCAATAATATAGTAAACACCTAGGTACCTACCTGAAAATATATCGCTAGGTTCACAATAATTTCTTCAGGACAATGAGTAAGTAGGTATTATTATTATCCGAGAGTTGGGTTTCATTCATAACGAAATTCAGTAACTAAGGAAGCTTATGAAAGTAAACAAGAAACTTGGTTCGGTAAAATCGAAAAGAATTGCATTTGAACAGCTGATCTTTGAATGGAGATTTGGCCTACTTGGGAAGATTTGCAATTCACACTCTTGTTTCTGCTCTTTTTCCCGTTCAACCTTAAAGTCCTTACAGGGAGCGAACGGTTGGTCCTAAAATGCTTCGCGAGGTCTCATTCGATGCTACAAATTCTGTTCTATTCGAAATTGATGGAAAAAATGTACCTTCTTATTTGAAGTTTTCGAGCTAAGGCGTTTTGAAAATTGCATCCGATATTGTATACCCCTTAGAGAGTACTGATGGTAAAGCCAAGCTTCGGGGCACACGACTCCAAATGGGGCTTGTATACCAAATTTCATTATTTTGGCCCGACGTAACTAAGCAAAGTGGACAGACTGTTGCGATTTTTGGATTCTACGTATCTTGAAAGTAAAACATCACATTTTGACGGGGGGTTGAAAAAAAATTGTTTGTGCTCAATTCCAAACGTTCATTATTGAAAATAATAAACCAAAATGTTACAAAATGACGCTTTCGAGGTCATAAATCATTTGATGAAATGTTGCTCGTTTGCCATTCCCTCCAGACTACCTACGTCACTGGCCTGGCAGAAACCACAGATTAAACGTCGAAAAAGCAATCGTAAAAAACCGTGAAATAAAGTTCACACCGTACTAAAAGTACTCAGCTTTGGCGTTGTTGTGTTGTGTTTGGTAGTCAACCACTGAAGAACTATGCAATCTGTATATGCATTGGAAAACTCATTACATAAAGTCTCTGGTCATAACTTATATTATTATCCTCCTTTCAGATATCAATCCTTGGCATGACCACCAACGAACGGATGAACGCCGGTAGGTACGGACACTTCATATCAGCTGGACGCAGTCCCTTCGACCGAGGTAGGTGCCAAAACATCGTAGATTTCTTTCAGATCAGCTGCCTCGGCTTATGCCGCCCCGACCCTACCGATTGGTTAGTCACTTACCACGTCCCAGCCGCCAACTCTAACTCCCCTGAGCACCACCCTCTCGTAGGGAAACTTCAGGACTATCAGTTCGTCTAATCGAATACCTTCTCGATGAACGGCTTATCCTGGATCTCTTCTGAGTGATTGGCGCGCGTTACCCTTCAAAGGTGGACCGATGCGCCTGGAAGGTTACAACCTCTGCTTCTCTTAGCGCCTTGGAAGTCAGTTGTAGCACAATTCATTAGTCATAGCTATTACCCAAGGTCGCTATTAGTACAAAACTACCTTTAAAAACGGTGTTCTCAGAAGCTGTCCGCTTCGAACACAAAAATTTAAACATACACATAACTAAGTATGAATCTATTTTTCTGCTTTTTCAGGTCCTATGTGGACCTTATACCGCTAATTGAAATTATTTTTTTGTGGCTTGGTGCCGATCAACAATAAAATTTACCTTCACTAATAGTAAATATCTATTGAATTTTCCTAGAATTTATCGTATGGATATTGCAGTACTGATTTATTATAAGCTATTTCCATACTGGTGATTTAGATTATACCGAATGTTAATGTCTTTGCAGAACTACAATGAATGATTCTCCCAATTTCAGTTGAACTATTTTCTTTTATCTTTTTAAATTAAATGTTTGCAAGTATTGTACACTTGGCATTCGTCGTTAAAATTTTTATTTGAAAAAATTCGTGCATAGTTAACACAGTAGCCAACAAATTACTATTTCATCTCACAATATATCCATGTAGCTATCGTTTTATTAACTGCATCCTATTTGCTGTAAGAGAAAAACATAGAATTAAGGCGATTCAAACTTATTATCATTCGACCCAAATCTAATAAATTTGGAGTAAGTGTACTATTTACGCTCACCTGATGTAAAAATATTTGCATTAAGTGCGTGAACTTTCGTTGTCAGTAATAAATAATGCTTATAATGTGGAAGTATGTAAACTGAAACTCTTTACTATAACCCATATTATATAATATTGTCTCCAAGAAGAAACTAGAGATATATTACGGACTCTACGAAGCCACCGTCTGTAGATCCTATCCACCACGATACAGTAGAAAATTATTTGGATCAAGTAAATTATAAACTTCACGGAAAAATCATTCCCTCTAGGCTTAGTGGGTTTTCAAGTTTTCATCAGCCTTCTCAGCTCCACTTACCGCCGTATCTTCAGATTTTATTAATACTGATGATGGCTAGACCACCGAAACCCATCTGTTACTGTACCTTCTCTCGATATTGTCTTTGTAAAAATACACAGTGGTTAACTCTGTTCTCGACATTTTTTACTACAGGGGTATTCACGGTCGGGCTTTTGTCGACGTGTTAATGAGTTAAATGAGTTGAACTGGTTAAACGTGGAGAAAATCAGTGGCAAAGATATTATGAAAGTGCGTTATCAACTGTGTTAAGTTAACTGAGTCCGAGGTGTGGTAATCGTCAACAGCAACTACGTTATCTGTGTTATCAGTTTTCTGACGAAGATTCAAAATGGTGGTTTACAAGCAAGTTTGAAGTTTTTTTTTATTAGTTTAAATTTCGTTCTGATGGAAATGGAGTAAGGGTGAAAGAGGAAGAAAGTCAACAACCCTCGTTAATTTAACAACTGAGCCTGTTTTGACATGATCACCCTACCTGGACATCAAAACAACTTCAAGATCTCGGAGACTTTCCTCCCAGATTTCCTCCTCGTCGTCAGTAATTCTGAGTTGATGAATTAACTATTGTTTTTGTCACAATTTCGTCAACTTGTTTTTGTTTTTGGCTCTTCGGCATTTATGTAAATAAAAACTCACAAATGTAAACAAACGTCAAAGAATATAACCTAGGCGGGATGGTAGCAAAATACCGAGGACGTTGTAGTTTTTTTTTTTACATTTTATCTCAATTTTATGTCAACCTCTTCTTCTTCTCGTTTTCTCCCGGAGATTCGTGAGCCTGGAATTATAGGTACGCAAAAAAATCGCCCCAAATGTGCAACAAGAAGTGGAAATATATGCAAAAGACGCTCAAATTTCTCAAAAATATGCAAATCCTCCGTAATTATTCAGAAAATTATTAAATCTGTGGCATATGGGTAAGGTAGATCAAGTCTTTATTATTCACATCTTTATTCAAAATAAGTCTAATCAAAATCAACTTCATTAAATTGGACAATCATGTGCTGCTCAAGATAGGGTGGATAGAGGGTGTTTTTTTCTGAAAGAAGAACCTTCAACGCTGAAAATGACCGTTCTACGTCGACTGAGATAGGCTCACGCTTTAAAAATGAGAACTTTTTGTGAAAAACATGCCTTTTTTTCTCATTTTCAATAAGTTTTGGAAAAAATGCTTGTAGTGTGCACATTTTTGAGAAAATGCAGATTTCCCGAAAAACTCCAAAATATGCATAATATGCAAATTTAAATTTGTAATTTTGAACCGGAAATGCGTGGAAATGATCCATAACGTCGAATCCCAACGATATACCTACTAAAAAACAAATATGCAAATATGCAAAATGCCAGGCTCTAGTGATAACACGTTAACAAGTTAACACATTACCGAGGGCCAGCGTTGGGTCTCATGATTTGTCTGAGGACGAAGTTTTCTACTTAGCACGTTTAACTCTAATTGGCAAGCTCAGCCGTGGATACCCCTAATATTACGTACCAACTGAAGTTTACATTCACGTTTATTACGACTAGACTCTCATGTGAACTCATCTTCTACCAGTGAATAAGAGTGAACGTTGAAATTGTCTATTTTAATTATATTTACACATTAGTCCAGCTTAGATGTTATTTAGATATCAGAATGCCTTATTGTTCTAGACTGTTATGTTGCTGCTTAGTTGTTCATTGTTGTAAGCACAACGCTTGTGAATATTCACTCACCACATTTTGGTCTTAAGATGATTAACCCTTCAACGTTCCGCGTGGTATATACGATTTTCTTTGAAAAAACGGTAGGTATGGCTCAATCAGGAAAATTCGTTATTAAATAGGATATCTTTCTATAGAATATCTGGTAGTTTTTTCTTGCAGTCACGATGTGCGCGATTCCTCCTTAAAGTATGGAAGAAGATGGAGTATGGATCTTCTTGTGATTGTGATGCTCTTAGTGGTGCGGTGTGTGACGATCAGCTCTGGT
>JAEMON010000013.1:17366099-17394584 GCA_030264115.1 Lygus lineolaris
CCCCCCCCCAGCTGGAGCATTTTTCAACCTTCTTGGCACGATTGCAGAATGATGGTTTTTCTGTCATCTGTCAGGAAGCTTCAGAAGAATTCCATGGTGAATCCTTCTCCTCTGCTACCACTGGAGGTCCTTGGAAAATAGTTATTTTGACTAAAGGTAGATGGTGTAAGAATGCTAGAAGTGATACGCAAGAAAGCAGGCTTCTGTCCCAGCGCGTGGCTCACCATTTACACAAAAAGGAGGGCTTCGCCCCAGGTTACATCTGATTTTTATGCAATTATGCGGACTTCGGAGCAGAAGGGTTTACACTCCTGACTGAAAACCCTGCTATGCTGGAGATTGATCCACAACGCGAGCAGTTAAATTTTAAATATCACAACTCATATAAGTACCCTACCTACCAAATATTATTCCATACACGTAAACCTCATCATCCCCTTAAATGTTATTTTGAAATTGATCAAAATAAAACCGATTTATAGCCATTTAATATTTTGCATTAGGTAATTACTTATGGGACACCCCAGCAATTTCAATTGGTTTGAGTAAGTGGGAGCTGTAGTTGAGCATTTGCTCACCAGAGTGCATAGGTACCCCTATTGAACAAATTGATGTCAAATAGAGCATGTTCGGTGAGCTTCAGGAGTTTAAATGACGTCGCCGTTGCAAGGGAATGGATACTCGTTGTAAATGATCTAGATTGAATGTTTCCAAGCCCCAACAAGCCTTTAGTAATATAATACCTCATCCTGTGTGCCGTTCGTTCAATTATTATCATTCGCAAATTACAGCGTTACCGACTTTGAGATATGTAGGTAACAGGCAATAACTATTTCTGTGCATCAGTCTGTAATAATTTATTCTGTTCTAGTTGATCGAGTTTATTTCCCCGGGAGTCGGTTGGTCACACTTCTCTGATTTCAGGCAGAGCAGGAGTCGGTTGTCCTACTACTTTCCCTTGGGAGTCGGTTGGTCACACTTCTCTGATTTCAGGCAGAGCAGGAGTCGGTTGTCCTATTACTTTCCCATGGGAGTCGGTTGGTCACACTTCTCTGATTTCAGGCAGAGCAGGAGTCGGTTGTCCTACTACTTTCCCATGGGAGTCGGTCGGTCGGGAGTTTGCCATTGTACCCCCGTCCGTAACAAGTGTTGGTCAATTGACCCCCGTCGCAATCCGTTCTCATGCACACCCAGTGGTCATTCGACCCCTGTTCCCCGATATGATCCGTTTCGAGGAATAAAAAAGTGAAACTATGATTTATACTATAGTTTGGTACCTATAGTTAATAAATAGTGAAAGCATGACACGCAGTAATCATGCAATGAATAATTTGAAAATTTAAAAACTGTCCTATTCATAAAAAATTAAAAACTGTCGTATTCATGAAGATGGATTCTATATTTGCCTGAAAAGTTTGTGCGAGATGGAATTTGCATGCTACGAGAAGGCAGTTTGGCCACACAGTTCTTGTTGCATTTTGAATGGCCACTTCAAAATCTGTAATGCATCCCGTGGCTCGAATTTCTTACTGATCTTGTCTTCACACTCCCTAACTAAAATCCTAACGAAAGTTGTTTTTGAAACACAAATTTAAAATTGTGACGAAAAACTACACAAATTCTTTTGCTCACTCCCGTCACCCACTAACTAACACAGTACTTTCATCACTCATTGTTGAACGTAAACTGACTCCACTATCAGAAAAATAGTCATGTTGATTCAGGTGCGTTAGGGGGGGTCGATCGTCCTCCAACGATTACCGCTCCTTGTTTCTTATCGGTGTACATTGTCTCCTAACGCCAAGGTCAATGATCCATCTCTTTCTCGCAACGGGGTACATTGGGCATCGTCCGGTTGGTCACACTTCTCTGATTTCAGGCAGAGCCTGCTCACTGACTCCTGAGTCGGTTGTCCTACTACTTTCCCATGGGAGTCGGTTGGACACACTTCTCTGATGTCAGGCAGAGCAGGAGTCGGTTGTCCTATTACTTTCCCATGGGAGTCGGTTGGTCACACTTCTCTGATGTCAGGCAGAGCAGGGGTCGGTTGTCCTACTACTTTCCCAAGGGAGTCGGTTGGTCACACTTCTCTGATGTCAGGCAGAGCAGAAGTCGGTTGTCCTACTACTTTCCCATGGGAGTCGGTTGGTCACACTTCTCTGATTTCAGGCAGAGCAGGAGTCGGTTGTCCTACTACTTTCCCATGGGAGTCGGTTGGTCACACTTCTCTGATTTCAGGCAGAGCCTGCTCACTGACTCCTGAGTCGGTTGTCCTACTACTTTCCCTTGGGAGTCGGTTGACCGTACAAAGTCACAAGAAGATGAAATTGGGGCACCTTTGTTTCTAAATAATGATTTCCAAGCTTTTTAATCTTGGAAATCAGGTTTTTGGATCTGGGATAGTTTGAAGCATTTTGAGAAATTTTAAAATAGTTTTGATATCTCGTTTCATAATTTTGAAGATTTTTGACGGCATTTAGCTTGTGACGGCTCAATATTTTATTTTTTTCGCGCTTGTGAATATTAGGTGCAATGGCACGATATAGCTACATGTTATACCTTTTCATTTCAAACGTATGTCACGCAATGTTGTTTATAAAATGATGAGTACATATATGCTTGATACAATATCAATATTAAATATATATAATCACCAGAATATAACCAAATTTTCAAACTCTATCGTTGACACACTCTGTGTCTAATATCTTAACAAATAATACTTGAATTGTTGATCACGAAATTCAAACTTGTCGTCAATTATCCCTCGTTTTTAATTCATTTTGAAGTTCTTAAAATACTTCATTCCTTCTGAATTGTAGATTTTGCACATTCAACTGCTTTATTTTTGTGACAGAACTCTCGTGTATATTTTGCAAAACTTGGTCCTTGTAAATACGCACCTATAAATGTAGGTCTAACTCTTGGATCTATGAGATTTGTACATTTTCAGATTTATTGTATATATGGATGACAATTATTTTTTAATGTATGGATTCACTGATTTGAAGTTCATGGAAGTCTGTTTTTTTTTACCAAACAATGGGTTAAAGTCTTTCGAATCTCTGTACCACTTGAATTTATCCGTTTTGTGTTGGACATTATTTTTTCGAAAGCGCATGAATTCATTATCTAGTCAGATGTCACGATTAGGAAGGTGTAATTGAATATTTATGTTAGCGTCACTTACGAACAGTTAGTTGTTATGTTTGCATTGTAGTAATGACCGTTCAAGTACCTAGCAGAGTTGTTACCTAAAACAATTATTGGGAAAATAAGCTGCAACTTGGAGGTTGTGCTTAGGGGTGGCAGATTGTAGATAGTAGCCAACAATCGATTGAGAAGAAAAAATCGATTGATCGATTTACAATCAAACATTTTTAATACCTTTTTTAAAAAATCGTAATGCGATATAGAAATTTATCATTGGAATAGATTTAAAAAAATGAAGTGTGAACAATGTAAATAATTTATTGTTGAATTAAATCATAAATGAACAATGAAAAAAAGGAATGAGCATACATGAAAAAAGTAAGGAAATTTAATCGAATAGCCATAAATTGGCTTTCTACTAAATCAGCGTCAGTCTTTTGGGGGTCAAGGCGGCTTCTATTTTCAGTGACTATGTTCCCAGATTCTGGAGAAAAATTCGTTCTGATGGTACTGATGTAGCAGGAATTATGAAATATCTTCTGGCGATTGAACTCAATGGACTCTATTCGTTTTCATTCTAAGCAATTCCTTTGTAGCAAAAACTATCGAAACTATCGATTGTCGCAATCAACGATTGGCCACCCCTAGTTGTGCTATTAAATAAATGATGTTGCTTACGATAATGGCTGGGATTCGTAAACATTTGAACATACGTACGATATTGTAAGTAATTCATGTTCCTTCCAATGGGGTATTCCAGTGGGTCGAGAAATGATTTGATAACATTTCACAACACCTACATAATGTTACTTTTATCGCTTATATTTATGAGGTTTGTTCCAGCGGCAGCATAACTGGTTAAGTTATTTTTGAGAACTCAAAAGAGTGGGGATGAATTATGAGTTATTAACCCAACAGAACTCAGTCTCTGGAACACAGTAGCGGGTTACTAGGACCGATAGTGCAGAAAAAGAACTACTAAAGTGTTAACACACGCACCTTTTAGGGTTACAGTTCTTTTTGACATGAAGGAGACGTGAATAATGATTTTTCTGGAAGGTTAAGCCAGGTTATCTTGAGTTATTTTTCATAACCCAATATCGATTGGGTTAATAACTCAGTTATGTTGGAACACAATTCCAGAGTACAGTCTGACTAAAAACTTGTTCTTGGGGTTATTCAACTCAAACCGCAGGAAGGCTCTCAACCTGCGCAGTCGGTTCTGCGCATAACTGGTAGAATAACTTTCGATCGCTGGAACAAACCTAGTTACTGCCAGTGTTATGAATTGTTATCTTCCTAAGGGTTACCGTTTCACATTGTTCTCGCATTTTCTTGACAAATTAGAACCTGCTGTAAATCTGCTCGTGAGCTTAGAAATGCTCCGCCAGGATGCCCACTGTGCTACAGGGGAGTGAAGAAGTTGTGGTAAAAATACGGAAAACTGATCTTCTTCCACTTCATGAGAAAATGAGGAAAATATGCCTAAAAAGTGCTTGTGAGATATTGGTTTTAGGGGAAGATTCCAGCCCTGGTGATGGATGTCTATTTAGTAGATGCAAATCACCAGGACCAGCAGTTAGGAAGTATCAAATTTTTCTGAGGAGCAAATTCTACGGGCACTACAGGTTCTTAAGTCTATTAAAACGTCAATGGTCAAACTAATTGCATTTCAGATAAATATAATTCAATCTCATGACAGAGCGCTACTAAAGGTGAGGCTGTTTCACCAGTGGCAATTGGGGTGTCATTTTCACTATAATAAATAAATAATGTTTAAATTATTACCTTCTTTTACGAGGTATCCATTATTGAACCAATCCCTTTTTTTTCGTCTCTGAAAACCTGAAAATTTCTTGAACTTCATTAGAGAGTTCCTAGGAGATTTCACGAGTGATACGAAGTTTTGTATCTAATTTTTGTATCGTATTGGCTCGGACGAGCAAAGTGGAAGAATCAAATTTCGTCAAATTCGTATCATCAAATTCAAATTTCGTATCCCAACATTTTTTCTTATCGTGAAATTAGTGTCGTATCCCAAAGTGACAGTTTTCACCATACACGAATTCATTCTATCTCGGTTTATTGTCTGCGGAAGACCTCAACATTATTTTTCAAATGTATGTTGAGCATCAGCTTGAAAGAAATGTGACTGGTTATCGCTGTAGAAGGTGATTCTGCATTACATCGTCAGTGGTACGAACTTTCCGTTGTATCCGAAGTGTCGTATCTTTACAAACATTACGAAGTTTCTGAGATCAGTCCACGATGCGAAACTTCGTATCTCGAAAAGCGCTTCCAGGAACTCTCTAATACCTAGCGTTAAGTGCACATTAGCTCAGCTACCTCAGCACAATCCAATATTTCACTGTGCATCTTTTCCCAGCTTTATTGCTACAAATTATTACTATGAATAGTTGATACAATTTTATCGATAAATACCTACAACCTACTATTTAATTTGATTTTTTTAACGATTCTTATTGTGAACAATCATATTTAATTTTTTCTGTAAATATTTCTATACAACCATGAACGTGTAAATTTTTGTACAATTAGAAACCTCAGGCGTTTTAGAGCATGTACATAAGATTGTGTCTAAATAAAATAAAAAGAGAAACTCTGTGTTGTTTTACATTATTGATTCCTTATTTAGCCGCAATTTGGAAATAATCAAGTCAATATGATTTACGGACTGTGTTGTGCAATAACCTATTAATGCCAACTAATTTCCAAAAAGTTCATGAGCCCTTACTGTACAGTTACCACGTACGCTCTCACTGAACTGTTCCTACTTCCGCCCTCACTGAACTGCTCTTACTCACGGCCTTACTGAACTGTTCCTGCTTCCGCCCTCACTGAACTGCTCTTACTCGCGCCCTTACTGAACTTTTCCTACTTCCGCCCTCACTGAACTCCTCTTACTCACCCCTTACTGTTCCTACTTGCGCTCTTACTGAACTGTTCCTACTTGCGCCCTCACTGAACTGCTCTTACTCGCGCCCTCACCAAACTGCTCTTAGTCGCTCCCTCACTGAACTGATCCTACATGCACCCTTACCATTCGTCAAAACTTATCTAATAATATTGTTGATACCCAACTCATTTGTTCGTGTAAATGGATCACGTTTCTGTTAACTATTTACTCCCCAAGGATTAGGTACAATCAGGATTTAAAAAAAATAAAATAAAATGCACTTACGAAATAAAGGATTTTATTTTTCATCTTTCCTAAAATGTAAAGGTTCTATACAAATAGCATTCTTCTAAAGAAAAAATTGCTCAGAGTAAGGGTTTTTTTCACATCAATTTATGTACACAGGGTTTCGCTAAGAAAAAAATACACCATTTTGTCCCCTTTTCCAAACAATAATAATTACCTATTTTGTTGCAGTCACAATAACACGGTTTTCAGTATTTACAACTATGTTACAATAAAGATTAAATAATTAATGAAAAACGAATGATGTAGATGTCATTATGTACATTCATGTATATTTGCGATAAATATTGTTTAAATTTCGTTTTTGAGCTTCAAAGCAATAAGTTTTCGCCTTAAGCAGTGGATGATGGAACATAAATTATTATTTGATTCTTAGATAAAATGGCTACATGACAATAAATTAAAAACCCTTTCGATTTACTTAAGTGGAAAAAATAATAAATAGGTCTTACTTTAAATATAGTCTCTTTTAAAAATTAAGTTTAGACAAACAAGTAGTCATTCCCTGAATGTTCTGCTTGTAGGAATTCTAATTTATACAGTTTTTGAGCAAACGAATCGTGTGTTTTGTATTTAACAATACCTAAATTTAATGATCGATAGTGTACAAATTAATAGTATTTTTGAAAAGGAAAAGTGTTGGGAGTTCAGCTTAATATCCTGGGGACGGGTGGTGAATTTAACTGGGGTACTTGAGGTTCTGGATGCTTGCAGTCTCAGATGGTGGTAAAGAAGCGGCCGCGATCTTGTTCGTGATGGTCGTCAGAATTTTGTTGAGGATCCCGAATTTCACCTATGATTTTTTCACCAAAAAGAGATTAAAACGCAATTTACGGATGATTCGAGGACAATAAATACGTCATTCCAATTAGAAGGATTGATTTCAGCTATTATACAGAAGCTAGTTCATGCAGAAAAGTGCTTTCGTCAGACTTAAGCTGGAATGCGCACTTGGAAAACAAATATGCGAGGAAATGCCGAACGGTACCGTCAAATGCCCACAATAGGGATATGCTCCTCAATGAGGACAGAATTTGAAAAACAAGATCTTATCATCTTATCATCTGCCCCTTAGGGTAGTGTGCTGTACTAAAATTCTGACTTCCCATACCTTCAAGATGTTCTCTATGGATGTTCGTTGAAGAAGGAGAAAAAGAATTATGTCTTCTGCAAAATCTTCGACTGATAACGCTCATCAACTCCCAAATCATTTTTTTTTTTTCAAAACACTGAAAACTTCTTCTGGAGCTCCCATACCCATACCCACGTTTTTCGGTAAGTTCTCAATTTATTTACGTATTGCTAGGCTAGTACCTACTAGAGAAACGCCGTTGCCAGATTTCAAAAAGGTTGTTTCCATGCGTCACAATGTTTATTTTTTTTGAGAAGGTCAAAATTTGAGGTGAAGTGGTCCGCAATAGGGACACGCACTTTTTCGTTGTTTTATCATTAATAATGACACTAAATCGTTTTCAAAAGCCTCGGTTTCTGCTGGCACCTCAAAGCGGCCATATTTTATATTGTTTTCATCATTTCCAGGTGCAGCACGATGCCGATGGAGGCGCCAAGGGTCTGGCAACCCTACGTACAGCATTCTGAAAGTGATATGAATAGAGCGATGTTTTTTGATTGTTTTTAACGTTTTTGGAACGAAGAAGTTTTTTTAAAAGAAATCTTTGTCCCTGTTGAAGAAATGGAAGATTCAAATAGGTTTTTGGCGAAAAACACGTCGTGTCCCTATAGCAGAACGTATAAGCATGAATCAGGAGTTTTTTTGACAAAAAAAATATAAGGGAAAATATTTGTTCGTTGTTTTGTGACGTCATTGTATCTGGAATCCAGTGAGGAACATTCCAATAGTTAAAAACGCGGAAAACCAATTTCCTTTACTGGATAACCTATGAAAACCTCTGAAACCCGTCCCTATTGCAGGCCCTTGACGGTACAGTGGAACATACAAGCATTGGCTGCAAACATATGTATCTACTCAGTACCTACATAAAAATCAATGAATCGTCATTTAAATTTTTTCAATGAGATTGAGAAAGAGGTCTAACGAAAACTCAATTTCTTTGTAACGTAGGTCTCAGTTGAGTAGGTGTCTGAGATAGATACATCCTTATAATTATTGTCCTAACTAGAAAAACCATCAAGTACCTAGGTACGTTGCTATTTACACTAAAGTAAATCATTATTACAAAACTAGTTTTTAGAATGATGCTTAAAAGTTTAGCGTTGACAAGCTTCATGCAAAAGAAGTTTCTATTATAGTGAAATGAACATTATTGTTAGAACTATACAGTTAGAATATTTATATGGTTAACACAATCCACCATGCAACTTTCAGTGTAAATAATGCAAAAACCAAATCGTGTTAGAAAGTGCTCAAATATGCTCTTCAATTGTGCACCTGTGATCATCAACGGGTCATCTCTCCGCTCTCAGGTAAGAAACTCAAATTTTATATCGATAATTAAATAATTTGTTTGATAAATTTCATGTTTTTTAATTTTATTAATTGAATATTCGAGGTAGCTACCTATAGTTATGTGAGTACCTGATATATTGAGGATGTTAATTCTGCAAAAGATCTATGCAAATATGTATTTTATTTTAAGTAGTATCAGTTACATATTTAGTTCTTTCTGATGAACAATATAATATAACCATCGTTCTAAGTAAATTTGTAATAAGTACGAGGTAGCCCAGAATTTACTACTACGTTTCAAAGATTCTATTTCCAAACATACGTCAGGTAGGTTCTGGAGGCCTGGCACCTGTTATCTCAAACAGCTGTGATTTTCATTCGAGTTTTCTACTCTTAGAAACAACTAAATATTTTTTCCATACTCCTGATCTTTTTTTCCATCCCCAAATAACAAGAAACGGGCAACCAAAGAGAAAATTTCAGACTCATGCAAGTTCCTCCATTACGTGCCTCAATTGGATTTCCATACTCTCGATGTCTAAATTTACCATCATTATTCAAGTAGCTCAGCAAAAAAACTGACAAAGTTCCAAGTTTTAATAATAATTTGAAATAAATGATTTCACTTCCTGTTAACACCCTCAATATATCCATGGAAATCGTTTCGCTTAATACATGAATCTGCATGCGATGACGTCAACTTCCTCTCTTGACTATGGTCTTATTTCACCCATTTTTATATTAATGGTAAATAAGTTTTATGCTTGTGCAACTCACCCTCATGAGGAGTTGGATTTTATCCCCTACCAGTGCAAATTTGGCACCTTTGATATTGCTCTGTGAAAATCAAAACATCATCATTCAACATTCATCAATATGTATTCTTCCAAAATGATTTTGGTGCTTCATTAACAACCGGTGATGATTTGTGAATGAGTAGAACCGTATTAATTTATAATCCTGCAACCATTTTTGTTTAACTTTGTGGACGTTTGTTAAAATTCATCATCAAGTATGTTAAAACTGTGCTTTTTGGGGAGCAAAAAACGCCAAATCCATGATTTTTTGTTCACACTCTGCTTTTGTTCCTTACCTTTTTCCAATTTGAGTGTTATCTGGAGCCACTCAAGGCTAACTTTTTTGCCTGTTGATCGAAAACAATTTGTTTTTTTTGAATTATTATCTACAATATTTTACACAGCATCAAAGTTACACAATGCTTCAACACCAGGAAGCAAAAAAATCATTCAATAGACCAACAATGATATTTACAACTCGAATAACGAACGATATGGACGCCACATAAACGCAATGCATGTTATTTACACAAAGGCTTGAATTGTAGTATTTTGGGTTTGTACGAGCAGTAGGTAGTATTGAAAGCTTGAACGAGACAAGAAAACTCTGTTTATAGGTAGAAAATAAGCCATTATGTACAGCTATCGTTGAAGACAAACCTTCTGATATCGTTGGCTTCTGCTGAAATAGAATTAGGCTGCACATTACATTGATAACAAAATAATAGTATCCAAATAATAAAAAGACTTTGCTAGGTATTTATCAGTTGATTTATATAAATATGTATTATTAAATGATTAACCCTAAGCATAATTATGTGTGAAATGGTGGTATCATCCATGATTATACTGATTTTTGTATTAGGAGCCATACCAGTAGGTGATACAAATTTAGCATTTGTTTGAAATCATCTGCGATATATTCAATCAGGCAAGGGGTGTGTCGGTACTGGCAGACCGGGACTGTGGAACGTAGTCTCTCGTTGTCACAGTTCCAAACGGTGACAGCCCCTTCGTTTTTACCAGTACAGTTCCATTGACAAGGCCTTGCGTCTGTTATGCCAGATTTGGGGGATTATAAAATTCGGAGAACAAGGAGTGCAGCTGGCCAACTAATCTTGGTCAGTACCTGTTCTCAGAATTACATGATTCTGAGAATAGGTAGTAGCAACCGTATGGGAAACAGCAGGCAGCTATAAATCCAAATTTTCCGGGAAACGAGTTTAGCAACTGTTTGTCCTGTATGAACTAAATACGAGTATAAACAAAAGAAAATTGAGTGCAAAGTCCGCAATAAGAAAATATTGGTTGTACCAGTAAGTGGAACTGTCCCGGTGAAACGGAACGGTTCCATTCTTGTTGCTGTCACCGTTGGAACGGGACAGCGAAAAACCGGGACTGACACACCATTAAATCAGGCCACGGAAGAACAAAAGGAAGATGTAGTAGGAGAGGGTGATAAGACTTCGATTAAAAGACCATCTTTCTCTAGGCGAAGTTTGGAACTAGAGATGTGGGATACTGAGAATTTTTCAATAACAGGTTGTAGTGGCACTGCTACTGAAAAATAGATGGTTCAGCAACAGGTGATATTCGTAGCAAGGTGATTGGCATGGGAAGGGTTCACCTGTAGCTGTGAATTATTCACTTCTTTACCCAACTTACTAGAGATGTTTCCATTCTTTTTCAATAAGTTAACGCTTTTTTACGTTCCTCATTCAATCTAAACGTAATAAACACCTGAAGGGTATAGTGCAAGGTTATTCTCATAGTGTGATTCAATTTACTTCACAGTTTGAAATAAGTGATTTAGGAGGGGGACAAACAGCTGAAAACAGTTATCACCGATTCTAAACTTTGAGCCTCATGGAAGTTGGGAGACTTCTTCCATGGTCAGCCTCTTTTAACCTTCCTTCACGTACATTTGTAGCAGGTGGAGTACTGCTATGATCCAGTAATATGTGATATTATCCTTTGAATTGAAGTGAATTCTGTCCCATCTTTATTTGGAACCTTACAAACTCTTTTGCTGGGAGAATCAAGTTATTCATGTTAGCGCAGTTTCTGAGCCATGAGAATCCCAAAATACAGCTCTATTATAGGTATAATTATATAAGTATTTTTTGTATTATGGGACCATTGACATCTGCAACCATCAAATTCACTTTTTGGGAAGCATTATTATGAGAAATACCAATGGTTTCTGAAGATCATTTTAGAATATTTTGGAGTATTTAATTGTACCTAATAAATCAGTTCTAGATTTCAGATGTAGATGGTTCTACCTATTTCTATGCCTTGCATAGTATCCATGCATCACACAGTCCAACACAGAAGTGGGCCTTCCTTTTGTTCTTCTATGCAACCAGGCTAGATCGGTATGTCAAGTTTTTAATGATTAATTTTCAATTAGACCATGGTAATCAAGTGTTTACTCACAATGATGCTGTTCCCGCCAGCTACGCTAGCGCCACCATCGCCTCCTGCACCACCGCCTCCCGAACTGGAGCCTGAGCTTCCAGAACTGAGACTAAGAATGCTTCCCAAACCGCTGCCACCACCTGCGCCTCCATCACCGCCGCTGCCTCCCTGAAGACAGGAATTTTCACGTTCAAGCAGCTGACAGGTATGAATCATCAACTCAAAGCAAACAGAGTATGGCAGTCCTTGGCTAGTAGTTTTTCCAATACTGTGAACCTCCACGTGTTCCATTCATTTTTTTTCCAAGTAAGTTTTAAGCCTGATTCACACGTTTTGTCATGCATGATCACCAAAGTGGGTCATCTCTACATTATTTCCATTTCTTTACTTTACACTCTTTGTCCTGCTGTGTTTGGATGGCAGGGTCCACAAAAAGGGGGGGACATTGGTCTCACAGCCTGCTATACTACCTTTTTGGAATTATTTTAACTTCAGGTAGTTTCTGCCGAAAGCAGAGTGAAAAGGCTAGTAGTTGCCTGTCCTCCTGTCTGATGGTGGCGACGCCTTGCTGTGCCGTCTGGACAGGGGAGGACAGAACATGGATTCACTTGATGATCATGACGGGCCATGTTAACCAGGCTTTACCCATCCTAACTTATCTCTGTTAACACAAGGTTGGAACCCTGTCTACACAAGTTTTGGGCTTTGCTAGCCAAAGCATCAACCATCTGCTGGTAGTGCTGATAGGTACTTACTACTTAAATACGCCTGCTTGTTACAGTAGGTATTTAATACGTCTGTATAATGAATTTGTTAATACCATTGTTAGGATGCTGGAAACGTCTCTGTTGTACGTACACAAAACATGAATGTATGGACAAGTCACATGAGGTAGGTACAACATAGGTGCTGACAAATTAAAAAATCTCGGAATAAGAATCCTCTTTACATTTGTAGGTAGTGATTAAATGTCATGTGCTGTGTTTGATAGGTACTCGTAGATATGTCTGTGAAGTTGCGATCTTAGTGACGTATTTCGACATTGACGATATTGAACATTCCGAAAATGCAATTTGGTTTATGCTGGGCGAATTGTAACGTGCATCTGGTATTGGTGCACAGTACAAAATCATGCTCTCGTATGGAAAATGAAAGTTCATTCCAACAACATAAATAACAATATTCAGATTTACAATCATATTAGCCTTATCACAAGTACTTATCATTGAAACATCGACATATTCATCTTGGTGGTGGAAAGTATAGTTCACCACTGTACATTACCTGTCAAAATCAATAAATATCATTATGGTGTGTTAGGTGTATGATACAATCAAGTGGAGTGCAGACTTACACTACTCGACCCCAGAAGCGGTCCGATGAGGCTGAGAATGGAGCCGGAGTCCGATCCAGCACTAGCCGATGCACTTCCATCTCCTCCACTGCTACCACTTCCACCCTACAACGTCTCAAGGGTCAACTTCAACAATTTACAGTGCAGATAGTGAGTAACTTACGCTAGATTTACCTTATACAGTCCTTACTCGGAAGGCAAATTGGTGATATAAGTCAAATACTTTCTCCAGTCCGTATTAATTTCAATGTAGTACCTGCTGATGCTGCCACACAGCGGAGCACGTGGACCTCTCGCTACTGACCGTTTGCTAAACATGGGTGTTGGTCGGGTCTACCCTATGGTTCATGTCGGGAGGGCAAGTAGGGATCAAAAGGTGGCCAATGTTTTCAGCAAAGAACCTCCTCTCACCCTCCCGTCCAATGGTGGCCCTGCGGTGTCACAGGCTCAGCTATGTGGCAACCTCAGAACCACGATTGATATCCAGATGGGTTGATGTCGAACCGCATTCCCTCAATCCCCACCCCTAATCACCCATTCCCTCAACTTTGATTGAAGATCAACTCCCAAGGCATGGCTGCGTGACTACCCATGCACATGTAAATCTGCACAACATTCTTAAATCATTTAGCGTCTTGAGTTCTCTAAACTCCATCCTCAGCTCCTCTCAATGGGAAATGTCATGAGGAAAAAATCAAAACATCAGAAAACCCTGAGAGCCGAAGTCAAAATGCCCATTTTTTGAAATCATGAATTTTTACTACAGATTCTTGAATAGGGTATTGTCCAAAAACATCGAGATATTGTCCAAAACAAAATGGAGATATTGTCCAAAAACATTCAACATTCGCTTAAAGATACATGGAATTCTCAGGCCACCAGTCTTAAACGGTGGCTGTTGTCACTTACGCTGCTTGATCCTAGGAGTGGTCCAACAAGATTAAGGATTGAGGATGAGTCAGATCCACCAGAAGACCCTCCTGAGGAGTCTCCTCCACTACCTCCGCTACTTCCACCCTATTTACATAGAATTGTTAATTGCTTCATCTATAATACATCATTATAGTAGGTATACTTCATATTTACAAAAATTTGTAGTCAATATCAAATCACATAATTCGACTTCACCATTTGGATAGGTAGGGGGATGCGGTGAGTGCAAAGCCTTTTAGGATTAATTCGATCCTTCATCTAGCAATTGAAAGAAGCTGGAAGAAGGAATGTCAGGAAGGAGAAAAAATAAGTACCTAGTAATCATCCATACACCGTACAAAGTCACTGCAGATACGCTCACATCAGAAAGGAAAACGTACCCCTTGAATCCATTATTAAGAATAACAGAAAATGGGGAGCAGCTGATCACAGGACACAGTAGAAATTGAGATTAACATGTAAAAAAATTCTTCCAGGTCCAGATTTGAACAAGTGTTTTTAGGAATGGATTTTGAGAAGCTTTCTATTTGAGATAATAGATAGTTGTTGCAAGTAAAAGAGAAGCGAGTTGGAATTCCGAATAGGATGTTACTAGGGAGAGCACGAGCGGATGCTAACCCCTGAGTCGTATTGTACGAATGGGTGAGTCGGGAAACGAGTCGACCTACGAGACATTAAATAACGTTTACGTGCGAACTAGATGGAATTAGTAGATTTCAAGTAGTGATTTTGAAGTTCTTGATGTTTAGAATTGTCTCTGTATGAGGCCCTTTCGGTGAATGGTAGGGAAACGGACTATGGAACGGATTATGGAAGGCTAACCTACCTCCAGCTTTGTGGAATCAGCGGGGACCACGGCTGGCTTGGAATACCCGATGTTGTGAGCATTCCTGGGAGCTGTCATAAATTACCAGGTGTCACAGCATTTTTGTCTTACCCTAATAGACTGTCATGTTTGGAACCAATTTTTGCTATCCAGGAGCAACACTATTGGGTTGAAGTTTTGAGCAAACGGGCAGGAGTCGGTAGGTAGGTAGCTATGGAAGATCCTTTCTCCTAACCTATACCTATTACGCGTACCAGCTAATTCTTATGTTGTATACTGTTGTTGTATACCTACCTAATATCGTAAATAAAGCAATTTTTCAATTCAATTCAATTCATGGTGCCATTTTGGTTACCTTCAAAGAAGGTTACCTTCGTTTTTGGGAATCCATTTGTTGACGAGTAGGCCAGTTCTATTCGTGCCACGAGATGACTCTACTCGTAACGAGATACAAGCGCATGCGCACTAACTGATTTATATTCGTTGAGCTCCCTACTCGTAACACGACTCGCTTCTCGTTCACCTGCAAGAGCTGTCTAATACCTAGTTTGGTTGGTACGAGTACATTCAATAATATTTTATTAATTTCATATGGAAGTAGTGATACGATATCTTTAGTTACTTTATACAAGTAAATGTAATGTTTTCTCATTTTAGAAGCTTCTTGCAGAAGATGGAAGCAGCACTAGCTTCCATTTGGGAGTAGGCTATTGGGCTGGTAAATATAAGATCAAAGTGTAGTGAATGAAGGAAGAAAGAATGAGATGATAGGAAAGTATTTAGTTTTAGGGTTGAACATCGTTCAAAAACCCAACTTCCATCGAACCAAACGTTGAAACACGCTATCGGTGCACGAAAATCATCGACAGTAAACCAATGATGGTTTTCACCATCGAACGTCAATGGTGAAAAATTCAATAACAGTCACTGATTTTCTCTATATACGTGTTTTACATGGATTCTAGTACCTTAAGTGTAGATTTTCATCAACCCCCAAATACAGTGTCATTGTTGGTTGCCAACGATGAAAGAAGGACAAACCCTTATTCCAAGGATGCTAACTAAACGATTTGTGCTTGAAGGGGCCAACGACCATCGATTCTCACCGTTGTCATGGGACCATTAATGGTGGAAAACTATCGACCATAGACAGTTGATGGTGAAACCCATCGAGGCTCAACTCTACTCGTATTTAGTTGTACTCGTTCACAGTGTGATCTCTAGAAAGCAATTGTTAGAGGTGACCGCCTAGAATCGTTTTTGAAATCACAGAACAACTAGAAATTACTTGAGGACAATTCCAGAGCTGCTCAGAGCTGCCAGGGTAAATATTTTTTAGTTTTTGTTTCCCCGGACCATCTATTTTTAATAATCACTCTGTTTTTTGTGCGATTTTGAGAGATACGCTGGTAATTAGAAAAAATATTCTAGAGGGCCATCTGTGCTCTCTAATGATAAAATTGTGATCAGGTCCAACTATACAATCTGCCTTCATTCTCAACATTCTGATCTCTGGTTGATAAAAGCAGAGGAAAGCACTAGAGTGAATTTGAATGTTCATTTGCAATTTTATTATTTTAGTTATTAAATTGTAAATATATACACTTACACTGCTAGATCCCAGGAGTGGTCCAACAAGATTAAGGATAGAAGATGAATCGGAACCACCAGAAGACCCTCCTGAGGCGTCTCCTCCACTACCTCCGCTACTTCCACCCTACACATTGTATTTACATAGACATGTGAAGTGCTTCACTATACATTATAATATATTTATGTACAATGGGTATCGAGTGAAGGGTGTCTTGTGAGTAACGTACGTGTATGCGAGACTAACCCAATAGAGTCTGAAGGTGTAGAAACCTCAAGTTTGCAAAGAGTCGAAATGTTAGGTAGGTATGCAATAATAGTAAGGTGGCAAGAACGTGCATGTAGTCGCTATATACACAACCATAGGTATGAGTACAAAGCAGAAAAAAATTACCTATTACTGTTTTAAAGTCTACTGGAGTGGGGCTTAATCATTATCAAGTGTTTACCTTCCTATTGATTACATACATGATTACAAATCTTAATCACCCAGTCTGATCACCATTATAATCGCTTCATCTTGTAATTATAATCATAGAGTCCCCTAACGGTAATAATGTGCTCACAAATTCGGAATAACGGAGCTACCAATCGTAATTACATTAACAAAATTATTTCAAGGTTCCTTCCTTACAGAAGTAAACACGTACCATCTATGTCAATTTTTCCGATTCCTTAAGCACCTGAATATAAGCTCTTTATCAGCAGCAATATTTACATTATTACACAGTTCAAAGTATACTCACGCTGCTTGATCCTAGAAGAGGTCCAATAAGATTGAGGATCGAACCCGAGTCTGATGAACTTGACCCAGTGCCTCCAGCACCATCACCTCCGCTGGATCCACCCTGAATTCGTGCACAGAAATTTGTGAGGTGCTGTTTTATTACAAAGTGACGACTAAAAGAGTACATTACTACAGTTTTGTATGTATATGAATACAAAATAGTGCTTGAAATTGGATCTGAATGCAATAAAACTACGATCGTACTAAATAAGAACAAAATTAAATGTACTCACTAGTGCTACACAATCATGCACTAATGTACAATGACTAAAAAGTACACACATTTCTATAAAGCACACAAAGGCACATAAAAACAATTAAATAACAGGTACGACAATAAATTTCCTATCTACGCTACTCACACTGCTGCTACCATCACTGCTACCACCATAAAGTGGAGTCAAGATTCCCAGGATGTCCCCAGAATTTGAGCTGCCTCCTACTTCGGCGTCTCCTTGACCTTCACCCTGCGCACCCGCTAATAATTCATCAACAACTAAAAGCGATAAAGCAAGGCTCTGGGAAATGTACTTGAGTAGGAATTTATGCTGGGAATGAAGTACTTACACTGTTGCTCCCTGAACTCCCTGAGAGAGGAGCTATGATGCTGAAGATGGTTCCGAGGTCAGAGGAGCTGCCACCACCATCCGCACCTGCGCCCTGCGTAAAAGTCTCATAATGAGGAGAGAGCTGATATTGACTTACCTTGATTTGATGCACTGTGGATCACCATCTCTCACGACTAAAATGTCATTAAATTCTGAACTATCTTATGTTATGGTTATCCAAAAGATGGCATGTGGTCAGGTAACAGGTACCTTCCAAGCCTGGATCACATGGTCCAGAAGGATTTGAGGGGCTGGAAAGAGGAATGTTGTTCTGCAATCTGTTTGCCCAGTGACTAAACAGTGTGGAATCCCAGATGGGGATTAAATGTACAAATATTCAGCAGCAGCAACTTAGCAGCTTGAAACGCCACTTATACATTTTTGAAATGAGCATCTGAGTTTCATACTAACCTAGCCTCATCCCAGCTATTTGGACTAAAAATCACTGCCACAGTTAACAAACTGCATCAGGCATCCCATTTCTTTCCTGAGCAAACTGACTAAATAGTGTAGAAGAAACTTGAAAAATGCACAAGGTGAAGAAGAAAGGGTACACGGAATTCGTTGGCGGTCGCTGTAGTAGTGGGAGTGAAATTTAAGAACAACTATTTCTCAATACAACCTTAGTCCAGGAGGTAACTGAGCTTTAGAGCGAGCATACGTGATTGCTAACCAGGGTGCCAATTGGCATGACAACTAACTGACTTATCAGAGACTTCTTGCAGTTCTCCGGGTGGTGAGTTGTGATTCCATGAAGGGTGTTACTACAGAGAGCACAATCAGATGCTAGTCCCTGAGTCGGCTAGAATGAAAGGTCCCGAGAAAAAGAACCCGATACGACTCATGCGTAATTTCATTCCAGTTTTCCGTATCTTTCAGGGTTTTTTTCTCATGGGAACATAGTTGAACCGAGCAATAATACCTACATTTATTATGATTTCTCGGTACAGGTACTGCAGTTGACCCATAAACTACCACCAAAATGTAACCTTATCTCCTTCTCGGGGATCCATCCAGAGCTTTTTTTAAAAGAATAGTACGAGGGCACTATAAGCTTGGAGCTCGTGTTGTGTCTGTCTCGCACTATCCTTCGATGCCTCTCACTCTCTCAGTGCTGAGGTCCAAGTTCCCTAATTAGCGTGCGTGTGATAGTGCACTGATTAGCTACTACTGGGTGCCAGTGTCCAAAGCTCAAAACCCAGAGCCCCGCACTCCTGGGACTTGAACCCCGGACTTCTGCACTAAAATCGAACACTATGAATTGAGCTATCCTGACACCCAAACCACCAAAATGTAACCTAATCTTCTTCTCGGGGATACATTCAGAGCTTTACACAGAGTACGTTGGCCCCAGTTGCGTCTTCAATCAGATGCACAATTGCACATGCATGATTGCATTTGAAATCTCTCATTTTTACTCGAATCCTCCTTTACCCGTATTCCTACTCCTTACTTGCCACTCGAGAACTGCAAGAGGTCTGTCCATCTTCTTGGCGGGAAACTGGTTTGATCTACAATCACGCACCTCACCACACACGCAAGCTTAGGTACCGTGTACTGAGAAATGCTTGCACGAATTTCTATAATTTCAAACGCTACTTACAAACCGACTAAATAGAACTTCTTTCCCATTTTAGCTATATCAGTAGGTAGGTAGGTACTTGTACTGAACGCCTGACAACTGCCAAATCCGTTTCGCCTTCCTTTGTACGTGGGAAAATATTCGCATTAAACTTATTGATCCGTATCTAAGGACTTTACTTTGTTGCAGCCATGAGTTCACTTACCGTGCTTGATCCACTGAGTGGTCCTATAATTCCAAGAATGTCTCCGAAATTGGAGCTGCCTCCTCCCCCCTCCTCACCTTCCCCTCCCTGCACAATATTAATTTGTTTACGAATTGGTTTATTAAAAAACTTGTACATTTTTATAACAAAAATCTCATTCGGAAATTAGTTAGTGTGGTGAAATGCTGAGTAGAAGCTGGGGATGTTAGGGGTCCACGAAGTATCTACGGTGTGTTGGACAGTGTTGGGCCAAGTCCCTATTATGTACTTATTGCTCCAGGTATTGGTAATTCCATCCCAAGTGTCCTTGATCGTACGACTTTGCCACAAGTTGAAGTTCTTGGCAGTAACCATGAAGACTTGTTCTGCTTCCCAAGTTACTGATCCCATCTTCATAAAGAATCTGTTCTGACTGAGATAATTTTTTACTTCCAGAAATTGCACCCAACAAGTTCTTGTTTTGAAGAAGGTTCCAGCAATCCTGTTATAATGATCTTTTGTTTACAATGATCAAAACAAGTCTAGGTGAAAGTTTTCAGCTCACAATTCCATCTACTAGGTAGTTTTGCCAGATAAAGATGACGTTGATCCGAAGGTTGGTTCTTCTGCGCAGAGTTTTGTAAATATTGCATTCCTTATTGCAGTCTACCGTGGATTTCAATTTTTCCTCATTGTGTTCAGGATAATAATTCAATTATGGCGTTTACAATTTTAATCCTTATAACCTTCATTTTCCAAATCTACGGTGATGTCTATTCTGAAATTGCGGCATGCCTCTACTAGTGGAAAGAAACTACCTACGTGATGCAATACTATTGTGAGATCGAAAGTGAAATCACGTTTTTTGTTTTCAACTCACACTGCTTTGGCCACTAAGCGGACCTAGAAGTCCAAGAATGGAGCTTAAATCTGAGCTACCACCTCCTTGCTCGCCCTCTCCGCCGCCACCTCCCTGAGGATGAAATGTATGTTTGACATTAAAATCATTAATAGCTCAGGATTTTCAGGACCAAATAATGGTTCAGTATCAGCCAAATTGTGTTGTCTGAAGTACGTATGAACTCACACTGCTCTGACCACTGAGAGGTCCAACCAGACCAAGGATTGAAGACAGATCTGAGCTGCCTCCTCCACCTCCTTCTTCACCATCTCCACCACCTCCTCCCTGAATGGAATTGACATAATTTAATTATGATTAGTCTATCATTGAGGGAGAAGACTGTTCTATGTGCCAGGAGTTGAAGAAGTGTAGATTGCATCAATAAAAAAAAATTCATTTTGGACTTCAATAAATCAGAATAGGTAATATTACTACAGTGCACTAAGAGCTGAGATGTGGTGTGTTTGAAACATGAACTCACGCTGCTTTGACCACTTAGTGGACCAATGAGACCGAGAATTGAACTGAGATCAGAGGATCCTCCTCCACCGCCATCTTCACCACCTCCTCCCTGAATAAAAATGACTTGATGATGGTTGATCAATCAAAGGGGTGCAATCTGTTCTATGGAGTGCCGGCAGATGGATCAACCCATCATTTCCACAACATAACTTCGGTGTCTTATTACGTGAGACAACTACAGTGCAGTACATATATTTTTTTCCAAGTATGAACTCACGCTGCTTTGGCCACTAAGCGGACCAATCAGACCGAGAATTGAGCTTAGATCTGAGCTGCCTCCTCCACCTCCTTCTTCGCCATCTCCACCCCCTCCCTGCGTAAAATGAACATATTTATGATAGTCCAGGGAATAATTTTCCTGTAGTACCAGTGGACGAAATTGAATTGTCATTGTGATCGTTGTAAGTTGATTTTGTTGGAATTCAATTGAACTACAGTGGAACAAAAAAAAGCGATGTGCTGTCCAAAACGTAAACTCACACTGCTTTGCCCACTTAGAGGTCCAATAAGACCAAGAATAGAGCTAAGGTCTGAGCTGCCTCCACCACCTTCCTCTCCATCGCCTCCTCCCCCTCCCTGGATTATAAAAAAACAAAACAAATAGACTATGGTGGATCATTGTCATCGGCCTTAACTGTTCTTCAGTGCATTATGAGTTTTCATCAACTTACACTGCTTTGATCACTGAGAGGTCCAACAAGACCAAGAATGGAACTGAGATCTGAGCTTCCACAGCCCATTTTCAAACCATTAGGACACGAAGTGTAGGCACTTCTCTCAGTATGACGGAGTCTTGAAGTGATGCTAATATTTCGTTCTACTATCATATTATCAACTTAATGTTCAACCCTGGTTGAATGTTGGGTGCGATAAAAATACTCAAACTCAACTACTTGGTGGATAGGAAACAAAGCAACTCACGCTACTTTGACCACTGAGCGGACCAATGAGACCGAGAATTGAACTTAAATCTGAGCTGCCTCCCCCTCCTTCGCCACCATCTCCACCTCCTCCCTGACGAACAATTTAGTAGGTTTGTTGAAAATTCCTACAAACAGGTAGGTACCTCTAACTACGGTGCACGGATAGCTAGTTATGTTACTACTCACACTGCTCTGACCGCTGAGTGGGCCAATGAGACCTAAAATAGAGCTGAGGTCTGAGCTGCCTCCTCCACCTCCATCTTCGCCATCGCCACCGCCTCCCTACGTGAAGGTTTGCAAGACATTCATGATGACAAGTGAGAACACACACTGGGACTAACAAAATATTTAGTAACAACATGTTTGTACTACATGTGTTAAGTTGTCCCAATATCATCAACGTACTCAACCTTATTCACTGTCAACAAACTCTATAGGAGTTGATAGCCGTCATGCTGGGACCTCTACTATGCGCTACTACGTATAGCATCAACAATGTCTAACTTACACTGCTCTGACCACTGAGAGGTCCAACCAAACCAAGGATTGAAGAGAGATCTGAGCTGCCTCCTCCACCTCCTTCTTCACCATCTCCACCACCTCCTCCCTAAATATTTTGAGAGAGATAGAAATAGGATTTAATAGATGAATCTAATTTGTGGTATCTGCTCTACATTGCCTTACGATTTCATGAACTTACACTGCTCTGACCACTGAGTGGCCCAACCAAACCAAGGATTGAAGAGAGATCTGAGCTGCCTCCTCCACCTCCTTCTTCACCATCTCCACCACCTCCTCCCTAAATATTTTGAGAGAGATAGAAATAGGATTTAATAGACGAATCTAATTCGGTGAATCTGCTCTACAGTGCCTTAAGATTTCATTAACTTACACTGCTCTGACCACTGAGAGGTCCAACCAAACCAAGGATGGAAGAGAGATCTGAGCTGCCTCCTCCACCTCCATCTTCACCATCTCCACCACCTCCTCCCTGAATATTTTGAGATAAATAGAAATAGGATTTAATAGATGAATCTAATTTGTGGAATGTGCTCTACAGTGCCTTGAGATTTCATGAACTTACACTGCTCTGACCACTGAGAGGTCCTACCAAACCAAGGATGGAAGAGAGATCTGAGCTGCCTCCTCCACCTCCTTCTTCACCATCTCCACCACCTCCTCCCTAAATATTTTGAGAGAGATAGAAATAGGATTTAATAGACGAATCTAATTTGGTGAATCTGCTCTACAGTGCCTTATGATTTCATGAACTTACACTGCTCTGACCACTGAGAGGTCCAACCAAACCAAGGATGGAAGAGAGATCTGAGCTGCCTCCTCCACCTCCTTCTTCAACATCTCCCCCACCTCCTCCCTGAATATTTTGAGAGAGATAGGTATAGAATTCAATAGATGAATCTAATTTGGTGAATCTGCTCTACAGTGCCTTAAGATTTCATTAACTTACACTGCTCTGACCACTGAGAGGACCTACGAGACCCAGCAGGGAGCCAATATCCGAACTGCCCCCTCCTTCTCCTTCTCCTCCTCCCTGGTAGATCATCATGTTCATATAAATATCTTGACAACAGCAGTGCCTCTTTAATCTACTGTGAGAACAATAAAATACTCACACTGCTCTGCCCTATGAGGGGACCAACCAATCCTAGAACCGCAGTTATATCTGAACTACCTCCACCAGCTCCTTTCCCTTCGTCTTGGTCCGTTGGTGTTTCACTTTCCTGAAAATGCGTTCCTTCCATTAACTAATATTTGCCCAAATAGTTGTTCCTGTGAAACCTCTTCTTTACATCATTGTGCAAATTCCTGTGTTATCATGCTGGCTATTTTCTCAACTACGGAATTGTTTGTGAGTTGATTTTTTCGTCTTCATGACGCAACTCACTTCCGGCGCTGTAGGAGTTTCTTCAGTCGGTTCAGCATCTACTTCGTTCTCCTCCTACAACCAATGGAGCTGTTGGTTTGTGTCCATTTGCGCTATTTTGCTATACCTACATATTTATATTTTATTATGTGATGTGCTTTCACTACGGGCATCAGTGGCTTGATACGCTAATATCATCTTACCGGCTCAACTTGTCGTTGTATCCTTCCTTTGCCAATCGACTGGAATACATCTTCATCTAGGATAGTTGGATTATGAACTCTTGTTTCAATATCCAGACCTCCCTGTAAAACAAATTTCTCCCCCATTACGACTACATCATGTGATCGTATAATCCTGTGGTACACCGATATTAAACATATCTGTTGCAGCACGTGGCTTGTATTAATGAAGAAATATACCCAAATTCAGTTCGCCTTCGTCAGTGAGCTTTCTCCCCTAAAAGGTAGCGTACCTACTTGATTCTCCTCGTTGATAGTCTTCTCCCATAGTCTTGTTCATAATATCCCCAGCTTCTCACCAGAATATTGTTGACTCCGTGATAAGTTAGTCGTAGTTAATTATCAAGAAACTTACACCACTGCTTCCACTACTGCTCCCACTAAGTGGTCCTATGAGTTCAACTATGGAATTCAAGTCCGAACTCCCGCCACTCCCTCCCCCTTCTCCTTCGTTGTCACCGCCTCCCTGATCACAATCCAAAATTCTTTGAAACTGCCATCATCATCTTCGTAGAATTATTTGAACGTACTCGTAACAGGATAAGTGCAGTAAAAATTTTAAAACTCATTTGGAAACATTCAGATTGATCGAAAGGTGAAATTTAATTTCTCTAATAATTATGTAGAGTTTTGTTTAACCTCAATTTGATACAGTAAAGTTGTACTCTTATCTTGATGCGGATAATTTGAGAACTGATTCCGACTCTGACTGATGATGATTTCGTATAGGTACTTAACTCTCCATTTTGCCGTGCCACCTAAGCATGATGATTTCATGTAACTCTCTGTTACAGAATTTACAAAAATGGTTGGGCTATCGAGACAAGAGACTACTTAACTCGATGTTATTCGCTAAAACTCTATAGGTACCTAGTAGTTCCGAGTAGTTTCATACCTACCACTTGCAGTATTATTATTTTTTTTCTTCAATTTTCACTGCACTTAGTCCTTAGTAAAACTTTTACTTACGCTGAGAGAACCACTCAAAGGGCCGATCAATTCGACGATGGAACCAGAATCAGAGCTTCCCCCACCCCCACCTCCTCCTTCCTCGTCATCATCGTTGCCTCCTCCCTTTGATAAGATTGAGCAAGTAGACAAAAAATGTTCATTATTTATTGGATAATTTCATTGATCAAAAATTATTATTATTATTATTTTCACCAAGCCTGGCCAGAAAAGGACTTTTCACCACAACAATCAAACCTAATTCATGCTTTGAACTTTATAAAATGACTTATTGAATTTTATAACTGCATTATTTCATCTCAACACCGAATCTGTTAATACCTAATCATTTTCATTGTTCAAGTTAGTCCTATGTACTGGTTAGTTCATGTTTTCTCATAAAACCTCCATAGGTAGGCACCTACTCGGCTTTTGAAAGTTAAGTTGAAGTTAATAGAATCTTCTAAGGGTTGTTGAGAATCGATAATTTAGAAGTCGTTATTTTCCTGACGTTTCGGCCGTTTATTCAGCCATTTTCAAGGGATAGTTGTGAGTTGTACAGGCACAGAGTTTACATGAACACTTTTTTTTTAATGGTTCGTGTCTGAAAGGCAACGAGGAAAACTTTCAGAAACGAACCAGTCAACATCGATCCCATACAAAAAAGTGTTCATGTAAACTCTGTACCTGTACAACTACAACTATCCCTTGAAAGTGGCTGAATGAACGGCCGAAACGTCGGGAAAATAACGACTTCTCAATGACCGATCCTCAACAACCCTCAGAATATTCATTCTACGGTCGATAACCAGGATATCAATCCTCCACATGTTAATAGAATATATATTTGTAGATATTTATAGATGTTAAGGAGTGTATAAAGTGTACGGTTAGATTGTTATAGGAGGGAAAATAGTATGATTATAAGTTTCAAGATAATTTGTGAACTAAGAGTATTATTTTTTATGTAGAGCAATATGACCACTTCTTTGGGATGTTATACCTACTTCGTGGTAAAGCTGTTGCTCTTTTGCCAGGCTTGATAAGTGCTTTTTTCGGTTAGTTGAATATTATTGATCAGTGTCCATTCGTGAGATGCTTTTACGGTTATATCGGTCATCCGAAATTCGAATAACTGGGGTAAATAAATTCGTTCACTCACCCCGGATGACGAGCCTATCACTGGGCCGACCAAAGCCAAAAGCGCCTGAATATCACTACCTCCCCCTCCCCCTCCTCCTTCGTCGTCTTCGTCTTCACCCCCACCGCCTCCCTGCGAGCCCGGAGCAGTCAAAAGTCACTAGTAGTTACTGTTCCAATTTAAATCGCAGTGGCTTATGTACTGTCCAAAATGTTTTATATTTAGGCAAATTATAAGTACCTACTTACATACAGCTAAATACTCGTATAAGGAGAAAATGGACAGGTACTACAAGGCCGAACGGAAAAGTGAACTCTGGGTTGGTGTTTTATTTCGATAACAGTATAGTTTAGAATAAATTCCAAATCGATGATTAATTCAAATTAATGATCCAAGGGGCCAAGGAACGGATGAAATTCTTCCCATTTTTCTCAGCCAATTTTTGGCCGATTTTGATGCGATTTGCGGCAGTCTTCTTGTTATTCAATTCTCTAGGAGCATCAGCTATGTATAATTTCAATTTTGTAATTTTAAAAATTTTTTCGTCCTTTTTTAAAATTAAAATAGGCATAACCGTGGCACCTCATCCCCTTAGAGAATGATAAAATAGGAAGAATGCCGCCTACCGCATCAAAATCCGTTGAAAATTGGCTGAAAAAATGGGAAAAACTGAGCTACGCTAAATGGTTAGGGGAGGGGGAGGTTATCCGTTTTTTAAACTTAATCATCCTAAGTAGTAAAAATGTTGTAGTAAGAATTATTATAAACTCTTCGGTAGCCGAGATTAATGTATTATTGAGGAAATTTTGGGCTCCGTCCCTTGCCCCCTGAAGCCAGGTAGTTAGTACCTATCTATGTACTTATTACCTGAAGGTATAGTTAGCAGTAGATAGGTAGCATGGTGAATAGGGTTCCTGCTGGATTACTTCTTTAAATTTATGGTATGGTGGAGTTTGTACACAAATGTGGTAAAACTAAAATGTTTGGGGAGGCAAGTATTGTTTCTGTACAAAGCTTTCAAAATTGTTCAACAAGTTGTTGTAAGAAGGAACCGGAGTTAATGAAAAAACTATACAATTTTCAAGAAAATAATGAGTTACAAAGTTAAATCGATTTCGACGGTTAGGCCATCATCAGTCACAAATAAGAACTTCCTATTTGTTGTTGTTCTTATTTGTTACTGATAATGGCCTAACCGTCGAAATCGATTTAACTTTGTAACCCATTATTTTCATGGAAATTGAAAATGATTTTCATTAACTCGGTTTTCTTCTTATTGGGGTTTCCATAACTTCGTCGCGAGTGATTTAGTTTGTATAAGTTGTTGTTGTTTTCCAAATTAACCTTTTTTATCCTGTGACGTACTTTGTACAAACAATGGTTCATAGCCTAATTATGAGAAGAAGAGATATTTTTTACAAGATATTAATTACTGTCATAAGATAATCTACTTTCATCTACTTACCTATGGTATCGCTAGGTACATTATTTGTCCTTTATATACATTGCATACGAATGTACAAGAATCTAGAAGTACTGAGGTATTTCTCAGTTACTATACTGCAAAAAGTTGCTACCTTCTATCATACGGCAATATTGAGAATCTTGCCATACAAACATGGTATTTTCAGTAGGTATGGTACCTGTCGTTAGGATAAGTTACCTAAAGGTTAGTAAAGTACAAGTTTATATACTCACGCTAAGGGCTCCTGAAATAGGTCCTATGAGAGCCAAAAGGGCGCTCAAGTCAGATCCTCCTCCGTCTCCTTCTTCGCCGTCTCCTCCTCCCTGGTGGAATTAGGGATTTGCAGCAACGTGAAGCAAAGCAGCGGGAAAGAGAAGTCAAGCAAGCGTAGCAAACAAAGCAAAGCATAATTCAAAATTATATCACCTACTTACAGTCCTACTTAATGAGATCATCCTCTAATTAACGGAGAAAAGTTGAAAAAGCTGTGTCCTCATATGATCAAATTATGTGAATTTTGTGAAATAAGAAGTGTTGCATCATGAGTTATTAGTTATTGTCGTTAGTAGTTA
>JAEMON010000013.1:17403321-17417944 GCA_030264115.1 Lygus lineolaris
CAATCTTGAAGTTGTAGGGCAAAAATATGTATCTTTTTGATTTGAATGAGTACATTTCAGATCTCGAATCGGTCCAAGCGCTGATTAAGTCCAAAGGAGCTATAAGGAGGTAATCCAGAGTTAATCTCAAGAACTGATGGGGAAGCTGACTGATTGTGGAGAACGTTGTCAAGATGTTACGTGTAGCGGGAAGGGATTAGCGGGGGAGTCACGAATCGAGCATAGCGAAGTGCATAACCTCAATCTGCTGTGCCAGTTTCACGCTGGAAAACTACACGTCGACACCTTCGCGGACCAAGAAATTGTCTTTTTGTCTTCAACTAGGAAGTAGAGGTAGGTATACATAGGCTAAAGTGACTTAAGACAAACTGGAATGTCTCGATTGAGCAGGAATTGAGACATAAAAGAGCAAGGTAATCACTAATTATCATACCAAAATCCGGAACTTTCCTCATTTGTTTGATGTCCTAGATCATATGAGTCTCTGATGACAATCTTATAGCAATAATAATTATTTAAAATATAAAAGTTCCATTCTTGAAGCCTGAGTTGATGAGCGAATTTTCAAAGAATAATTTTAATCGATTTTGTGGGTGATTCTTATATAAAATTTCACGCTGATTCCGAATATACCATAATATTATGTTCCTATGTTAACGATGGTAATTTACACCAAACACCTCAAAAAACACGTTTTTTGGCGATTTTCGATTCTAAATTGTCAAAATTTGACCCCAAAAGTACTCCAAAAATGCTGGCCAACGAATTCATCCTTTCTTTTGATATTATTGACATTTTAAAATTTGTTTGGATTTTTTATCTCGATCCCTCAGGCAGATTTCGTCTGGAGTGACTGGCATATATATATATATAAATGTTAAATTTCAGGAATCGTTTTAGAATGGTCTTAAACAGATTTCCACGAAGAAACTTTTCAAAAATTTGCATTACTAAAATTTACCCATCGCAATAGCTTAATTTTCTTCGAAAATTCGCTAAAAGGGCCTGTCCCCGGAAGGAAGATCTGTACAATTGAGTGTTGTTTGGAGGCCTTTTGTTGATTGAAATTGATTTATTATTATTTACGAACAGGTGATATATGCGTGTTTGTGTACTCATATACCTATGGTGAATTTTGCATTACCTATTGCATCACACGTTCTTATAATGAATGCTATAATGTCGTATTAGCAAGATAAAAAACTACATACCTACCTAATGATGATTCCCCTAATCAGCGACTTTTACGACTCTCTGACAACCCCGATCTAACTAGGTATTTCTAAGTTTTAGACCCGAGGATGATGATTGGGTGTAGGTTTCTTTCTTGAAAGACCCGACTAATTTATGCCCTTTCGCACCGGAGTCAAGTCTCCACTTAGGGAAGAGAACCAGCTGAAATAGTATATTCAAAAGGCCCTTAGCCAGATTTAACACTACCTTCTCTCTTGTGGGTTGCAACACGAAAGAGTCAACGACCACAAGATGGTTATTTCTTCCAGGTATTCTTATTTTATATGGATGTCAGTGCAGTTGCGGCTGTTGTGGAACAGATAATTTATGTAGGCACCTACCTATATAGTCTTAATTTGAAAATATTGGGAAAGTTGCAAATTTTTGGGGAACCATCAAACTACCACAACCAACTAGGAACACTTGTAGGTACTCAAGAGCCTACAAACAAAATAAAACTTGATCAGAATAAGACCCATATAAGGGCCAGAATAAGGGCCAGTTTCACCAAAAAACCTTAACCGTGGTTAAAATTAACGATTAATTAATTAAAATTCGGATTAAAATTGACGATTGTAGATTTCAAATGATTTTTTCTGGAGCAACTCAATCAGGACTTGTAATGCTGCTGAATGAGTTCCCTTAGGATAAGTTTTCTTTCAATTTCAGAGATACCTATCTTAAACAATGTAGGTTGGTACCTATAAACACAATATACAGGGTGATTCAAAAAGAATACCACATCTTTGAAAATGGATAACTTGGCAATGAAGAAGCAGAGAGCGCTACGCTATGTGTCGTGGTTTAAAGGACATTCTGAAGTTTTTTTTGGTTGCTCAGAGATGTCGCTATGAGCAACCAAACAACTTTTTTTTATGTACAAACAAAAAATGAATCTGTTTGTTTGTTGTGAAGATGGAACACGCGGGCAACAAATTGACCATAACATGGTTGGGAATCACTGATATTTACGATCGTGTTGCTGATTAATTTCTGGTTTATGGTCAGCAACACGATAGCGAATTTCCACAAGTGATTCACAACTATGTTAAGGTCAATTTGTTGCCCGCGTGTTGCCATCTTCACAACAAACAAACAGATTCATTTTTTGTTTGTTCATTAAAAAAAAAAATTGTTTGGTTGCTCATAGCGACATCTCTGAGCAACCAAAAAAAACTTCAGAATGTCCTTCAAACCACGACACATAGCGTAGCGCTCTCTGGTTCTTCATTGCCAAGTTGTCCATTTTCAAAGATGTGGTATTCTTTTTGAATCACCCTGTATATCCTAAATTGCATCAAAATACATAACTTACACGCGTGTATTCATATGCAATTTAGGATCTAGAATGTCTATCACACTTGAAAACTTGAATGTAAAGTTTGGATCACAATATTGTATTAATGCAATATTGTAATCATTAATCAGATATCCTTGTTCCTGAATTCTAATGAAATAAATATTATAATTAGCTGTTATTTTGTCAATTCGTCGTGTTTCTGTAGACAGCGGGGGCAGTTCGTGAAAGACGATGAAGGGCGTCCGCATTACGAAATGCCCCAGTAAAGCCAGTGCCGAGGTGAGCAAGCGACGCGGCCGTTTCTCAGTAAAAATGAAGCGGAAAATATAAACGAAAAAGTTTCACCCCTATATGACTAAAACGAGCATATTTTCAAAAATCGACCACTCCTAATAAGTAGTCTTAAGTTGGTAGGTACTTAACCATTTTTAATTTGACCCCTGAGAATGCGGAATTGCTTGGAATAATTCATCCATTCTTGTAATATAGGTACCTACATATTATTGAAATAAGTTCAATTATTTCATGTTATTCAATAATTTAAAATAAGAAGTTCGATCATTTCAAATAAGTTCAATAATTCCCAATAAGTTCAATAATTTCATATCATTGAAATAAGTTCAATAACTTTATATTATTGAAAACAGTTCAATTATTGAGATAAGTTCAATTATTCCACATTATTCAATAAGTTCAATAATTTCAAATAAGTTCAATAATTGCATATTATTTAAATAAGTTCAATTATTGAACAAAACCTTCGAAAACCTGCCAAAAAACACTCTCTGCGATAATATGACGAATTGAGAATGGCTAGGCAGTAAAAAAATTAAAAATTTTACATTGAAGTTTTTTCTATGATTTTTCGCACTTCCATCGCACCTTGGTACTTTATTCAGTATCGCATAACACAAAGCGTTTACTGTTTCTAGCAAACAGCACTTTATTCATTTTTTCAAATGTTTCAGGGATAAACAGTTTTCGCAATTTTCCTCGTATTTCTCCGAAACGGATATAATACCTACGTTTTGGAAACAAGCTCCTCAATTTAATTTGTAAACGGACCCAAAATATCAAACAAAGGAAAGTAAAGGTCATCTACTAATACTATAAAAAATGGGAATTGTTAAATGGAGTCGAAAATAGAGTTTAGATCAGGTATAGCATGTTATGGGGTGGGGGGGAGGGGGGGGGGGGGGGGGGGGGGGGGGGGGGGGGGGGGGGGGGTTAGTAGGTATTAGCGAACTTTCGAAGAAAAGTCAACTATCGCAATAACTTCAAAATTTTAAAAATTTTCTTGGTGGAAATCCGTTTCAGTCCATTCTAAAACGATTCCTAAAGTTTAACACTTTTTGTCCGTAGGTATGTATACGTATATATTTTTATACTCGACAACCCCTGAGCATAAGTTAAACATAACTGCTTCACACTATATTTTTATATGTATACGTGTCACTCCAGACAGTATCAGACCCTGGAATCGTTCTAAAAAAAAAAAAAAAAAATCTAATTGTCAATAATATCAAAAGAAAGGATGAGTTCGTTGGCCAGGACTTTCGAAGTACGCCAAGGAGTCAAAATTTGAAAAATAATGGTCAACAAACGTTTATTTTGAGGTTTTTCGTGTGAATTACCATCCTGCACAAAAAAGAAAAAAAATGGTTAGTATATTCGGATTAAACGCAAAATTTCTTACGAGAATCACCCACCGAATCGGCTAAAATGATTCTTTAAAAATTTGCTCGTTAAATCATGCTGCATGACTGGAACTTTTTGGTTAGTCATTTTCAACACCTAAATGAATCTTTGGGATTGAGCATAATAATCAGTCCCCTCTAAAATTTGAGTATTCATTATTTATATCAATCCTTATCAAGGATCATACAGTATAGATATTTCCGTGGTACCTACCTATTACAGTGGAATAGGGGCTATTGCTACGGCCTTGTTAGAGTCAGTATCTGACTGGAATCACGGACGTCTGATTTCATTGAATCCAGAACAACAGGAAAGAAAGTTCGTGGATAGGTAGGTAGGTACATCGGCCGAGGATCCGGCGATCCTCTTATCTCCCGCTCATCGACGCGTCTGTCCCACGTCAGTGAATTCTTTGCCCATTCTTAACCAACAACAAGGAAATTCGATACGCCCGAGAGTTACAAGCGGTTATAAACTCCGTCAATTCGAATATATTTTATACTCGTGCCTCACTAACAGGTGTTAGGTACCTACTTACGTATTTATATTACCTAGGTAATTAATATTATTATTAATTATTAAGACAATGTGTAAAGTATGTCTGTCTGTAGCTACATTAGTTAATGAAATGGTTAAAATGCTATTTTAGATCTGTCAGACTTGGGCAAAAAGTAATTACAATTACTAATTATAATTACGTAATTAGAACAGTAATTGCAATTACCAATTACTTGAGTAATTAGTAGTTGAAACTGAGCAATTACTTTTTACAACTACGTAATTGGTAGTTGTAATTACTTGTAATTGTAACTACTCTTGGGGTTGGTAATTAAAATTACTAACTACCAATTACCTCCCAAAAATAAAAAAATTGCAGAACGTAAGGCCAATCCTTTGAGTCGGTTCTTAATGTGTGATGATTTCAAAACAGGTTAACAGGATTTGACCAGTTATGCTCATGAGGAACATTCTCCCCTAAATAGTGATTTACCCCTCGAACCGTCCTTGTTATGGCCGTAATTCCATTAAAATCTGCAACAGTTGAAACACTCCAAAACGTAGATAATTAATTGCTGAAGAATTCATCAATTACTTCGGTAGTAAGTTCCTGACACTCCAAATGTAATTAATTACTTTAAAAGTAATTAGTTACTCGAATTACAGTAACTGGTAATTGAAAAAAGTAATTAATTACCACAAATAATTAATTACTAAAAAAAGTAATTGCTCCAATTTCAATTACTAATTGGCAAAAAGTAATTGCTTTTCCTCCAATTACCAATTACAGTAGTTGGTAATTGAACTACAATTACCAACTAATGTAAATGGTAATTAAAAAGTAATTAATTACCAAAAGTGATTAATTATCCCGCACAACTCTGAGATCTGTCTGTCCGTCTGATTGTTCCTTTTTCACGTGATCTTTGGATAAGTCCAATTCAAATAACTAGGCTGTCTGAAATTTTCAAAATCCAACGCAGAAGGGAGTTTTGGGGGAAGCTATAATCCATGGTTTTCACCTTCTTGTCCCCCTATCAGATTCAACTATGTGAAACTGGGAGATACCTTCAAATCAGTCCAACCCAGATGATAGACCCTTGAAAGAAAACAAAATATTGCATTTTTTTAATTAAATTTTAAATTTGGTATTTTTTTTCTCAATTTCAGTTTATATATAATTTGATTAATTACGTATGAAGAAAAAATCCTCAAATGAATTCAGATTTCTTTTGAGGAAGGACAAATGAATACAAGCCAGGATAATAATTGGAACACATTGAAAAATCCCAGGGTCTGCGGACCTCAAGTTCGAGGATTTTGGGAGAGGGGCAAATCTGAGGTTCCCAGTTATCAGTCCTTGCGCCATCTTAACTGCTTGAAAACGAGGAAATATTTCCGAATTAGTCGTAATTTTTAATGTTTGACTCTTGAACGGTTGTCTAGCTTTGAGCCAGTGAGTTTTGGGGGAAGGGAGTGTAAACAGATTTTTGTGTGTTTCAGGATGTTCAGAAATGTGGAAATCGGTCGTTATTACATCAATATACAGTGAAGTTTGTGTAACAAGAGTGGTAAAACGAAAACATAAGGCCTCGGCCGAATGTCCGGCAGCCGAGCAAAAAAGTCGAGAAACTTTGAAAAATCATCAAAAATTGTGGATAAGTACTGTGTCTTCTACTTCTATCTATTAATTTAAATTTAAACGATTTTGATTTCAATTCATAAAGTCTTATTGAAGTCGTAAGTTTGAAATTGAAAAGTCCGATTTGTTGGAAAGACAATTTATTTAGACGATAAAAAGCGATACAATTCAATAGGTAAGTATAAACAAATCTGTTATCTACCGATTCCGTCCATTACTACCTCCCTTTTATCGTTCTGATGGGCCTTCTAAAGTAAAAATGGGAGAAAAGATAGGTAAATATCATTATTTACAGCGAAGTAGCGGGATGTAACAGTGATTCACGGTCACATCCATTCAGAAGAGATAGTTACCGTTGTATGTCTTTTCTATGGGCATCAGTTAGAAAACGGGAGATGTCGGAGGGGTGGCGAAGGCCGCCAAAGGTCGTCCGGTAGGTGTGGTGACGTAATGGCCGGCCAACGACTGACCCAGTGCGTCTCACGCACCGTATTGCAGCTTATTCGAGAATGCAGATCAGTGGCAATCAAATTTAAACAAGTCCCTCTCTTTCCATATGAACCAATAAGCGAATTCGCAAATACCGACAACTTGAACTGCAAATTTTATCCGATTGTTACATCCGAATGTTTGACCAAAATGAGCTGTCCGAATTTACCAACTACTGCTCCCTCAACTAAACAGGTAGAGTAGGTACTTTTTAAACGTATTTCATTCTTAAACATAGACATTAGACCGATCAATAGTGCTTTGGCCCAATTGTAACTGTGTATCCCTCCAATTATAGGGTTTTCGGAAAAATTACCTACAACGGCTTCAACTTCTGGATCGTTCAAATTTGGAGGGTAGTTGGGGCTTGGCAAATGATTCCCTATTTCATCCCAACCGGATCAGTGATAGGTAAACAATTCGTATGCGAAAACATGAAAAATGTCAATTTAATAGGGGAATATGTTTGTTGTTCAAAACAGTAGTTACCTACTCACTATACTAGGATTTTTATATACCTTACAATGATCTTGTTATTGATACGACGAAGCTATATGCCACGCCAATAAAATTGTGAGGAAGGAGGCTATATATGATTACCAAAATTAAACGGTGTTGAACTGAGCAGATCGCTCGATTTTTTCGTATTTTTGACCTTAAGTTACAAGAACAAGTAAATTCAAATTTGAGGATACCGCTGAAAAAAACCTTAAATTTCCTATCTCCCTAGTGCATTAAAGAATCTTTTACAGTAGATTCAGTGGGCCCGAAGTTTGACTAAAATGAGAGTTTTCTCAAATTTTCAAAATCGCTATTTTTTCAAACTATACTCTCCGATAAAATAGGCGAATTCACTTCCACGTTGCAGGAAAAACTTTCTCAGAATCTCAGATTTTCAAAAGGGTGGTTAGTTTTCATTTTACTGTAGGAATTATGGGAGAAAATCAAGTTTGCAAAAAAAATCGGGTTTTTCGAGTAACTAGTGTTTGGGTGTTTACTACGACTCGACCATGACTAGAAGGGTTTGGTATCGTTTTCGACGTAATTTTTCACGCTGAATCGAATGGCGACACTACAGATTCATTCTGACTGTTGAAAAATTGATTTTTCAAGGAAAATAGTGGATTTTGGTCATACCAGCACATCCAACTCGTATTTTGCCCATCAATCAGCAAAAAATGTCAGAAAATTCACTATTTTTCTCTTAAATATCAATTTTTCAACAGTCATGATGAATCGGAGTGTCACCATTCGATTCAGCATGAAAAATTACGTCGAAAACGATACGAAACTCTTCTAGCCACGGTCGAGTCGTAAACATTCGATTTCCTCGGAAAAACTGACGTTTGTTTGCATTAAAACTTGAAATTCTCCCATAATTCCTACAGTAACATAAAAACTATTGAAAAGCTAATATTCTGAAAAAGTTTTTCCCCCCGTGCCCTGATTTTCCCCTCGACGGCTCTGGAAGGGGACGCTATACGTCGGTACTGCCCACCCAATTGGCAGACGTTTTGTAGTCTAAATTCTGTTCTTGTTCTTGATTCAATGTAGCTACCTGCGAGTGTTTTTTGAACGCATTTTTTAAAATTATAATTGGGACCGCTTGTCACTGACCCCTTGTCTGACCCCTTGTGACCCCTTGTCACTTAGACCGTAGTTGACCTATTGTGACATCTTCGAGCGCATTAAAAAGAATAGAATTGATCAACACAATTCTCGTTCATTCTAATCTGTAGGTAGAAAGGTATAGTAACTACTCACGATCCATTAATTTCCAGTGAGTCGCCGAACTTTCCTTGACTCTTAGTCAATGGCACTTCGAACACTCCAGGGGAATGGTGAAAGAACCACACGAGCCACTGTTTTTTTTTTTTGTCCTTGGATCTCAACAAACACTTGTAGCAACACCGCAGAAGTATCAGGACTTCTCATATCTTGAAATCGCGTGACTCCCCCAGAAGTCTTAACGAGATGTTTGCTCATCAGTTGACAACGAAATCTGTGGCGCGGGCTACCTTGTTACGAGGCACTAAAACTTTTCCAATCAGCTGAACGGCTAACATTAGGTTTTCATTCTTCTGCATCAATTTTCTAGTCATTCATTCTTTTACAATCATCCTGCTAGCAGAATGTGGTTTTTCACCTAAGTAGGCATTTCGTGCTGTGTACCTAAGGTTTGCCCCAATTAGAGGAGAGTCCTTGTTAGGTCGTATATTTCATCTGACCTAATAAGGACCCACCACACCACGCTTGGAACAGACATCTACATGATATAGTATGCTCTTCTAGTACCTACGCTCTACTTTCCAACCCGTTTTTGTGAGAAAAAAAAACAAAGACAAAAAAAAAACATACTAGTCATCCATTAAATTCTGAAAGCCTAACCAATAACTTTCCCATAGAAATGGTATGTACCTATCACTCGGAATCTTGAAATATCTTACGATATTTTGTGTTATACTCCCCTCAAACTTCCTTCGCTTCGATATTTACTATTTTAAATTCTGTCCACAGACCTAGTGCGCAGAAAGACTGAAAGCTGCGAGTTCATCAAAGCACGCAAAATTGATTTTAAAACCAATATCAACCGAAATATCTAATGAACCGAAACTATCATGACAGTCTGTACCAAATCTGTAAAAATTTCAAGTCAATGGAAACAATATGGTTGCTAACAGTTAATAAACGTATGTTTATTGAATTCATGGTCAGGTCGATTCAAATCATAAGACCCTGAAACATTTCTGAACCAATTCGCTTAAAAAACAACGGTTTTTTGAATGAAAGCAATTTTATCATTTAATCAATCATTCAATCAATCACAGTAAAATGAACTAATCAATAATATAAACTAACAATACCATTGGAAAGCTGAGTTTCCGATGAAGTTTTTATGTGGATTGTCCAATAGAAAAGGTTGGTTCTTACGGTTTTGTGACAAGAAGAATCCAGACATTTGAATTTAGGTTGGGTTTTTGGCGATTTATTCACGACTGAGAAGTTCCAAGTATCTTGGCAAATGTAATTAAGGAAGTTCGCTTACCTACCGATTCAGCCTTTGATATGCGCGGTCAATGTCGGTCCACTAGTTAGAAGACAGAAGTTGAGAAATACAAAAGAGGGAAAAAAGGAGGAAGAGAAATAACCAACTTCCGGAGGATATGAAGACATAACTTTTAGTGACGAATTCACTGATTTGAGCCGTTCAGATTTCATTATGGAAAAGATCGTTGAATTTTGAATTAAAAACGTGATAATTTCATTTAAAAAAACAAAAACATTGGTTTCCCTGTTGATTTGCAGACATAGGTACGTGTTCGCATTGTTCTATTGGAAATTGACAAGCAAGATTGGACAATTGGCAAGCTTTTGCTAACTGATAATGAAGGGGTTGTCTGTTTCCACTGCATAAGACTGCATAAGAAATCAGTTTCTTTCGCTCCTGTTCATCCTGGGGTGATGAAATGCGGTATGCATCACCTGTGGGATCCTTGAATAAGGTTAGGAGGAAACTAAATCAGCTGGGTGAGAATATAGGTGAACTTCTCTCCTGTTCATCCTAGGGTGACGACAATTGGTATTAAGCTCTCTGGAGACACTTGAATAAGATTGAGACGAAATTGGATCAGCTGGATGAGCGAAAAATCTTAACTCGTTTCCAGTTCATCTCTTCATCCTTGCGTGATGAACAAAACAATAATTACTGACTCTTTAATCCATTTCCTTTTTCTAGGCTCAAAAAGTTGCTGTTTTACCAGTGAACTCTCTTTTTGCGTTTACTTGACCAACGTGTTCTTCCTAGGATGATGAAATGTGCACACGGGTATCTTCATCGATGTCGGGTATCGTCTTATCGGTTTTATATTAGGTTTAAATTTTCTTCTTCTTCTTGATCTAAATTCTGTCCGCGGAATTCTTTCCTTGTGGACGTAAATTATTTCCTCCTTCCCCAAAGTATTCCCTTCACCATTCCAGTCCAGTCTCGTCCATCCTGTCCATCAGCATAAATTTGTGTCTCAAATGACGGAAATCCACAAAAATTGAATTTTTCACCTCTTATGGTGCAGTCATGTATTATGATGTTCCTGAATAATTTTGCGTTTAACATCGAGTTTAATGTATTTTTTGAATAAATTTACCATTTAGCGTGAAAAAAGGCTTTCTTGACCGCCAAATGCCGAGGGGCGCCTTTGTCCAGGCGGATATTGCAATAGGCGCCTCTGAAACGCAAGGCTGGCTTCTCAGTTCTGCAAACACTGGAATTATAGCAACCCGTCCTTCACCCGGGCCGGGCAATGTGAGATGATCGAATTACAATAGTCTGAACATTGTTGGTTGATTCTTGATAGCCATGTGCACCACTTGGTATCCAAATACGCCAAGATATCCAAAAACATTAAAAATTGAGGGGAATAATCAGGGCCGTCGAGAGAAAATCCGGGCTCGGAGGCTTTCAGTAAAAAAGTGGGGTTTTAAGCGGTGTAAAAAAAGTTAAGAACACGAAATTGTTCATTTGTGGCCGTAATTTATTCGGAGGGGGGGGGGGGGGGGGGGGTTATTCGGGTTAAAATGATCGTTTGGTAGTTGTCGGGAGCGATGAAAGTTATGTATTCGTATATATTTCTGATCAAATGGGTATTTCAAATAGTCATGTATGGAGGTTTCGGGATTTATATTCAGGAAATCGTAAAGAGATCTTCTATGTGCAAATTTGTTTGAACAGCAGTTCAAAATATGGTCTACGTCAGCGATCTGCTCAGTTGAACAGTGTGTGCAGAATGGGGGGTTTATGGTAGGTAATTTTGAGGTATGTTGCTGCTTATGCTTAGATGATTGGCCCCCCAAGAAGGCCTTATAATTTACGAATTTATTTGTTAAAATGATTTATTATTATTATTATTTTTTACATTATTATTTCTTTAATTTTATTATTATCCTTTTTTTTCTTTAAATCCCCCCCCCCCCCCCCCCCCCCCCAAGAAGGCCGGGCCCCGGGGAAATGTCCCCAGTTCCCCCCTCTCTCGACAGGGCTGATAATAATATGATGGGGGTTCAAAAACTATGGCCGCCTTGATGAGACGAATCGATGGTGGGTGGTCTTTGGTTTACACTAGGCAGAATGAACAAATTTTAAATGATGTCTATGTACCTAATCTATCTCTTTCGAATGGATCAGACTGTCTGTCAATTCCAACCAAGACCATTTAATATAGGTACCGCAGAACTACTGCGTAACCATGATCAACTTCATATTATATTACCTACGTTCCTATTATTCTTCCTCTTTAATGTAATTATATTAAGTTACGCAAGGAGGGACTATTAAATGTCCTATGTAACCCAATTTAAAATAAACGTTTATTATTATTATTATTACGGGTCCTTGTTAAGTGCTATATTTTATCTGTGCAGAACCTGCTGAGCACATTGATAATGATAAGAATATCAAGAATATGAGCTAAATGTGGGCAGAAGGATTCTACGCAGATAAAATATACGACCTAAATAACGACACATCGTTCTGGGAACAGAGCTCTTATCTGAAACGTGCGCATAGTTTTAGCACTTTTTGATCTTCCCTCTAAAACGGTTCGTGGATTTTTAATTAAATCCATGTAAATCACTATTTTTATCGGTACCTACAAGTGGCGATATCCAGTAGTTTAATTTAATTAATTAACAGATAAACACCTTTAGGAAAAAGACTCTCTCAGTTCTACACTTGTAAGGAAATTACGTACCTACCCACTCACAAATATGAAAAGCTCCGCCCCAGATGTATTATTTTGAGTAGGCATTATTATCATGTTTGCATGGTAAATGTTTAAAAAGGTAGGTATATCTCTCTATATATATTATGTGACACGTTCTCCTTAATTTGTGGAACTCCATAATAACTGGGATTAGAAATTGATAGACTTAGTTCAAACTTTGTATAGTTGTATGGCATTGTAGGTATATAGTTCCAACAAAGTTATTAGTCTACCAATTTCTAATCCCAGTTAAGTACATCAATTTATTTTGTGTTTCAGGCTACTAACGCCTAGGTACAAAATTTGATTATAATAGTTATTTTGATTCAAACTAAGAATGCGCGAGTGGTGATTTTGTCGCGGTGCCAGCTGACACTGACCTACACCGACCTGCGATGCGCCCAGCGCTGGTTGGGAAATCCATCCGTCAAGTTGGCTCATTTCACACATCCACGGTGTTTAAATAAATTCCCAGAGTGTCTGCTGTTTCTAGAAAGTTATTCACGAACAATAAAATAACATTCCGTCGGAGGAACTTCTCTGTCATATTTGGAATTGGTTTAGATTTCGGTTCATAAATCAACATTCCTATTAACATCAATAGATTAATCATTTTCAAAACTTATGTACATATGAATATGTTCCAAAATTCTGGTTGTCTCTTGTCTGTGTGTTTGTTTGTCTGCTAGTCTGTCTGTCTGTTAAATTTGGGTTTACGTGAACCCCTTTTAGATCATCACAAGTGATCAAATAAAGATTTTCCCCCTAATTGCAAGCAAATCAACAAGCAAAAGAATATGGGGTGTGTTCAAGTTATTGTGTTCAAACTTCGAGGATAAATTCTTCAAAAGAGTTCCTCTTGGACATTTCTAAACCCCTTGTTTTCGGAGTATTTTCACTTTTAGATTTTTTGTGAGTTTGAAAACGTAATTAAGTTCTTTCCGAGGATGTGGAAATAATGGTTTAAAGTGCCACCAAAAGTTAGAAGTTAGTTGTAGAAATCGATAAAATAGCAATTCATTCCACTCCCCATATGTAGCTTTCGGACATTGGATTGGATCTCATCTTCTTTCAAATTTGCCGCTCTTTCCAAAGGTAGATATAATATGAAGGGTGCTGGTGAAAAACTTCAGTCCACTTTTCCCTTAAAATGAGCTTGAGGTGCCATCTAGTAATACTTTGAGAGTACTATGTTTGAGATTTTAACAATAATTTTTGGGTGTTTTTTTCAAGTAGTTGAACTATGTTACGAGTAGGGAAACTTTGAATTTTATTTTATCAAAATTAGAAATATATTTATTTTTAATTTCACACATTCTTTAAATTGAGGAACATCAAGGTTATCTGGTTATTTTAAGGTTCTAAGGTCACTAGAACACGAAAATATCTTAAAATTCCGGAAACATGATGTTGAAAAATTCTAGGAGGAAGTTTTGTTGCAAATTACTTGAAGTATTGATCCTAAAAGTTTTGTCAAAAAGAACTTGGACACCCTGGACACCCGTCTGGAACGATTACTGATGTTTATTATTTTCAATTTTCAATAATAAAACATCGCTCTCATTCAAGAAAAATAGAAATAGTCTCGAACTAAAGTTTGAAAAATTGTGGTAAAAGATCCAGAAATTGACCACAGATCTGACAGTCAGACCGACAGATACGTCCAAATTGGTTACAAAACTCGCAAAATCAAATTTACTGTCAGTCCAAGGTGAATTGTACCTAAGTATGTGATTGTAACTGAAAAACTGGCTAAAGAAGGAAATGGAACCCGATTTTTCAAATTAAATCTGTTTGTTTACATGTAAGTAATGTAATGGGGAACTTGCATGGGTAGGAATTTTGAATTTTGAACCTCTGATTCAGCGCCCTTCAGAACCCCCTGGTGCCAATATTCAGCTTGAAATTACGGCTGGTTTGCCCAGAAAATGGGTTGAAAGGAACCGCGTGACGTCATTTAGGCTAAAATTACAAGAACCATTTTCGGTAAGTTTCAATCGTCGGATA
>JAEMON010000013.1:17426363-17447945 GCA_030264115.1 Lygus lineolaris
CAAAAAATGGGAGCGTGGGGCTTCGGCCGTGGCGAGTGATACATAACACCAAATGCGAGCCAGAATTTGGACTTTATTCTACTTCTTGCAAGTACATTTTAGTTGAGGAAGTAAAGTAGTGAACCTCTCCCGAATTTACAATTTACATAGTCGAGGAAACTGGGGGTCACCATTAAAGTTCGGTACGTCAATAACAGTAGTTATCGTAAAACTGTGTTTTAATTATTTTATTGGATAGGTAATGCATTTTAGTATCATAATATATGCATATCTATCTGTATCTTAAAAGGTTCACAAAATTACAGTTTCACCTCGTAATGCACTAAATGGAAATTTCACAGAACCTACCTACCTTTTAATAACTCATTGAGTAAAAATTGTGTAGATATTGTACATTTTGGAGTAAAAAATCGCTTCCTTATTATAACGTCACACTTTCAGCTCTGCCATTCTTCTTCTTCTACTCTTGTTTCAATTTTACTCACTCTACGCTTTGAGAGGTACCTATTTTAATGGTTTTCTAAATTCTAAGTAAGCTTTATTTTAGTTTGAAAGGATTCTGTAGTTCTTGAGTACTGACTATTTTTGTAATGTTTGTTTCTTCTTTCCCCTTTTCTATTTTATTCCCTTGGACTTTCATTGAAATCTTCATTTATTACTTCAGTGCTTATCAATTGAGGATGGAGATATTTCGCAGTCGTTTGGCGGTAAAGACGCTTTTCCGAAAACCAAAAGCTCGTATCTCACAATCAGTCAATCTCCGAACGGACAGCCACTTTGCATCGACGTCGTCCACCCGCTAATGGTAGGAAAGCCTTGATCCTCTCGAATGATTCCTGCTCATTCATCAGAAGGTTGAGCAAAACTGAGAAGTTGCCCAACTTCGACTACCTATCGAAGGACGACAGTTCTCTGTTTAGAGTCTCGTATTCACTGCGATCTCTGATCAATTCAGGGTGACCAGACGTCCGGATTTTTACTTTCCTCAGCCCACCTGAAGGTGAAAGGAAAGTATTGCGATCTGCAGAAAATCCAATTTTTTCTAATCAAAACCACTTAGAGGATATTCCGGACATTCAATACTACTCCTTTTTATATTATATAAAAATAGGTAAAACAACTTCAATTACCTCCGGGGGAAATTCCTCTCGGGGCTTTATAAACGAAATTACAGCCAAATTGTGGTAGTAGTTTTATTATAGTTTCTGACGTTATTTAAGCCTATTTCCCTGATTTTCACTCTAAGGATTTTAATTAACTTTGAAGTAATTGATTACTCTTCTCATATGTCCTAACAGGTATCCAATAGGCACCTCCTAAATTCAGGAGAATGCCCTTAGAAGCGATATTAACAAAATAACTTCAATACTACCGTACTACAATTAAGTATGAAATGAAAAAGGTATTAATTATGTATGAAATAAAACTACAATTAATTATGAAATAAAAAAGTTATTAATTATGTATCTTGAATCGGGGAGGTCCGATGCGTCCATGCGTCATGGCCCTAAATATCCAGGGCACAATATCGATACTGTTTGAATCACTTTAATAATTCATGAACATTTTGTCACATAGTAAGTGGGTAGATTCTCTTTATATTATAAAACATTGGCCATGCCATGTAATGCATGGATTATTGTTTTTGATATGAATGTTGGTCTAAAACGTGCAATTTCTAGGTTTTTTTTTATGTTGGTGTAGCTAATTAGCAATAGGTATAGCTAAGATTATAGGTATAGCTATTATGTATAGGTAATATACCTAATAGCTATACCTATGATCTCTGATTATTATCCCCCTTCATTTTGCTACGAACATGTGGTTTAATAGAATAGTTCGAAATTTCATAAACATTTTGTTTTTCATATACATGTTTTTAGCCGTTGTTGTTTATTAGTTACCATGGACCAAAATGAAATTTGGTACGGTGTATAATTATCGTTTGGGGTGCAGTTGTGCATAGAATTTGGCGTGACTGACCGTCATCTCTAAGGGGTAGAAAATGGGGAGATCTAACCTTAAAATAATATTAATATTATTGAAAGGCTTATCAACCAAAAGTGTATTTGAATACACCTTGTCTTTAACGATTTTTAAAAAGCAGCAGGAAGTGTTTTTCACTACTCCAATGGTACCAATCGGCTCGTTAGGATCCCCTGCATAGGTTGGCAACATTGATCTCTTGTTGACTAGTGATTTCTCGCGCATTTTGCCACGATTTCTCATTCAATTCCTTGTTTTTGGTGTTACATAACAATTTCAAGAGCGGACGGGCATACTTTTTATCTGTTTTCCCAAGACGCAATGTGCCGTCGGATGAGGAAGAAAGTGAGGAGGAAGATGTGGATGGTATCAAATTGGATCGAAGAATCAACGAACTAAGTAAAATAAGATATTTTGTTGAGACTGTGTTTCCTAGTCAATTTGTGACTAATTACGATTTTTTCATGTCAATGTAACTTTTGTGCCTTAAAAAATTGGATTTATTATTAACAAAAACTTGTCTAAAGTTGAAATATTATAAAATGTAATTTATTGATCTCATGATTTATACCTCACTTTGTAATAATTATGAAGTTTTAATAACAGTAACAAGTTGTGTATATCTTCCATTACCATAAGAGCCCAAAGTTTATTCAAAAACTTCATTTACAAATTTGCACTTTTTGAACATTGAATTTTTTTTAGACATATTTTATTGTCATTTTCTTTCATTTCGAAGCATTTTGAGTTTAAATAGATGATAAAATTATAATTTGGATCCTTGAGTTCATTGGGGTTAAAAGCCTTCCAATTTTTAATATTATTGAAAGGCTTTTCCACTTACAATATTGGCTTTTTCAGTGTAGGTTCCTTCTGCTGCTGAGTTGAACACAGATCCAAAACAAACACCATTGCGGAAGAACGATGTTGATTACGGTGATATCGATTTCAGTGATTCAATTTCATAACACATCGGTTTCCAAAAAGTACAGAACATCAAAAAACACACATAGCATCTGTCAAACTTCCAAACCGACTACTCTTCGTTTCGTTGTTAAACACGAAAAGACAACATAACATGTGAACATATAAATAACTTGCGAACAAAAAAGTCATCATTGGGCCAGTGGAACCCTCCACGAGGGATTACTATTTTTGTTTTATTAAAATAAATATATTGCAAATATATATTTTTCGCTTATTGTAGAAGTGACAACGAGATTTCAAGTAGGATCGAAATCGACAATGTACAACTCCTGAGGTAACCCAGATTCTCTCTCAATCAGATCGCGGAAGCTCAACGCGGATTTTTGAGATCGGGAAACCCCGATTTCCAAATTACCTACAATTAGATACTACACTCAATAAGCGATTTGCTCGGTGATTTTTCGTCCTCGTGATCAGATATCAATGGGGGTTCCATATCTTCCTATTTTCCACAATAACCATTCGGACCAAACAGGAAACCATTCGAATTCAGGTACGACCAAACAGGAAATATAAGTTGCAGAAAACGAGACTAAATGATCAGAATTGGTCAAACGGAACTTTATAGGGAGGTACTCTTTTGTTTCTAGAAAATAAGGCAGTTAAACAGGGTAATTCATTTCTTGGTTCTTGATCATATTGATTTTGTTGTACACCAGTTGATGAGCGAATTTTCAAAGAATTATTTTAACCGATTTGGTGGATTTAACCGGTGGCTGATTCTTATAGGAAATTTCACGCTGATTCCGAACATATTAGAGTTCTTATGTACGAGTAGGTATAAGATAGAAATTTACACCAAAAACCTTTAAAAAAAACTTTTTTTTTTTTAGCGATTTTTGACTTTAAATTTTCAAAATTTGAACCCTTGGAGCACTCCAAAAATGCTGTCCAACGAATTCATCCTTTCTTTTGATATTATTGACATTTTGAAATTTTTTCGGATTCTTAGATCGATTCCTCAGTCAGGTATCGTCTGGAGACACCTATATAAATCTATACATTTATACCTATATATACATTTAAAAACGTGTTAAATTTCAGTTATCGTTTCAGAATGGTCTGAAACGGATTTCTATGAAGAAAATGTTCCAAAACTTGCATTATTTAAATTTGGAAGCCATTGCAATAGCTTCATTTTCTTCGAAAATTAACTAAAACATAGGAACAATCATGCTTCTACTAGCTTGCTAGGTTGTGAAGGTACCCATCATAATGCCAAACTGAAAAAAACTCCAATCAACTTTGTTTACCTCCGTACCAGTTAGTAGTTCCCTGAAGGATGTGGAAGGAAGGGAAAATAGGCAGGATGGGATGTGGTGTGATGTGTATTAAATTAATAGCATTCCGACGAGTGGTGAACGATCTTTTGTGGGGCGGAAAATGAGGAAGTTATTTTTCCCTAGCAACGAATGGTTGTACGTTGAAAGCATAAGAAATCGGTTGCGTAACGCATTTTCGGGTCGTTTTTGCCAGGTCGGTGCCCGTAAAAGCATGTTCCATGCTAAAATGTTTGGCACGTAGCTTCTTCGTGTGAATATCAATAAATAATCGACATTAATAAAATCGTAAGTAGGTGCTTATGTATGTTTGTACATTTATTAGAACGATGAAGTTTTGTTGTTCTCCTCCGTTTTATGCTAGTTGAAGGCGATTGGCACCTTCAACTCAACTTTTCTCTGTCCGTCTGTTATTTGTCCCATTTTTGAAATCAAAAACGTGTAGTTCAGTCCGCTCTCAGCATCCAAAACGCTGCTTGGAAGTGACTATTAGGTTTCTTTGTGCATTGCATTGTTATCCATGCAATGCATCGCTCGCAACCGGTTCTATGCGTGGTTTACTTTACTCCGTTGTGAGCACAGATAGATGACGATAGATCCATCCAGAAATTGAGAGCGAGGAAAAAATATCTGGTGAAAGGCCAACATTGCCTCCTATTAGATTTCCCTTGACCAGATTGCGACCGGAGGAGTTATAAATAATGGAGCTTGAGCAGTTTTTGCGCTCGAACGTTGATGGATGTTTGAGGAGTTATGTTCTTAAAATAATTTTGTGGAAGTATAGAAAATGCACGTTATTTTTTCTTCTAAAGATTGATGAACGTTCAGGCAGAAAAACGCAGTTAGTTTCACGAACCAAAAGGACAATCGTATTTTTCACTTATCATACATGATTGATTAAGAAATCAACACAAACATGATGAAAAATTATGCAGTTTTTCGTTATCACCTTTTTAGTGTTTATTGTATGTTTGTACCTGATGATGGGATGGAGTATTTCCGAAAAGCGCTTCGTAAAATAAAAACTGTCAATCTGAAGGTAACATTTTTTGAAAAAGGAAAACCAACTTGATCCCTCGTTGTAACAAGTCGACAACGATGTACATGCGTCCTACTTGATCTCAATAACCGGAAATCGTACATAAATTAATAATTATAAGCGTAATAATCATGCTTACTAATTGTCAAGTGTGTCCGTCTGTGTTTATTATTTAATCACGCCTGAACGACTAGACCGATCTTGATGGGTTTTTGTGTGCAAAATTATGGCAAAGTTCCTGTCCAAGGTCATAATTCGTGTCATCAAAACAATAAAACCCATCAAACTGGTATTTGTATAGGGTGGCAACAACACTAAATTAATCAATTCCTCCCCACCTTCATTTCCCTTCCCTCAACCTTCCCAAAATTCATCTCCGAGGCTGGTGGGCAATGGTTTGGCGGATTTCAGACACTCCTATGAGTACCTAATTGAAGAAAATGAAAATGAAAAGGAAAAGTTAGAATAGTCACTCAAGATTTAAAATAGACATGAAGTTCACGATCGTGCTTCCTCTCACCCCCGAAGGTTGGAAGCAATGTATTCGTGCTAGAATCAAAATAATAAATTCCTATAAAACCAAAATTTTCACTTGCTTGTTGCGTTTCAAAGCTTTATGAACAATTTTGGTTCCGTGTCTGTCTGTAGTCAATTCCTATCCCCAGGCAAAACTATACGAAATTATGGTTCGATTTTGATGTAATGTTCAGGGATTGTGCAGGTTAGCCCCTTGAAGGTCCCATATTGATTTCATCGCCTTCTTACCAGAAATAGCGTTCTCAGTTTCAGGACTGATTTCGCTCAAATTCGGAGGGTAGTTGGGGGCTGACTCCAAGACGATTGCCTACGAATTCCATTACAATAATTGGATCAGTAACAGCTCCTGCGCATGCACCAACTGTGTTTTCGCAGTAATAACTCTGGAACCATTCAATGCCGTTTACTACGAAATTCAGGCACCTATCGTGCGGGTTACCCCCTAGACGGGCCCCCACTTATTCCAGTGAAATGTTCAATAACTTATATTCTATACGTCCACGTTAAAAAAGTGAGGAAGCTATACTTCCCACCCAACTTGGCAGACGTTTTACCCTAAGCTTAAATTACATCAACATGATCGGGATGTTATTTGCTCGCTCTTCTATCATCAAACCAGTGGTTCCTAAACTGGAAGAAATCGCCCACCTAAGGGCGATGTGAGGTCTTTGGGGGGCGATGAGGCATTAATGGGCAGTAGGAGGGCGATGAGCCGAGAAGTGGGCTGTAAGGGGATGATAAGGGGGCGATGATCAATTTGCTATAAATTTGAAGATACCTAACTCTGAAAATAATTCCTAAAAAGAGGAACTGTGCAGATCTCATCGAGAGGAGACTTGAGGCTGAAGCTGACCAAAATTGAACCCGACGTAGAACAGCTGATTCACTCGCATCAAGTTCATCCATCTCACTAGTCTCCGTTTCAATGTTTTATTTTCAGTTTTAAATATGGAAGTCTTTTCGATAGTCAACGTTCCTTTTCTTTCTCACATTTGAATTTTTCAAAGTGTTTCCAATCTATAGTTCATGTTCCTATACGTGAATTTTGGTGTGAAAAAAAGAAGGAATTTCTTAATATACCTCAGAGAATGTTGTGATGGTGCTGTGTTTTGCAAGTCAACGTGAAAATTCAGTAAATATACAAGTTTTGGTTTAATATGTGTTTTTTTTGGTGAGGATACTATCATTGTTTTTATTCACAGAACTTCCAAGTCCTATAGGTAATTCGGACTGACTGTGGACATTTTAGGTAGGTAATGTCAGATGGCAAAATTCGGACGGCCAAAGTGGGCGATGGTCAAATATAGTTTGGGAACCACTGCTTTAAATCTTCCACAACTATAATAATCGTCGTATAAATCGTTATGAAAATACCATTAAACTTTTCACAAATTTAATTGAACTTTTCACAAATTGAATTACCAACCTAAACCTTTCGAAAATACAATTGTTTAACAAAATACAGGTTTTAACATTTTGTAGAAAAGTTCAATTTTATTTGCGAAAGGTTTAAATGAATTTGTGAAAAGTAGGTACGTATTTGTGATTTGTATGCGATGCAGCTGCTGTGGGGAGCTCCCGATAGTGGAGGGGATTTTTCCCTAAATTTCCCTGACTTTTCCCAGATTCCTCCGCAAATTGTGGCCACCCTGTTTTAATGATTTGCGAGTTATTTTCAAGTTCAAGGTGAGTTCGGGGAATGAAGATGATGCGGAAATGCGGTAAACGGAACGGTGGCCAGCAGGTACACGTCGTGTTTGTTCACTCGCGAGACTCTCGGTTACACAACCTGATGAGCCTCGCATAAAACCCGCGGTCGCAGAGAAAGGGAAAGCACGATTCTTTATTTTCAGTACATGGAAGGTTACCGGGTCTCTCGTTAGATTTGAAGATTAAAGGCTGAACTTTTTCATACACTTTTCTAACTAAAAAAAAAAGGTCTTTCAATTCGAGTCAAATCGGACTGCTAAAGGCCGCTCCCACTGTCGATGGACAATGCAGGTTAACCACTCGTAATAAATATTATTAGATCGATACATTAAACGGTCTATCGAGATTTATCGATACTCCCATCTTTCGATTTACTTTCCCTACTCTTTTAAATTGTATAACCAGAGGCCTGATACGGCTCAAGTCTTCAAGCCGATAGTGAGTACCGTCGGCATAAAAGATCAGAGTCTATTCGCATGTTGCAACTAGAAGGTGAATTAATACGAGGTCTAAACGGAGTCAAAAGTTTAAACCGGTTCCCCAACGGGTTACGAAATATACTTGGAACTGGAGGTCTGTCGCTAGTTAGGAAAAAATCACCAAGGTTCTTTATTTTCATATAAAAACCCTGAAATACACTCGCATTTTCGGTGCTAATTTGGTACCTAATTGTAGTGAGATTTTGAGAAAATCTCCCGGAATCCTATTGACTAGGTACCTACCTACGTTATAAAAGTAGGTATCAGGTATAGGTATATAAGCAGAAACAACCTATGAGCTCTAAATAGTAGTGAATTAATTCAATGGATATTATAATAATATCAATTCATTAATTTGTTACCTGAAGAGTAATATCATGTATAAAGTTTATGATCTAACACGATAATTTAATTCATGATAGCTAGTACATGGAACCTTGGTTAAATTCAGCAATTGACGAGTTAAGCCCTAAAGAAGCAAATAAAGGCATGGAATCAGCAGATAACTCGTAAATATCACGATGAGGGTGTGAATGGAATTATTGTTTTTCTTGTTTGTTATCCGTGAGTCCTATATACAAAGAGGAATTCAAGATTATTTGAATACTAAGTTGTACCAAATGCACCGAGTTACTGTCACACAGGAGTATTACCCATCAACTAAGTATCTATACCTACCTTATAAAAGGAACTTGGAGCCCAGCTTGGAACCAGCCCAATTTTCACATCAATTAACATGATTTAATTAATTGATTCCTTACTATATTACTCCTAGTTACTAGTATAATATTAGTATTAACAACAACAACAGACTATCGCTGATAGCGAAAACGCCCCTGTATAGTTAAAAAAAAACTCTTGACAATGGTTTTTTGGTTGGGTGTCCTTAATAGGGTTTTTGCCGCATCCAGGAACGCCGTACACAACAATCCTAGTTTGTTGTTTAGGTTTTGTGACTAATGAGGTTTTATGAAATAGCAACTTGGCTACAAACATCCAACCAAGTAAGTAGGTTAATCAACTCCAATGAGTAAACAATGGGCGGGGAAAAGAAGGGATGAAAGGGAGTATAAATATAAGGGGGGAAGAACAGGAAATTCAGGAAGAATATATATATTAGCTAAATTTTTAAGTAAATAAAAAATGAAATAGCAGCATTGTAAGAGAGAACTGTGAACTTAAAATAGCTTCAAAACACCAGTTTGGCACACTTATTTTTTTTAATTTTCCGGGGGAGGACTATAATGGCCGGTAAGCTTGGTCAATTGCAAAAATTTAAAATATTATTTTGAAGAATTTATTAACTTTATACAGTTAACTGTAACGAATTTGAATTATATAGTATATATGATAAGGTTTGTAGCGCTTAAATACGTTGTTGAAGTTTTTGAAGTACCAATTGGTAGTGAAAAGTGAATGGATAAGAAATAATGAGATACTAGGTGCATTATTATATAAGTGGATTAATATTTTAAATTTGAGTAAGAGACTTCAATACTTGGGCGAGTGAGACATGAAGACGAGTGTTAGTTTGCGGAGCAAAATGGGTTTTTTTTGGTGTGCCAATCATACTGGTAATTTAGGGGGTGTATTTGATGATAAATTTCACTGGTATTTCGGCTCGTAATCGATATTAAACAGCTCGGAAGCAAAGTCTCAAGGTTTCGAGTTGGTTGTAAATCAGATTACAAACACTCTTATAGGTGTGATGTTATTATAATAGTAGTAAGGAAAGTGTGTGAATGTCATAGACTGGTTTTTTCAAAATATTAAACGATGGTGTTTATAAATTTTTAAACCTCCGAAATCAGAGACTTTAATAGTAGAATGGCCGAGGCCAGTAGTGAGTCAGCTCAGTGACTTGAAAGTATGGTTGTGAGGGTAGAGGGTATGCTGTGAATTTTCGGGTTCGTTGCCATTTTGGTTTATTGAATATTTTCATTGACATAGGTACCTTTGGAATCGAGCAAGAAACAAGTTAATCGTATTCCCACATGTGTCTAGTGGATTGATGGGACCAAATTAGTACCTCAAATGGGACACTCATAAGTACCGAATTTCATTCATTTTCGTCCGTAATAATCATTTCTGTAAAGCGACAAGCTCGTCCGGCGAACCAAAACCTGGTTATGGGACCTAGTTGGTCCTCGAAGGTACCTGTTTGTAAGGGATCACAAATAGGGGTTGCAATTTGAAAAACCGCATTGGAAAGGGGGGGGGGGGGGGGCATTAGAAGAGTGTGCCTTTTTTTGATATTTTAAATTGTTGTTATTGATTATAAAGCCGAATGCGCCCGGAGCATTGTACGGCCATAATCACGAAGACTCAAGCTTGATGATGTTTCAAGATGATGTAATTAATTGGTTATTATTAATTTTTTTGTAAATTTAATTCATGTAGGTACGGACCTGCACCTATTTTAGAAGAATACAGAAGTGTTTTTTGTTCAATATTCAATAATAGTAATAACAATAATAAATTGATTAGGTATTTGACCGAATATAGGTACCATAAAAAAGCAAATCTAATCGGGGAGGAAGCATATAGATTCGTAATTATGATGGGTTATGCTACAATTATGTATATGTAGTTATGTACGAAGACTTATTGTAAAAAGAGACATAAATAATTCCCAACTACTTGTATTGGTGTATGTACAGATACCCTACGTCTTAGGACCTAGTACATTGGTTGACGTACATTGATGAGTGTGAATTCAGAAGCTGTAGGATTGATTGAAACGTGGATCTTGAAAACATTGGAGTTCGATTTAAATGTTTTAATTCAATCCAGTGTGTCGGGAAATTAGTAGTTACCTACGATTAAAAAAAGGTGTAAAAGTGAAGTCGGGAGGTTCTGATTCTATGATTGGGTTATAAGCACATGGATATTTATATACGTACATTATGAGGTTATATTTAATGGTGTATGTATGGGTAGTGTAAGTATAATATTTATAGATGTATGGTGACACAGATAAAATAATTGGAATGGCAAAAAAGCCGTGAGGTATAACTTTATGATTTCCCATGAACTCACAAATTTGATATTTGAGAATTATGTAGCGAAAGGTATTTAATATCTAAGGGTAAATTCTGTACATGTGCGATGATTTTGTATGAATGTATAGGACGGTGGAGGCTATTGCAATTTGTAAAGATCATAATAGAAATGTTAGAATTTTGTGGTTTGAAATTATCAATTTAAGATGTCGAAATAATTATTGAAATGGTAAATATTTGCTTAAATGTAGGTTAGGGGTAGGTATTTTGAGGGGTTGTAGAAAGCTGTAAAAGAGAGGTTGGGAGGTTTCGGTTTTTCAGGGTTAGGTTATAAGCATATAAATATGTATATATGAGGTTATATGGTGTGTGTGAGGTACTTACTGTTATGCGATTGTGATGGTGGCACTGGGGTGACTGGCTCGTGTCCCGTACACACTACCAGAGTTAAGTAACGCTCGGGTGGCTCGTTCCTGCGGACCGTAGGACCCCCTTTGGACCCCAAGGTGGGGGCCCCGGGCCACCCCCATCCCCTCGGACCTCGGGGGCCCCCACCCCTAAGGAGCCCTTGAGCACTTCAACCCCTGGGGATCGTTCCCCTACCAGGTTTCCCTCGTATGCACCAAATAAAAAAAACGCGAAAAAACTCCCGAAATTACCAAACAATACGCCATATCGACCTCTTCCTTTTCCGATGATATCTGATTTTGCCACGAACTTCTAACTACTCGGAAAAATTACGAAACTCGCGAAACAATTTTTTAACGCGTTTTGCCTTCTTGTACCAACAAGGTCAAACAGATCGAATGATTGTTATCATTTCATTGTCAAAATCTACATAATAAGTCCCCACCCTTCTCCTCAGTGGAACCAAGTCTATATACAAGCAAGCTGAACCAGTCAGTAGCGACTTTTGTTGGTCACTGCTAGGCAGGCAACTGACTTATTTTGAAAAAGGTACAACTGCAAATCCTAGACCTACGCAGTGCCTACCTAATTATTCATTAAATTGACGATATTTATTTGGTATATTCCAAAAAACGAAATTTATATTTTACGAAACAATAAGTATACCAACCTATTTGTACTCAAATTGTAGGTATAGAAAAAATTGCAAAATTAATTTCGTGTTTCTTAATTTTAGCGAATTTTCGAAGCTAATGAAGATATTGCAATGGCTCCAAAATTTTGGAAATTGTCTCCACGGAAATCCGTTTCAGACCATTCTAAAACTATTCCTCTAGTTTAACACTTTTTCATAATATATTTATTTAGTGTGAAGCAGTTGTGTTTACTATGCTTAGGGGTTGTCGAGGTTCGGTCAAAAATTAGGACGATTTGGTTCCAATGGATGTCATCCTTTCAATTAATCTACAAAATTGCAACAAACAAATAGGTGACTATGTGTGAACGAAAATTATGTAGCTATGAATATAACAATTTTGGTCTATCGTTAAAGCTAGGAATGATGAGTATCAGAAGTGTATATTTATTGTACTTATGGTAATATATTGGTGGATGATAAGTGTGATTATTGTATAACTTACTCATATGTTGAAAACAGAATATGACGAAAGAAAGGCTTCAAAAAACATTTTCGGGAAAAAAAGTAGCCTAGTTGTTCTCTCCAACGCTTCTACCGTACAGCTGAAGGTTGAGGCCTTTTTTCTGACCGAACCCCCAAGCATAGTAAACATAACTGCTTCACACAATATGTCAACGGTCGATAGCAAGAAAATTCGTCTAAGTATATTGATATATTTATATATTAATGTGTCACTCCAGGCCCTAGGATCGATCTAAGAAATCCAAAAATGTTTTAAAATGTGAATAATATCAAAAGAAAGGATGAGTTCGTTGGCCAGAATTTTTGGAGTATACTTTGAGGGGTCAAATTTTCAAAAATTAGGGTCAAAAACGTGTTTATAGAGGTTTTTGGTGTAAACTATCATCTGGAACATAGGATCATAAATATGGTATATTCGGACTATGCGCACAATGTCCTATAAGATTCACCCACCAAATCGGTGAGAATGATTCTTTGGACATTCGCTCATCAACTCATGCTAGAACTTTTTCACATCAGGTATATTTATGCTCAAGTGATTAACATGCTCGTCATTACGAATCCAATAAATGAATCGAAAAGCTTCTGTATTGAAACAGCTCCTTCCATCACTTCCATGTTATGTGCTGACCCTCAAAGCCTCTGCCAAGTTGGGTGGGTAGTATAGTTTCTTCATTTTTGGAACATGGACATAATATAGAATCAGTCATTGAAATTTTTAGCAAAATGGTAGAATGGTTCCGAAGTTATCCCTATGAGAGCAAGTTTCAAGTTTTTTCATTACTGATCTAATTAAATTCATAGACAATCGTATCCAGTAATCCGTCCGAATTTCTTCCTCCGGGGTCCGGAGGGGTGAAAATATTCAAGTTGAGAGCCTCTCGCCCTGGCAGTTGGAACAGGATTCCAGTTCTAATCAGTAGGTGAAGTTCATCACAAACCAGATGGAACAAACAGAAAATATCGGGGTTGAACATTTTCCACCAGAGTCCGAAGAAAGTCCCCTCTGTAACTTCCAAATCTCACCATTTTCCCCTTTTCTCTGACCAACAATCCCTCATAATTCCCCCTGCCGAAAATTACGTAGAAGGGCCTTAAATTGTTCATGCAGTGGGTTTATCCCCAAAATGCGAGAGGTAGGTAAACTTTCAGCAAATTTTCGAAGACAATGAAGCTATTGCAATGGCTACAAAATTTTTGGTACGCAAATTTTCGAAAATGCCCTCCATGGAAATCCATTTCAGACCATTCCAAACTGATTTCTGAATTTTTTAACATATTTTCATATGTATGTATAGTATACTCAAGACAATATCTGATCCTTGAATCGATTCGAAAAATTCTAGAAAATTTCGAAATGTCAATAATATTGAAAAAAAATCATGTGTTCGTTCGCCAGAATTTTCGGAGCGTTCTAAGGGGTCCGATTTTGAACATTTAGACTCACAAATTGTTTTAAAACGTGTTGTTTGAGGTATTCGGTGTAAATTACCATCGGAACTTATATTATGGTAGGTATACTCGGCATCTTCGCAAATTCTACTATAAGAGTCACCTACCAAATCGGTTGAAATGATTCTTTGAAAATTCGCTCATATCAACTCATCAACGCATGCTGGAAGACTGGAACTTGTGCTCCCTCGCTCATAGGTAACTTACAAGTACGTAACTGCTGATTCGGTGAAGGATGGAGCTACTAGTGACCGTAGGATGGGAAGAATGAATTACAAAAGACTCTAGAATTAGGTAATTCTATTAGGCAAGTCTTTATAACGTACCTACCAGAATGAAAGATTAGTTGGAAGATCAATTTGAGTGAACCCCTATTTTTTTCAATGTCCCCCATTTTCCTCTCAATACCCTTCCCCTTTTTCCACCTCGGGAAAGTCTGTTTTCCCGTAGGAAGAGGGAAATTCCCCGTAGGGAACCCTGTTCTACGCAGCTAAAATATTCTAATTGTACCAGCACCACTGTTAGTTGAAATAGACTAATTTCATTATTATTACCTATGTTATTATCACTGCTATTTAAGTAAACAATGTCATTATCTTGTAAAATTGGCCAATAAACGCTCTTCTTCTTCTTCCTCTTCTTTTTATTTATTCTTCTTCCACATGTCCATATGATCCCTGGAGTGTTCTATAGTTACTGTCTCCCATTCTCAAAATTAGAATTCTCCCCTTCAACGAATTGTTTCTCATTAAACAATTTTTGTTGTAAAAGTTGGACTACCCTGTTTATCACCACATATACATAGGTGAAGTAACAGAAGGATGAAGGATGAAGTAGTGGAGGATGCTTTATCTGAGGACATTGATCGTAAGTAATCGAAAGAAGTCGGGAGTGAGGAGCGAGTGGAAGCAGTTGAAGTCCTGCAATTCCACATCTCATTCCAGTTTTCAGTCTGATTGCAAAGTTTTTAATATTTTTTTTAATTTTACGGGTGGGGGGTTGGAAGTGACTAAATTCTCAAACATTCCAAATCTCAAACTAGGGCTTTCCTTTTTGTTATCGTGTATTAATTCAAAATCACAATCCGAGGTGTTCGTTGTGATGTAAGTGAATATTCTCCGTTGGGTTTGTCTCAGTAAGTAATAAATTCAAATTAGAGGTCCGTAGTACCTAAGGACGTAACACTCGGGGACCCGTATCAGCTACAGTTTCCTTTGGTCCGTAGGTACGACCTGATTTTTAAAGGTTAGTTTTGATTCTAACTTATAGTTTCCAATAAATTTCGTTTACCAATTGAAAATTTACGGTTTTTCGCAGGATTCCTCTAATTTTTTAACATAACTTATCCTTACGACAGTGGAGTGTTGTAATTGTACGGACAAAAAATTGTTTTCTCCGCAAAATTTAATCACAAGTTCAGCTCTTTAATACGAAACCGAAAAAAATGCAGTACACTCGGGAGATTTTATAGTATCTGAGAAAATTATAATCTTCCAAAAATACTAATCATAAGGTCCCTAAATATTACAAAACGTTCGTAGGTACAGCAGCCCCTCGTATAAGACTGCCAGTTCGTCCATTCTTAAAGTAGATGCTAATGACATTTTGGCACGAAGTTCGTTTATAAGAACATTTTTCATATAAATTACTTCATAATAAGTTGTTTATCTATCAGGGCTACTGGGCTAATGTAAATATGGTTTTTTCTCCATATAGCACAGATATCCGCCTTACAAGAAAGTCGTGAGATCTCGCATGGGTCGAAATTATAAAGACAAATTGTAGAGTATGAACGCATTATCAGATCAGAATATCACGGTGTGTTGAGTAATAAGACAAAATCCTATGTTAAAAGATACAATCCAATCCCGTAAAAAACACGCTAGGGCTCGTCAATCACGAACCAAGTGGCGCCTTGTTATTGTACTTCCCATGTCGACAGTCAGAGAAATTAATAAACAGAGAATGCTATCAGTTAACGCTCTATTCAACGTTTGAGGATGTTTGCGCAATGAATTGGCTACCTACATGGCAGTGACTGTTGTATATAAAGCTTTTGCGTGATACTTACTCCTAGGTATATGAAACAAGATATCCACACGCTATCATAAGCAACTTACTAGCTAATTTCCCGTGATAGCACGAAAAGTTCTTCTCCACGCTTTTGAAATGGTGATATAAAAATAATGGAACACATGATCCCTTGTGACGAACGTATATACCCGTGACTCGGTCGCGAAGGACCGTCGATTCTAAATGAATCGACAAGAATTGATAAGAATGATATTGATTGATGAATGATAAGAAGATTCTATAATAACCTATAATAGCGTGAATGCCTCCATCCTCCTACGTAAGCTATATAACATTACTTTGTATAGCCTATAATCTGACTATAGGAACTTCGCCAAGTTTCCCTAAAAACTCCATCAAAATCGGTGTAGCCGTTGGAGAGTGATTGAGTCACAAACAAATATAGACACACCTGACTGTTGTAGTATCGCTTATTAAAATTATAACCAAAATACTTTGTTTCTTCTAATTTGTGCTAGGTACCTATTTTTGGCACTTATGCCATTCACTGTTGAATTAATTAGTCAAATACAAGTACCGACTTCGTTCCAGCCCTTGATTTTGTATCGTCTCAAGGTAGGTAGATGTACGTTATTCATCAGGAAATTGAACATTCGTTCTAAAAACATCCAAAATAGCCAATATCGAGTATTTACGGATTCGGTAATGCAGAAGGATAGGTATCGAACGACACATCGATTATTCTTTTTGAATAATTAATCAATCTACCGATTAATTGCGGCTAAGATGGTCGATTAATAGGGCAACTAGAAAAATGTGAGCAACTTCTTTTTTCTACATTTCTTTTTGTCACCACCATTAAGAATAAGAACATTTTGGTGAAAACATGAAGAAAAATGCTCCTCTTTGGTGACAAAATGAAGGTTGATGTTATTTATGTATATAGATATATTAAGTGATATTTTTCCAGTAAGTACGATCAACATTTTTGAAGCCTGAAATTTGGGAAAAAATCCTGAATAATTGAACCGAATCGATTATCAATTAATCGAACCTAGGTATCGTCAATTCAAAAAAATCTATTATTAAACAAAAACTTTTATTGATTCGATTAATCGATACCCATCCTTACTAGAAAGGTACTTGGTACGTACTGTCCTGGGACTTCTTGAGGCTTGAGACCCCCATAGCTATTCATTGTTGAATTTGATGGCCAATGAATACGAATGAACGAAACATCGTTTCCTCAAGCTATTTCAATTCACCAATAACTTCTCTAGGACTTCGTGAGACCCTTTCACGGTGAGGTTTTCACTTTCAGAAGAAGTGAGTGGTAACGCACGGTTATTACCGCGACCGCCCCAACGCTCTTTAGCCTTTCATGTTGTCAGCCACAGCCTTGGGATCAGCGAGAAAAAACCGTCGTTTTAAAAACTGTAATTTTTCTTAAAGGCTGCTTCCTTTCTTAAACGGTTTTGGAACATTCGCTAGTTGGCCCTTCATCGCACTCCGATTATTGTGATTTCCCTGGTAATACAGTACGGGCTTTGAAATAATCAGTAGGGAGAAATCATTCATTTCCCTTGTTTCACCCATTAACAGTGCTGAAATGTGTTTCTACCTAAATGATAGGTATAGTTTTCGAAATAGTATAGTTTTCAAAATTTTGAAATAGTATAGTTTTCGAAATTTTGAAATAGTATAGTTTTCGAAAATTTTTTGTTTTTGGCTGTTCTATACCTGAAGGTAAATATAGCCGATTGCAAATATGATACAATTTGTAGATGTAGGTATACTGGAGGAATATTATGACTATCTGTTGGTACAGCTCATAAAGCAGGGGCGGCATTAAAGGATCCAGTGAGATGAGGCTGATTTCACGAATGGTTGTGGGAGGACGGTTAAGACAAAGTTGGTACAAATAGAGTAGTTCTCACTTGAATATCTTCTTCCAAGTCGTGAATACAAAACGAAGTATGTTTTATTTTATTTTTTATTTTATTTTTTTATTTTGACAACGAAGTATGTTGTCTTAATATCCAAAGGACTCAAGATAAAGAACTTATATTGTATTGAATCAAAAAAGTTAATAGGAATAGTTGGTACTAGATAATATTAACTCGAAAAAGGATAACTAAGCAAGAACAAGGCCTTACAAAGGAGTTGACTGTTATCAAACCTGCCACAAATTCAAATAAATACAGTTCGTGCGTATCATTATAGGAAATAAAATTCTACACAAATTTTAGTAGTTTACTAGTACAGGTACCAGCTCCAATTTTTGGAAGAAACCCTATGGAATCAAGTTGGAAGAGTGGAAGAGCTACAAATGAAGTCATAATCCACGACTAGTAAAAAGAAATCACAGCCATGGTATTATACAATTCATGGTTGTAAACTACTTTCATTCGAGCCTCAGTCCATATTGAACCTACAGCATCACATTAAACTTGGACTAACCTGAATCTTCAATATTGTTTCCTTTTCTTAAATTTACGAACAAATTATTCTGGGGCAGTAAGTATTGCAGATATTCCTACTGTTGAGAGGGTCTGCGGCTCAGCGTCAGGAAATTCACCCCAAAACCGCCCTTGTCATAGAGTGAATAAAAAAAAAAAAAAAAAATAAATAAATGAAATAAATCGCTCGACCACCCATGACGTCCATAAAGTGAATTATCCCAAATTATTATCCGAAAAGCAAAAAAAAAAAAAAAAAAAATAATAATAATAATAATGGGATCATCTATTGGTATGGAGTCGATGCCCCAATTTATCTATTCTATAGTAAAGTAATAATTCATTCATTTAATTAAGTTAGTTCAATGAAATTTGATAACAATAATATTTGTAATGATTGTGTGCTAAAGTTATGCTTGTTGCAAAGATTTATGCTCGCATTCGCGTATAGTGGCTTTCACTGTGAAATTTACAGGGGACCATCTGGGGCCCAACTCGTACAATCTTCTGGGTTCTGAGAGGTTGTGAAATGTGTTCTTTGTTACATTCCGAGATCTAGTTCAGATCTTTTCTACTTCATAATTTAAGTAGAAAATTCTAACTGAACTATACAAAGTAGATACCTGCAAGCTGCAATCATCTGACTATTATGCCAGACCTTGATCTACTCCATCATCAGGCTCACAGTCTTTAATGATCCAGAAATTCGGGCTAGAATATTATCCTTGATCAAGATAAAGTCAAGCAAGCCGAGCTAATTCAACGAGTTTTTGATATAGGTATCTTTATACCTACGTGAAATTACGAGTATTATAGTAGTATTAGTTCTACCTACGTAGTGTAGACGTAATAGTGCCCATCTAAGGAGCTTGCCTAAATGATGCGAAATTATGAATTTTCTTAAGGCAAGACGTCCTAAATGATCGGTCCTAGGTTTATACAGTTTAATAACCAAATGAAGGTACCAAATTGATACTATCAATCAACTGGCGATTTTATAAGGAATCTTGAAACAACAAAACTGGGTCAATGCTGATTCAAATATCAGATATAAAATCTACCAAATATAAAATACTGCTGAGTGTGAGGAGGGGGATCAATGTTTGTCCATTCAGCTGGGTTTCGAGAAAATCGAAGTGTTAAGTTGTCAGGTTTGTTCCAACTAGCTGTGGTGCGAGTAATATTTGAACATTTTAGCTGTGCAGAACCTTCTTCGCACACTCTTATGAATAATATTCAACTCGAATATTTTCTTTCTGATCCGTGGCCAACTTACCCTACTGATAGGACTCGGAATCCTGTTCCAACTGCCAGCTGAATATTCTAAGCCATTCGGAGGAGGATAGGCGAGTTGAGCAGGGAAGCATTATGCTACCCTTCAAGTTCGTTCCAGCTAAAATGTTCAGTTCGAAGACATTCGAAAATAATCAAGCTGAACATCTGAACTTCAGAAACGACCTTGAGATTATTCGAACTGTATGTTCCCACGCACTGAATATTATTTTAACTGCACAATTTAGTTGGAACAAACCTTTAGAATTGGCACAACGCTATCTAGGTGAATTGTTGCAATTAAAATTCCAAATGATGGTTTTTGGTTTAGGTCTATATGAAGGTAAAAATGAACATCTCATCTCTGGTTGCAGGATTTTCTTCTTTTTTTTATTCCTCGATGTCGCCTTCAAGCTTCTGTATCAAGACAGCTCTTTCCCTAATCAGCATAACCTAATGAAGGTTAAAAAAATTTCAAAGATTCAATTTTTCATTCAAAAATCGTGCTCGCTCAACTTATTCCGAAGGTTTATCAGTTATTGAAAACAACACCAAAACAAAGGTTCATTATTGAAAATAAAAACCAGAAAAGTCAAATGAACCACCGTGGGGTTCGATTTTGTTCGAATTTGAGGGGTATTCGGGCTCTAACCCAAAGTAAATACACATAAATTTTACTATTATGATGATGAAAGGAGGAAGCAACTGTGGCACCTGCCGCACTGAGTCGGCTGACATTATCCAGGAAGAAATGATTCCCTCGCGTTCACAAGTTCGCCTGTCATTTGCCAAGCGTTCAAAGCGTTGAGTAAAATAATTAGATACTTATGAGTTCGCTGCATTCAGCAGTTTTTTTCCATTTACTTGCTAGCATTGTGAAGAAACTTGAATTCATGAATAAATCAGGTTTGATTTTGTAATCCACCTGCTGTTCGGTTCAAGGTAGATTGGTGCATTCGTTGCAACCATCGAATGCTAAGACAGACTCCTACGACAAATACCAAACAAGCAATCTGAATATAATTGATTATTATCCTCGGTCACGATAAGAGACACAGCTAAAGTGGTATTGTTGTGCTCTCCTGATCGCCGTTCAGCATTTGGAAAATTGCATAGATTGCTAACCCGATAAAACCATGAATCTGTAAGTTCGTGAGAGTTGAGGAAAGCGCATATTTTACTTCTCCAGTAACTAAATATAGAAGAGGGGAGCCCCGAATCCCTTCACAGTTTTGCTTCTTCATTAATGTATTTGTGCAACAAGTAAACAAATAGTTCCATTCATGAAGCATGAGTTGTTGAGTCATCATTTTACCCGATTCGGTGGGTGATTCTCATAGGGAATTTAGTGCTGATTCAAGAAATATCATATACGCTCCTATGTTTAATATGGTAATTTACAGCAAAAACCTCGAAAAACAAATTTTTGACCTTTACTTTGCACTAGGTAATTTATTTTTCACTAAAAGTGAAGAAGCTATATACTGCCCACCATAATTGGCAGAGGTTTTTTGTTCAATTGATACCTTTTGCGGTTTAAGAACTCATATCACGTTCATCATGAATTAGAGGGCCAGCAACATAACATAGAAGTGAGGGAAAATAGCATGGAAGGATCTGTTTCAATACAGAAGCTTCTAGATGCATTTATTCGATTCGTACTGACGAACATGTTCAATACAAGAGCATAATATACAGGGTGTCTCAGATAATGAAGACCACCCCTTAACTTTCTTAATAAATGGGATAGAGGAAAATTATAAATGGTAACCCCCCTT